>JBAIZL010000005.1:82584416-82954416 GCA_036971475.1 Prosapia bicincta
GTTCCAACGAAACCTCTCTTGATCAGATAACAAACAAAATCTGAGCGTTTTAAACATTGCTTCAACTAGAGAAGCCAATCAAAAATACTTTCATAGGAAACACGAAGGGCTTCGCAATGCGAGTATATCTGTCAGGTTATTTTTAGCTTGAACAAATTTCATTTTAAAAATTTTAGAACCTCTACTCCCTGAGGAAAAATTCGGCCCATTGTGTTCGAAATCTTACCACTGTTTCATATTCTATGTTTGGTGCTTTCTGACAAAACATTGGGTCCAAATGACATTCGCTCAAGACAATATGTTTTGCCAAACAAATAAGGTCCCCAAACGCATACAATTCTCTAGTATATTCAAAAACATTTTGTTACTGGCCTTTTAACAAGCGTAAAAAGAAATGCAAATGTACCAAAATATCACCTTAAAAATAGGATCACTCTTTTAAGCTACATCTTCATAGATGTAAGTGTTTTTAAAACTTACTTTGGTTTTATGTAGGTTTTGAAAAATCTCGTTCTATAAAGTTCTAATCGAACACGTTGCGGTCGAAGTGCGCAGGTGGTTCTATCGAGGGTATTGTCGAACTGCGCAGCCTGCAAATCGTATCGTTTGGCAAAAATGTCAAGTGGAAGTAAAAATGTGAAGTAAAAGCTATAACTTAGATTGCGCACTACAACGAACATAACAATACTTAGAAAAGAAAAGCGGACGGGAAAATTCAAATATAGCTTTAAAATTATATTAAATATTTTTAGTAGGTACATACTATTTTGTTACTATAGTACAACATGATTTCTATTCATCAACCTTGCATAATTGACCTAGCCCCCAAAAATAGTTACTAATTTCTTGGCCACTTGCTCAGTTCCTCCCTGTCAAATGAAACATTATTCCCAATCTTGCAATTTTGTTACTAAACAGAGAGAACTCCACATCTCTTCATATTATCTGGGTAGTGCTAACTTGGTCCAGATCAAATGTTCAGTTGTACTATGGCGACTTTACGAACCCCTGTATCTAGACCTACCCTTAGCTCTGGATATGGAAGAATTAGGATTTGGAAAAACAATTCTCCATTGTGTAAGTAGGACTAACGGACGGTACACGGGTAGGAAATGAAGGATCTAGATCGACCGCGCGTGCCCCACTGAGGCCAACTTTCGTTGCAACAATGCGGAAATTTACAGAAAGCCGTGTATTCCGTACCCACAGTAGGATTGCGATACCCCAAGGATGGGCTTTGCCTTACCTTAAGAACTATTTCAACATTTACCTAATATTTTGCCACGGTAATACTTGACCAATTATGTACGACCCATACAAAAACCTTTTTAACTGACATAAACATACAATTTCGCGACAGTATCATTTCCATCAGGAGTTGCTATGAGTCACCTCAAAGTGAATTAAATGGTAACATAATTTCATGCCACAGCTGATTTTGTGTTATAGGTTATGTTGTAGAACAGCTGTTTTACACGTAGGTTATGTTACTTTATTTTGATAATGGAACACATCTCCCGAAACAGCCGTCCTCAACAATTATAAGTACGTGCTACTATAGGCAAGTTGTAAAATATTTACAAGTGTTTTAGAGAAAACTAGTAGCTCACGTGAAGATGGATTTAACTATAATATTACTTTATTATAATATTACCTTATTTATTGAACATTGTCGAGGCAAAAGGTTATTATTAAATACTTTGATAAATTAAGAAATATAATAGTTTATTTAAATTTCGATAAATCTCAATACAACGATAGTAACAAGTTATGTATTTTTAACACAATTTTTCAAATGAAAACATTCTTAGGCGTGTCTGATACTTTTTAAGAACTGATTTCAAATTAATTTGTTGAATAAATTTATATTCAACAATCATCTATTAAGTGTTGTAATTCTGTAATTGTTTCTTCTAATATAAGAAATGTTTAGGTAATATCTCATTACGCAAGATTAAATGTATTTTTCAATTCAAACCGTGTGTAGACGTGGCTAAAAACGTTTTCACTTCTGTCGGGACTCCCCGAGCGCCAGAAGCAAAATGTTGTAATTTATCGGTATATGTTACTTGTACATAGATTCTGATTAAGAAACAAATAATACCCACATATATTGCGGGAAATCTTACATAAACCGTAATCTTGCCAGCCTCACGTTACAGTTAGATCTGTATGGTGAACAAATAAGGGCTTTTCTTTTCGTTACAAATCCCTCAGGACAGAAGGAGAGGTAGTCATGAGAGATATATAATGACCCTCCTTTACTATATAGATACAATTATTTAATTACGTAGCCAGGGTCGCTTACAGATATATAATATGTAATTATCTATGTTCTGGAGCATAACCGAAGAATACAAAGTAATTATGAAAAAAAAATAGTGGGCGGCTTAAATCAGTGTCGTTAACGGAATTGAGTCTAACTTGCGAGGCAGTCTTGTTTTCAGACTAGGATATAAAGTCTAGAACAAGTGCAAGGGACATAACCTGTTCCGCTTCATGAATGGAGTAATGGGGTAGAGTATGCACCTGCCGTTGCCATGGTGATGAAGGCACAACACCCACGCCAGAACATATGGCTAGTATTTCCGGTTTAAGAAAACAATCGTGAACTCTGTATAGACGGGTAACTAATTATAACTGAATGCGTCATCGGTCTTTGACTGCGCTATTTCTTTCGGTACGTTTCATTCGTTCTCAGAATTAAATAACTCCCCTTAGTAATTAGATAAGTCGAGAGTAGTATCGAACTGCGCAATCTACAAATCGTATCGTATGAAAAAAATGTGAAGTAGAAATTGTAACTTACAATGACCATAAAAATTCTTTAAAAGAAATGCTGTCAACGAAAATTCAAATACAGTTTTATAAATTATAATTAATTTTAGTAGGCTAGTCTGGATAAATGTTTTTACGTAATAACGACTAGAGAGTTGTTATAATTGCAGAATATATCCAAAGTAATTCTCAGCGAAAGTGTAACATATACAATATATGACCAAATTCTCGTCATAATAAATAGCTTAAATCTGTCGGCTAATAGTAAACTTATTACTAATGTGTGAAATTAAAAGCCTTACAGACCTTACCATTTACAATCTAATACTTCTTTCTCAGAGTTGACTAAAAGATGGGCAGTAGGCTTACGCTAAAAGGTGCGATCAGCAGTTTATAATTGAGCTAGGGTATACATGCGCAGCTGGGCCATAACCCCGGGGGCCCAGAAATAGTCTGCTTACTAATTTCTTGACCACTTGCGCAGTTCTACCCTTTTCGTTATATGCACACAGTTTAGAAAAATCTTTACCGAGCTGAAACTGGAAGGTTTTTAAAATTTTACTTCCACGTAGAGTGGAAAACATTTTGGTCAGAAATTGCAAAGCCACTTGGGGATTGTTGAAGATAATATCATACCTAAAATTTGTTTTAAAATCATACCAAAATGATTTCCGTTAATTAATAATAATGTTATAATTCAATGACAGGCGTAGATCATACTGAAACAAGTTTGCTTCATAAACACATATTTACATTTTATTTTATAATATTGACCATTTGTAGAGGTTGTGAGTAAAAATAATGGAGGTGCACCACTAATAAATTTAAAGCTGTAAATAAAGTTATTTCCAGGGCACTGTTATTTGTGTGTTTATTTACGACCACAGGAATTTCACAGAGAATGTTTTTGTAAGCTCTAGGCTTTGATGTTCACTTTTGCTTTTAATTAAGGCGGGGTAGTGGTGTAATATTCTCCTTTATTTCTATTTTTGTTTTTATAGGTAACTAGCAGATTGGTCGTCCTTCGTACGGGCTTGACGAATATTTGTATTGATTTAATTTGTATTGGCATTTGAATTGAATTTAATTTAGTTAAATTAAATCCCAATAAATATATGAAACTATAGTTTATAAACCTACCGTTAAGGGAGTTTCCAAGGAAAGTGGGTCAGTGACCTGACGGGATTTTCTGAATAATAGCAGGCCTATGTGAAAACCAGGGCCCTTGAGAATGTCCATGTAAAATTTCAGGTATTTATTTCCCGTTCCAACGTGTTTAATAGGGAAAAAATTATACCGCCCGACGCAGTCATCAGGGATACGAAAAAGTAATGAAAACTCTCGCTCAAGGAAATAAATAAAATTTTTATCAAATTAAAGTTGGGTAAAAAATTCATTCCGGAGTAATAAGAAGTACTACGCCCGGTTATCAACGGCGCGCCGACTACGTATACATATATTTATATATAGGCCTACCTATAAAGTATTCAGTTACGATCGATTTGTAAAATAATATACCTATATTAAAATATATATGTAAAGTGTCCAGGCAGGATATTTGGTTGTACTTTTTTTCTAACATTACCTAATTAAATGTTTACTTTCGCGGAGTAATACATTGTCACGTGATCTCTATTCTAGCCTTAAATGGGTACATGTGGTTTAACGTATAGAATTACAACCAAATCTATCCTGACTGGATACTTCATAGGTATTTAAAATCAACCTTCCGTGACAATAACAAACAATAACTGTCAATATAGTTTCAGGACATGTTTTTTATTCATGTTATATGCATTGTATTGGGGTGGGCAATGTAGATTTTTACCAGCACTATTAGCACCACGTGGGGGGGAATTACATTTTTTCAAAATTGGGCAGTGAGTGAGAGTTTTTATAATTTTTTTCGTATCTCTGATGATTTTCTTCATCGTTCGGTATAATCTTTTTCGCTAAAATCGACATATGAACGGGAAATAAATACCAAATTTCAGTTCAATGGGTCCAGTAGTTTTTACGTGATTAAGTAATACATACACAGACAGACACCATTAGGTTTATATATAATAGTATAGATTAGTTCGCAATAAATGTAACAAACTATAAACTTACTGATTATTGTCTTGAAACCAAGGGAAGGAAAAACGACTGCTTGTAACATATCATTTGTAAAGTAAACTAACCTAGAAAGATGAATAACAGTCAAATACTATCAGCTGTTTAAAAGTGACTGTTACAGATGATTATCAGGTAATTAAGTTGAATATTAAATGGAGTATAGAAAATTAGTGTTAAGGGGGTTTTCAAGGTCCGTGGGGCGGTGCCCTAACGGAATTTCAAAATATAAATAAGCCTATGTGTTAACCAGGAACCCTAAAAATGTCTATGTAAAATTTCAGCTCAATGGTTAAAGTAATTTTTACGTGATTGATCAACACACACACAAACACACACACAAAATATTTTATCCCTTCCACAACAGATTACTTCAGGCGACAAGTGGACTCAAACCGGAAAAACAAAGAACATGGATCTGTCATTGGAGTCAGCTCCTACTCTCACCCAACAACCTCATTATAGTCTATCCATTTTGGGAAGGCGGGTAAAAGATTAAGTCACCGCCCGAGCTCCCAACAATAGCTTGGGTCAGGCGCTCGGCGGCCGGCCGCCCGCGCTAATGAGGCGTAAAAAGCACTCCACTCCAAAATATTATCACATAAAAGTAAGCGTATTTTTTAATTTTTTATTACAGTTTTGATGTCTACGTGTGATTTCATGAAAAACTAGTCCAAACACGACGGAGTTATATCAATTAGTAAAATTAGTGGTTACAAAAAATTGTAGTGAGTACAATTTTACTAATTGACATAACTCCGTCGTGTTTGGACTAGTTTTTCATGAAATCACACGTAGACATCAAAACTGTAATAAAAAATTAAAAAATACGCTTACTTTTATGTGATAATATTTTGGAGTGGAGTGCTTTTTACGCCTCATTAGCGCGGTCGGCCGGCCGCCGAGCGCCTGACCCAAGCTATTGTTGGGAGCTCGGGCGTTGACTTAATCTTTTACCCGCCTTCCCAAAATGGATAGACTATAGCTACGGTCTGGTTGTCCCTTATTCTTATTTAATTTAAAATTACTCTTATTATCTTTCGTACAATATAAGTAAACAATATTTATATTGTACAACTAACAGACTATTTATAAGTGGTCTTATGCTCTTCTGTTGATATCGACGAGCACTACATTCGCCATTATGCCTAAAGCATATGATATTTTAAATTATATGTTACTTTACATTCAATATATCATATTAATTACATTTAAACTTTTAAAGAAATGTTAAATTATGAAAATACTTTTAAAAGTTTTTTAAAAATTTTGAATCGTCTGAATTTTAAATCTTTATATTAACAAGTATATGACTCGACCACGAAAACTCCGCCTT
Source organism: Prosapia bicincta (assembly GCA_036971475.1). Taxonomy (NCBI): domain Eukaryota; kingdom Metazoa; phylum Arthropoda; class Insecta; order Hemiptera; family Cercopidae; genus Prosapia; species Prosapia bicincta. Next base: position 82,590,646 of record JBAIZL010000005.1, read on the forward strand.
GTAAACTTGTAACACTTTCGTTACAGATTCACCTTCCTCGGGTATAAAGGGAAAGAAATTGATAACGATTTGCAGTGAGATCGTTGCTTGATGTTTGATCGACGTTTCACTCGAGTATTTTCCATAGATAATTTTATTCTTGATTGAATAACTTTTAAAACAACTGTTTTTAGAAAGATAAAGTATGATACAAAATATGTGCCTACATTTCTACCAATGCTTAAATGATCATGATGCACGAAGTTATGTTTGTGTGAAGTGAAACACTGTGTCTAGCAGCTACTGTAGTGATTCTGTCGACGAAATGACCGATTTATCACGAAGATCGACATGCTTGTCGAATGAAAGTTGAAACAGGATTTTTTATATCTATGAACCCATCATGAGACTGCTGAAATCTTATTGGTGAGTTAACTCTCATAATATTGTTTAGTTATTGGTTTCAGTATAAAGGTAAGCTATATAATGTAACATAGAACTTCTGTTTTATATTTATGAAAAAAAATATTAAAGTGTTTAACTGTACAACTGTTCACACCACGCGACTTATTGCAGGTGTTTATTCTAAAAAATATTAACGCTCGTATAAATTACATGGCGCTGTGTAGATTTTAAAGCACCTGTAACAGTTGTGTAGATATAACATTGTGAGGTTCTGTAACAGTTATAACGTTTCAACAGATATAACGTTGTAAAGTTTTGTAACAGTTGTGTATATATAACATTTTGAGGTTTTGTAAAAGTTGTGTAGATATTGTATGCTTTTGTCACAGTTATGTAGATATAATACTATTATGTTCTGAGTCAGTTTTATAGGTGCACATTTTTGAGGGTCTGTAAAATGTTTTTAGATATAACATTGTGAGATTCTGTAACACTTGTGTAGATACAACACTGCGAGGCTGTATGACGTGTAGTTATAACGTTAAGAGCTTCTGTGACAGCTGTGTAGATATAACATTTTGGGACAGCGCTGCAACAGTTGAATAGATGTAATATTATGAGGTTCTGTGGCAGTGTTATAGATATTATAACATTATGAGACTGTGACAGTTGAGTAGATATAACATTGTGGGACAGCGCTGTGACAGTTGAATAGATGTAATATTATGAGGTTCTGTGGCAGTGTTATAGATATTATAACATTATGAGACTGTGACAGTTGAGTAGATATAACATTGTGGGACAGCACTGTGACAGTTGAATAGATGTAATATTATGAGGTTCTGTGGCAGTGTTATAGATATTATAACATTATGAGACTGTGACAGTTGAGTAGATATAACGTTGTGGGACAGCGCTGCAACAGTTGAATATATGTAATATTATGAGGTTCTGTGGCAGTGTTATAGATATTATAACATTATGAGACTGTGACAGTTGAGTAGATATAACATTGTGGGACAGCGCTGTGACAGTTGAATAAATGTAATATTATGAGGTTCTGTGGCAGTGTTATAGATATTATAACATTATGAGACTGTGACAGTTGAGTAGATATAACATTGTGGGACAGCGCTGCAACAGTTGAATATATGTAATATTATGAGGTTCTGTGGCAGTGTTATAGATATTATAACATTATGAGACTGTGACAGTTGAGTAGATATAACATTGTGGGACAGCGCTGCAACAGTTGAATATATGTAATATTATGAGGTTCTGTGGCAGTGTTATAGATATTATAACATTATGAGACTGTGACAGTTGAGTAGATATAACATTGTGGGACAGCGCTGCAACAGTTGAATATATGTAATATTATGAGGTTCTGTGGCAGTGTTATAGATATTATAACATTATGAGACTGTGACAGTTGAGTAGATATAACATTGTGGGACAGCGCTGCAACAGTTGAATAGATGTAATATTATGAGGTTCTGTGGCAGTGTTATAGATATTATAACATTATGAGACTGTGACAGTTGAGTAGATATAACATTGTGGGACAGCGCTGCAACAGTTGAATATATGTAATATTATGAGGTTCTGTGGCAGTGTTATAGATATTATAACATTATGAGACTGTGACAGTTGAGTAGATATAACATTGTGGGACAGCGCTGCAACAGTTGAATATATGTAATATTATGAGGTTCTGTGGCAGTGTTATAGATATTATAACATTATGAGACTGTGACAGTTGAGTAGATATAACATTGTGGGACAGCGCTGCAACAGTTGAATATATGTAATATTATGAGGTTCTGTGGCAGTGTTATAGATATTATAACATTATGAGACTGTGACAGTTGAGTAGATATAACGTTGTGGGACAGCGCTGCAACAGTTGAATATATGTAATATTATGAGGTTCTGTGGCAGTGTTATAGATATTATAACATTATGAGACTGTGACAGTTGAGTAGATATAACATTGTGGGACAGCGCTGTGACAGTTGAATAAATGTAATATTATGAGGTTCTGTGGCAGTGTTATAGATATTATAACATTATGAGACTGTGACAGTTGAGTAGATATAACATTGTGGGACAGCGCTGCAACAGTTGAATATATGTAATATTATGAGGTTCTGTGGCAGTGTTATAGATATTATAACATTATGAGACTGTGACAGTTGAGTAGATATAACATTGTGGGACAGCGCTGCAACAGTTGAATATATGTAATATTATGAGGTTCTGTGGCAGTGTTATAGATATTATAACATTATGAGACTGTGACAGTTGAGTAGATATAACATTGTGGGACAGCGCTGTGACAGTTGAATATATGTAATATTATGAGGTTCTGTGGCAGTGTTATAGATATTATAACATTATGAGACTGTGACAGTTGAGTAGATATAACATTGTGGGACAGCGCTGCAACAGTTGAATATATGTAATATTATGAGGTTCTGTGGCAGTGTTATAGATATTATAACATTATGAGACTGTGACAGTTGAGTAGATATAACATTGTGGGACAGCGCTGCAACAGTTGAATATATGTAATATTATGAGGTTCTGTGGCAGTGTTATAGATATTATAACATTATGAGACTGTGACAGTTGAGTAGATATAACATTGTGGGACAGCGCTGCAACAGTTGAATATATGTAATATTATGAGGTTCTGTGGCAGTGTTATAGATATTATAACATTATGAGACTGTGACAGTTGAGTAGATATAACATTGTGGGACAGCGCTGCAACAGTTGAATATATGTAATATTATGAGGTTCTGTGGCAGTGTTATAGATATTATAACATTATGAGACTGTGACAGTTGAGTAGATATAACATTGTGGGACAGCGCTGCAACAGTTGAATAGATGTAATATTATGAGGTTCTGTGGCAGTGTTATAGATATTATAACATTATGAGACTGTGACAGTTGAGTAGATATAATATTGTGGGACAGCGCTGTGACAGTTGAATATATGTAATATAATGAGGTTCTGTGGCAGTGTTATAGATATTATAACATTATGAGACTGTGACAGTTGAGTAGATATAACATTGTGGGACAGCGCTGCAACAGTTGAATATATGTAATATTATGAGGTTCTGTGGCAGTGTTATAGATATTATAACATTATGAGACTGTGACAGTTGAGTAGATATAATATTGTGGGACAGCGCTGTGACAGTTGAATATATGTAATATAATGAGGTTCTGTGGCAGTGTTATAGATATTATAACATTATGAGACTGTGACAGTTGAGTAGATATAACATTGTGGGACAGCGCTGCAACAGTTGAATATATGTAATATTATGAGGTTCTGTGGCAGTGTTATAGATATTATAACATTATGAGACTGTGACAGTTGAGTAGATATAACATTGTGGGACAGCGTTGCAACAGTTGAATATATGAAATATTATGAGGTTCTGTGGCAGTGTTATAGATATTATAACATTATGAGACTGTGACAGTTGAGTAGATATAACATTGTGGGACAGCGCTGTGACCGTTGAATATATGTAATTTTAAGAGGTTCTGTGGCAGTGTTATAGATATTATAACATTATGAGACTGTGACAGTTGAGTAGATATAACATTGTGGGACAGCGTTGCAACAGTTGAATATATGAAATATTATGAGGTTCTGTGGCAGTGTTATAGATATTATAACATTATGAGATTTTGACAGTGCAGTAGATATAACATTGTGGGACAGCGCTGCAACAGTTGAATAGATGTAATATTATGAGGTTCTGTGGCAGTGTTATAGATATTATAACGTTATGAGACTGTGACAGTTGAGTAGATATAACATTGTGGGACAGCGCTGTGACAGTTGAATATATGTAATATTATGAGGTTCTGTGGCAGTGTTATAGATATTATAACGTTATGAGACTGTGACAGTTGAGTAGATATAACATTGTGGGACAGCGCTGTGACAGTTGAATATATGTAATATTATGAGGTTCTGTGGCAGTGTTATAGATATTATAACATTATGAGACTGTGACAGTTGAGTAGATATAACATTGTGGGACAGCGCTGCAACAGTTGAATAGATGTAATATTATAAGGTTCTGTGGCAGTGTTATAGATATTATAACATTATGAGACTGTGACAGTGGAGTAGATATAACATTGTGGGACAGCGCTGTGACAGTTGAGTAGATATAACATTGTGGGACAGCGCTGTGACAGTTGAATAGATATAACATTGTGGGACAGCGCTGTGACAGTTGAATATATGTAATATTATGAGGTTCTGTGGCAGTGTTATAGATATTATAACATTATGAGACTGTGACAGTTGAGTAGATATAACATTGTGGGACAGCGCTGTGACAGTTGAATATATGTAATATTATGAGGTTCTTTTGCAGTGTTATAGATATATGAGACTGTGACAGTTGTGTAGATATAACATTGTGGGACAGCGCTGTGACAGTTGAATATATGTAATATTATGAGGTTCTGTGGCAGTGTTATAGATATTATAACATTATGAGACTGTGACAGTTGAGTAGATATAACATTGTGGGACAGCGCTGCAACAGTTGAATAGATGTAATATTATGAGGTTCTGTGGCAGTGTTATAGATATTATAACATTATGAGACTGTGACAGTTGAGTAGATATAACATTGTGGGACAGCGCTGTGACAGTTGAATATATGTAATATTATGAGGTTCTGTGGCAGTGTTATAGATATTATAACATTATGAGACTGTGACAGTTGAGTAGATATAACATTGTGGGACAGCGCTGTGACAGTTGAATATATGTAATATTATGAGGTTCTGTGGCAGTGTTATAGATATTATAACATTATGAGACTGTGACAGTTGAGTAGATATAACATTGTGGGACAGCGCTGCAACAGTTGAATAGATGTAATATTATGAGGTTCTTTTGCAGTGTTATAGATATATGAGACTGACAGTTGTGTAGATATAACATTGTGGGACAGCGCTGTGACAGTTGAATATATGTAATATTATGAGGTTCTGTGGCAGTGTTATAGATATTATAACATAATGAGACTGTGACAGTTGAGTAGATATAACATTGTGAGAGTTATGTAGATAAGTGGGCTCTGTGACAATGTGTAGATATAGCACTGTAAGATTCTAGGACAGTTTTATAGATACACATTTTTACATTTTTGAGGGCCTGTAACAGCTGTATATATATATATATATATATATATATATATATAGCTGTATATTATATATATATATATATATATATATATATATATATATATATATATATATATATATGTATATATAACGTTGTGAGGTTCTGTAACAGTTGTGTGGATATACCATTGCAATGTTTTGTAACAGTTGTGTAGATATATAATTTGTGAGACAGGTGATAGTTGTGTGGGGGGGGGGTAATATTATGAGGCTCTGAGTATTGTAGGCCTACATATTACAACATTGTGAGGCTTAGAGACACTTGTTTAATTTTGTGTATTAATTTTATTTTTTAAAACACGTTTACTTACATTATAATGATCTAATGGTTATAATTTTTAAGTTTTAATTTTAATTCAACAATTTCAACCATTTACATTTTTCTGGTGTTCCTAGGCCTTGGACCTAAGCCTAAAACATTGTGACAACAATTTCATTGATTTGTTTGCTCCCATCTAATATTCGTGTAATCTTAGTATGACATTTTTATGTTTTATACACCGTGCACACCATAATTTATGTTTATATAAATAACACTAACATAACCTAGTCGTAAGTAAAGTAGTGTGAGCTTTAAGTGAATAGACGTTGTAAAGAAAGAAAAGATTTCTTCCGGAAAGAGTTTTATAGAGCGGTGTATGGAATTCTTCAGTCAGGGCTCTATCTAATCGGAACAGACAAAGAATTCAAGGTTATCTGGAGACAACAGGTGCTCCATTCCACCTGCTGATAGCGGGTAGCTCCATAAAGGCTGGGGGACGGTGGGGCGCGTCTCGGTTGCTATCAGGATGCTGTAGGTAATGAAAACGCTTAAAGTGAATAAGGTTTGATACTTTATTTGAACGACTAACTGTAAACGTTATTCACCCCGCACTAACAAAGAGAGAGAGAGAGAGAGCTTTGGAGATGTAAAGGAAGCCTTTTTAAGCCGACTTACGGCAATAAAGTGAGAAATGTTAATCTGTGTATTAAAACTGGAGTCGGCAGCACAACTATGACGGCCTCTACTTAGATATTACACGTTGAGTTAATACGATGGAAGTGTGTTATGCTATTTCGCATTTTTTAAGATCGTAATCCGCCATTTTTTTCAATTTGTTCTATTGAATGTCACTATCCTTATATATTTTGTACAAATTTTCAATAGTTAATAAAATATGTTTTTGTTCATCATTCATGTCGAATTAATTTTATTTTTAAAGCTGTAGTTGATGTTAATAAAGATTTTTCAAATATTTATCCTCTAATTAAATTTTAAATGTCTATGTTTCGGCTGGACTCGAACTGAATGATTCCATGTTTGATATCCAGCACTTTGGCACTGAGCCAACTTTCCCATAGCTAGAAATCAGTTACTTCAAGGCGTATATGAAATTATAACAGAAAGGTTCCTTGCAATAATGAAGCAAATCAAGAGATGGATAGAATGAGAAAAAATATACCCCATCAGATTCATAAATTAGAAACTAAAAAAAAGAAAGCGAATATACTGTAGACTTTAGAGAGGGAAATGGGCAACTGCGTGGATATTAGCTTTATATTTTTCCACCTTATATTGTGATTACGTCATATCTATATACATACATGTTTATATTAATTGTAATTATAAATTAAAATGTAACTAAAATAATTTTTTTTTGTCTCTGTAGGAATTAGCTTTAAATATATATATATATATATATATATATATATATATATATATATATATATATATATATATATATATATTTAAATAACATAGGTTATTCAAATACAAGAATAATTTTCATTCCTGATGATGTTGGTACTGTTTACCAACGAAAAGCTTTGGATATAAATTAATAAATATTCTTGTATTCGAATAACCTATGTTGTTTTAAATTATTAAGCAAGAAAACGTATTATATATATATATATATATATATATATATATATATATATATATATATATATATATATATATATATTACTTGTTACATTGTATGCAGGCTAGCACAAAAATGTTTATCATTCTAATCAGGTTTTAAGTTGAATCAGCTTTAGATTTCGTTAGTATAAATAGTGTACCTCCTCTGTAATTACTTAGCATTGTTTGGATGATACATGTCTGTACGTTAGCGGATATACTGGATGTTTTTAGTAATGGTGGGAATGAAATTAAGGAAGGAATTTGCAGGGTGGGCAGGTTGTGTTGTAGGGTGCAGGTAGACGCCATAAGTCTTCCATTGTTGCCACATGTCTCACCTGTCACTTATTGGTTAGAGGGAAAGTTTTCCTAGATGTGTTGACAAGGGTGTTTTACTTTGACAATACTGGCAGAATTTCTGCACAAAAACCAATCTATATTTAGATAGTACAAGCCTGAGACGCATTGCTACTTTGAGACGAAAGAAATGGAAATTTTACGACTCTATTTTAAAACCTTAGGAATGATTTTGTAATTTTCCGCGTCCTCTAAATTTTGAATGATTTTAAAATGATTCCTTAGCGAATGAAATACATTACAGATTATTTGGTATTGTCAGAGAGATCATATTGCGACTTCAGTGGTTACTAATACGATAGAGTCGCAATATCCGTATCGCGTTTTCCACTGGGTTATTGAGACGTTGGTTTAGAGAAAACGAAATTTATTTTAAATTGGTTCAGATTCTAACGGCAGCAATTTTAACAATAAATTGAACTTAAACGATGATCAATGCCAAGTTTATTATTTTAATACTATAAAGGAACGTTTCGGTCACACTTTAGGTGGCCCTTTTCAAGCCTTAAAATCTACAAACATAAAACAATCATCGTTATAATTTAAAAATTAGATACACAATAAAATTACAAGTTCAACAACTTTAAACACAATATGAAACAAAAACTACTGGATAAAGTTAGTCAATAGCAATCAGTGCTTTTTAAAGCTTGAAAAGGGCCACCAAAAATGTGACAGAAACGTTGCTTTATAATATTAAAATAATAAACTCGGCATTTATCATTGTTTGAGTTCAATTTATTGTTAAAATTGATTTTAATTTTCATAAAACGGTATAAAATATGTATTCTATTGGGTCGCATAAATCAAAATATGACGTTCGCTGTGGATTGTTATTCAATATACAGGCTAGGACAAAAAAACCTCCGTTAGGAGAGTTAGTAAAATCGAAACCAGCTAATGTACGATTATTTTTTTTATAAAGAGGACACTTTGTAACATAAGAATATGCAATGTCAACTTCTTTTAAATACATCACCTAAATTTAATTGGTATCTTTCGTTGTTAATACATTGGTCGAAGACATCGGAAGTTCCATTACTGTACGTGTCAATTCTAAAGTACAAGTACTTTTAAAGTTTGAAGACGATGCTGGAACACCTAGAACAATCACAGGGTGCCAAATCTGGTGGTCCCACCCCAACATCCAGGAAACAATACTTTCAGAGATGCGAGGGATTGCTATGCTGCGTGGGCTGTAGCGCCGCTTTGGAACCACTCACCCTCAAGCTCGTTAAACGGTTCTCCTAGTGTTGGCTAGTTGAGGTACCGCAGCACTGTACTGTAACACACTCCGACACTGTTGACTTGAACAAATTCGGACCGCTTAAGGTTTAAAACAAAATAGTATTGCATATTTTTAGAATCCTATTACCTAATAAGAAGGAAAATATGCCCTCTTACTTGGTTTTATCAGCCTCGGAGTTTTTTCTGTGCTACTATGTGATGGCGTGTCCTTCTATGGGAGAACCATCAAGAGCAAATTTGTTCACGAGACGGTTTCAGGCAGAGACGCCATACTTTTACCAGGGCACTATTCCGTACTTTCTTTACTTCTCCCGCGTTTCCCCTAAACAAGAGGGATTCGGTTAGACGTTTCCTTATAGACCTAATGGAGTTTAGGTTCACTTTAGGTGATTGTAGACGTCACTAATCCTGAGTAACTCGTTCCACCTTTAAAATAATATAACCACATCTGTGATCACTCGAACACCCTTTTTCTAGTTTAAAGTTATAAAGCGTGCATGACTGCATCAATATCCATTGCAAAACATGGCAAATGTTTGTGACAACGGCCTTTGTATACGTGTTAGATACATTGGGCCTTTAATATTCAACAAACAACATCCGAGAAAATCATTTTCGCGATGTCTTCTTACCAGTTCAATTATTACTTTATGTAGTTATTTTGAAAGATATTAAAACTTTATACGAGAACTGAAGTACGCGGCGAGTTGTTACAAATAAGGTCGTTATAGGATTAGGAAGCCCTTACTGTAACAGTCAATCAGTCCCAGCTTTGGAAGTGTGCGTCACCTAGTACGTACTCCAGTATACGAGCTCTAGAACTAGCACTGCAATTTTGTTTCTTTATGTATTTTTCGGATATATTATGTGAATTAAGGGCTTTGAGCAATAGTCTAAAAGTAAGGTTGTGATGAGGTTATATAAAGATTACGCTGTCTGTTCAACATGAGTTGAATGACGACCTAGGCACCAAAAGAATATTCTTGTATTGATCCTCTGAATATGACTGCTTTTCAATTGAAATGTACATCAGGGCATAAATAAAAGAATGTTTGTGTTTAAAGAGATTAAATTAAAAAAAAAGATTTACCACGTTATTATTAAAGCGACTTGCTATTTGGAGATGAGCTGCAACCAGTTATTCTATCTAATACTGGGAACACAGTTAACTCGTGTCCGAGAGCGCAATGCTAATACTGCGAGTGTTCTGTCTAGTTGGATTATTATCTTTGAAAAAATCGGAAAATATTGTATAGAGCCATGTTGCCATGTGCCATCCAAAACCTGAATAAAACGGGATCTGTTGCGGGTAGTGAGAGGGCGGTGAATCTATAACCTATAGCCGTGGATGTGGAACAAGCAGAGGAAGAGGTTTTACCTGAATATTCCAATAATATCAGGCAACAAACTCCTAGGATAGAGACAGCAGGGAAACGATTTGCAAGCCAGCGGCGGTTCATAACCCCCCTGTCAAGAACCAGAGCCCGGACTATGCTTCTGTCACAGCGTCCTTGTGGGGGAGGGGGTTGTAAACTAGGTTACCAAAAACATTGGGTTTGGTATTTTATCCTATCAGGATAAATGGCGAGTCTTTTAATCGACTTGGGTTGTGCAAAGTTTTTTAAATAATTAAATTACTCCCACGCTTTTTCGACATGGAATAAAAAGGTGTCACTACTGTTTGAGCCACTATGACATTGCATAGTAGATAAGGCAAAGTAATATAAAAAACGACCCGGCGAACGCGTTGGAAGGGTGAATGGTTTTCCAAAAAGACTCTTAAACTTTGTCTACGCGCTGGAGTGGAAAGACCCCTTCGTCTATTTATCTCACTCCCCCTTACTCAGAGAGTGAGGGAGAGGGAAGGGCTGACTGACACTCAGCCCACAGCTACCCTCGTCAAACCTAGCGGGTGACTGGCTTACAGTCCTGCACCCGTCATAGCAACACCTACGCGAAGGAAAGTTGACCGGATGCTACGTAACGCAAGAAGTAACAATTCCGTATCAACTACTCAAGGCAGGGTATTTCTAGGGAAACATAATTACGTATGATATAATAAGACGTTCGAAAGTTTTACACGAAAAAGAACAACAGGAGAAGGAATGAAAAATGCTCCTTTTTTGGCCCCACTTGATAGAAACAGTCTAAATTAATCACGTTCAAAATATGATTCTAAGCAAAAATAACATTAAAACACCTTTAGGAAAAAATAACTACAAGTCAAAGTAGGTGAATTAATACTCTACCTAGAAATGACTGTCTTGTTTGTAAACCAAGCAGTGTGTCCAAATGGAAGTTAAAATATGGCGTTAACTCATTTTACTGCGAACATATAAACTAAAATTAAACGAAATATATCTTGTACTGTAGAGTTGTTACGGTATTTCTATAGGCATTAGGGTTTCCATTTGTGTTCATTGCCCTCCCTGTAGAAACCATGTACAGCTGTTTATCAAATAAGTCTAAAGGTTTAAGTAAGTTTACAGTGACGTAATCGACTTCCATGATTGGAATAAAGGCGATGGCTTATAACGGTAGTGCATTTCTTCAAGAAATAAAAGCAACATTTTCACTATGGTCTGGCGGTAAAAATAATATGATTATATTTACCGCAGATATATTTATCTTTAGAATAAGTATTCCCTTCCATACAGTCTGTAAATTATTCTCTTCCTACATTCTGAAAAAATTTCACTACCCAATCAGTGGGCCTTATAGCTATATCTATTTTCTAGCTTAATCTTAAATTATTGAAAAAGTTGACTTTGAGTACAGATATTTATATTGTTATGCTGTTTTTTCTTTTCTTTCCTAGTTTATACATTTGAAGAACTAAACAGTTGTTTGAAGAATCTACTGTATTATGTTTATTAGTTGGCACTCAGCCACATTGTATTCTCTTATTTTGCCACAAAGTCTTTCTTAAAGAGCCCCACAAAGATGAAACACTGCCTTTCAGCACTTTTTCAGGTTGCCGGGTAGATAGCTTGGTGGTTGTGTATAGTAGCACTAGGACAATATTGCACCTCACTATGATAATTGCGCAACGATTGGCTGTCCTAAGCCATACCGACTTGGTTATGTGCGATATTTCCTTACTTTGGCTTTAAGTAAGTCGTCGGAAATACCGACTGTTGACAAGGTAAACAACTTAACATATCGATGATATTTCCAGTTTCAAATCGAACTAATTTTTGTTTGAACAAACATACCAAGTTATTAATTTTAAACAAGATTGTCCATATTTAACTCCAACTTAATTCATATTTGTTTATAATCGGTATTTAAGGAGAATATTAGTGAAAAAATATTACTAAGTGTCTTTCGATTCACCGATGACAGGTGATTAGAAACCTCTGTGTGCCCAAGTATGAAGGTTGTGCAGTCTGATAGATTTCAGATTGACTTCTACGGTCGCAGCAATCATTTGCGCAATCTGAACGCTTTCAGCTTGTCTTCTACGGTCCCCGGCGATCAGTTGTGTCATCTGATCGCTTACAGTTTGACTTTTACATCGCAGAGATCAGTTGTATCATCAGATTGCTTTCTGTTCGACCTCTACGATCGCGAAGATCAGTTGCAAAATCTGATAACTTTCAGTTTGTCTTCTACGGTCCAGGTGATCAGTTGTGTCATCTGATCGTTTTCAGTTTAACTCCTCCGATCGCGGTGATCAGTTGCGCCATCTGATTGCTTTCAGCTTTTGTTTTATGGTCCAGGCGATCAGTTGCGCAATCTGATCGCGTTTAGCTTGTCTTCTACGGTTTCGGCGATGGGTTGTGTCATCTGATCGCTTTCAGTTTGACTTCTACGTTCGTGGTGATATCTTGCGCCACGTGTTAGATTTAAGTTTGGTTTCTACGATCACGATCGCCTCCTGATCGCTTTCAGTTTGCCTTCTACGGCAGCGGCGATCAGTTGTGTTATCTGATAGCTTTTAGTTCGAGTTCGATGATTGCGGGGATTAGGTGAGCCATATGATAGATCTTACTTAACCGTCTGAGCTCTTTCAGCTTGTCTTCTACGGTCCCGGCGATCAGTTCTGTCATCTGATATCTTTCATTTCAACTTCTACGGTCACGGCGATTAGTTGTATCAACTGATAGATTTCAGTTCGACGTCTACGGTCACAGCGAATATTTGCATCATCTGATAGCTTTCAGTTCGACGTCTAGGGTAGCAGCGATTAGTTGCATTATCTGATAGCTTTCATTTCAACTTCTACGGTCACGGCGATTAGTTGTATCAACTGATAGATTTCAGTTCGACGTCTACGGTCACAGCGAATATTTGCATCATCTGATAGCTTTCAGTTCGACGTCTAGGGTAGCAGCGATTAGTTGCATTATCTGATAGCTTTCATTTCAACTTCTACGGTCACGGCGATTAGTTGTATCATCTGATATGTTTCAGTTCGACGTCTACGGTCACAGCGAATATTTGCATCATCTAATAGCTTTCATTTCAACTTCTATGGTCCCGGCGATCAGTTCTGTAATCTGATATCTTTCATTTCAACTTCTACGGTCACGGCGATTAGTTGTATCAACTGATAGATTTCAGTTCGACGTCTAGGGTAGCAGCGATTAGTTGCATTATCTGATAGCTTTCATTTCAACTTCTACGGTCCCAGCGATCAGTTGCATCATCTGATATGTTTCAGTTCGACTTCTTCGGTCGCGGCGATCAGTTCCGTCATCTTATATATTTCAGTCCGAGTTCTGTGATTTGACGATTAGGTGAGCAATATGATAGATCTTAATTTGACTTCTACGGTCGCGGCGATCAGTTCTGTCATCTAATATCTTTCAGTTTGACGTCTACGGTCGCAGCGATTAGTTGCATCATCTGATAGCTCTCAGTTCGGCTTCTACGGTCGCGTTGGTCAATTGCTCCGTCTGTGCTCTTTCAGCTTGTCTTCTATGGTCCCGGCGATCAGTTTCGTCAACTAATATTTTTCAGTTCGAGTACGATGATTTTGACGATTAGGTGAGCAATATGATAGATCTCAGTTTGACTTCTACGTCGCGGCGGTCAATTGCTCTTTCAGCTTGTCTTCTACGGTCGCGGCGATCAGTTCCGTCATCTGATATTTTTCAGTTCGAGTTCTACGGTCGCGGTGATTAGTTTCATTATCTGATAGTTTTCATTTCAACTTCTACGGTCCCAGCGATCAGTTGCATCATCTGATATTTTTCACTTCGAGTTCGATGATTTTGACGATTAGGTGAGCAATATGATAGATCTCAGTTTGACTTCTATGGTCGCGTTGGTCAATTGCTCCGTCTGTGCTCTTTCAGCTTGTCTTTACGGTCCCGGCGATCAGTTCTGTCATCTGATATCTTTCAGTTCGACGTCTACGGTAGCAGCGATTAGTTGCATTATCTGATAGCTTTCATTTCAACTTCTACGGTCCCAGCGATCAGTTGCATCATCTGATATGTTTCAGTTCGACTTCTGCGGTCGCGGCGATCAGTTCCGTCATCTAATATCTTTCAGTTTGACGTCTACGGTCGCAGCGATTAGTTGCATCATCTGATAGCTCTCAGTTCAGCTTCTACGGTCGCGTTGGTCAATTGTTCCGTCTGTGCTCTTTCAGCTTGTCTTCTATGGTCCCGGCGATCAGTTCTGTCATCTAATATCTTTCAGTTTGACGTCTACGGTCGCAGCGATTAGTTGCATCATCTGATAGCTCTCAGTTCAGCTTCTACGGTCGCGTTGGTCAATTGCTCCGTCTGTGCTCTTTCAGCTTGGCTTCTATGGTCCCGGCGATCAGTTTCGTCATCTAATATTTTTCACTTCGAATTCGATGATTTTGACGATTAGGTGAGCAATATGATAGATCTCAGTTTGACTTCTACGTCGCGGCGGTCAATTGCTCTTTCAGCTTGTCTTCTACGGTCGCGGAGATCAGTTTCTTCATCAGATATTTTTCACTTCGAATTCGATGATTTTGACGATTAGGTGAGCAATATGATAGATCTCAGTTTGACTTCTACGTCGCGGCGGTCAATTGCTCTTTCAGCTTGTCTTCTACGGTCGCGGAGATCAGTTTCTTCATCAGATATTTTTCACTTCGAATTCGATGATTTTGACGATTAGGTGAGCAATATGATAGATCTCAGTTTGACTTCTACGTCGCGGCGGTCAATTGCTCGGTGTGTGCTCTTTTAGCTTGTCTTTACGGTCCCGGCGATCAGTTCTGTCATCTAATATCTTTCAGTTCGACGTCTACGGTCGCAGCGATTAGTTGCATCATCTGATAGCTCTCAGTTCGGCTTCTACGGTCGCGTTGGTCAATTGCTCGGTGTGTGCTCTTTCAGCTTGTCTTCTATGGTCCCGGCGATCAGTTCCGTCATCTGATATCTTTCACTTTGACGTCTACGGTCCCAGCGATTAGTTGCAGCATCTGATAGCTGTCAGTTCGACTTCTACGGTCCCGGCGATCAGTTCTGTCATCTCACAGGTCAATCTGATAATAAAGTAGTTTTTAGGTATCTGACAAAATACGAAAACGAAGGCCTCTAAAAGCGTTACGTTTAGGTTTAACTCTGTTATATGATAAACAAATTCGTGTAAACAAAGCTTGTAGAAAATGTAAAACAGGTCAGTAATAGTTATATTAAAATAATTTTAAAAACCAATGCGTCATTGCTTTGGGTATGATAGACTAGTGCAATACGCAATTCTCCTTGTAGTTGTGCCTGAGATGCGTAGAATATACTGAATCACATGATCTTTATGGACACGATGATCTGTCGGCGCTCCACAGAAAACTAACTTGTTGAGAATAACTCATTCGTAAATATTGATACATTGAAGAATGCGAAAACTATCTTTAATGTAACAATGTTTACAGACGAATTAACCGTTTCGTACATGTTAGTTTTCTGTTGTGACGTCAACCAAATCATCGTGTCCATAAAGAACAACAAATGATGAAGCCCACTCACAAATACAAGCGAATTGTGTGTCATACTTGTTTATCAGAAACAAAGTGGGAAGCAATGATTTTTAAAATTAACTTTTTTTATTTTTGGGACTCTACCTTTGGCCTATTTGACATCTTCTCTTCCGAATAAAACTCTCTACGAGTTTTGCTTAAAAAATGTACGTATATGTAACTCAATTAACAATGTCAATGTACTTCAAATCTAAACATACCAGGTTTTCGAGACCGAGGTTTGCGTATTTCGTCAGATATCTGAGGCAGTACCAAGCCTGGGCCTGTTTTATTGCTATGTCATTTTACATAAAATCTACTAAATTTTTCATCTGAATCCATACTAGATAAATTTAAGTATGGTTTCACTGTAAAAGAGAAACTGAAATTCTGGTAAAATCTGTCCCCAGCTATAACTCGTTGGTGAAGCGTTCCATGCCTATGTTTATGTGAACTTTTTAAATGATTTTCACCTGAAGGCCAAGCTCTGAAACGTTACCCGTTTCTCTTTGGGACACCCGGATACGTCAGAGGTTATGACCTTGCTGCCCTCCTCCAAACGTACATATGGAGATAGAAAACATCCATTAGTATTAGTTGTGTTCAACCTTCTCCGGTGATAAAGCTAAGACTCTAAGTCCGGCAACGTCTGCACAGGAATTATTAAAATAATTCTTTTTGTAATATTTGCTTAGGAATACGCGTCGAATGGACTGAGTTAGCAGTTAATTAAAAATGATAAAGGCGCAGTAATGAAACTAACTTTATCGCTGTCTTCAAGTGGTTTTTGCGATTAGACATGCTATTTAACTTCTGTCAGGCACAAATACAGTTCGTCGTCGAGCGGAATAAAAGAAGAGGTAAAAAGAATACTGGCTCTGCGTTTTAATTTAATCAGTGATTCATACTTCGTATTTAAATTCTGTTGGGAAAAGTTATGTTTATAGACGTCGGTTGAAGAGGCATACTTTTGCTCACAGGATGATCACGATGAAAGAGGCGCGGGTAGGAATCTCCAATATTTTAAATTATTTCTGGAAAGTTGAATAATTCTTTCTCAACAAATAGAAATCTACGATTCTTTTTTCAAATTACTTCAGTTTTATGTTTTACAAATAAAATTAATAGATTTCTCACAGCAGTAATAAAACATTTTACGCAACATTAATGAATACATTTTACGCAAAAGGAATGGATACATTTTACACAACAGTAATGCATAAATTTTACGCAATGCTAATGGATACATTTTACGCAACAGTTATGCAACATTTTACTCAACAATAATAGACACATGTTACGTAACTGTAATGGATACATTTTGTTCAACATTTTGCGCAACAGTTATGCAACATTTTACTCAACAATAATAGACACATGTTACGTAATAGTAATGGATACATTTTGTTCAACATTTTGCGCAACAGTTATGCAACATTTTATTCAACAATAATAGACACATGTTACGTAATAGTAATGGATACATTTTGTTCAACATTTTGCGCAACAGTTATGCAACATTTTACTCAAAAATAATAGACACATGTTACGTAATAGTAATGGATACATTTTGTTCAACATTTTACGCAACAGTTATGCAACATTTTACGCAACAGTTATGCAACATTTTACTCAACAATAATAGACACATGTTACGTAATAGTAATGGATACATTTTGTTCAACATTTTACGCAACAGTTATGCAACATTTTACTCAACAATAATAGACACATGTTACGTAATAGTAATGGATACATTTTGTTCAACATTTTACGTAACAGTTATGCAACATTTTACTTAACAATAATAGACACATGTTACGCAACAGAAATGGATTCATTTTGTTCAACATTTTACGCAACAGTTATGCAACATTTTACTCAACAATAATAGACACATGTTACGTAATAGTAATGGATACATTTTGTTCAACATTTTGCGCAACAGTTATGCAACATTTTACTCAACAATAATAGACACATGTTACGTAATAGTAATGGATACATTTTGTTCAACATTTTGCGCAACAGTTATGCAACATTTTAATCAAAAATAATAGACACATGTTACGTAATAGTAATGGATACATTTTGTTCAACATTTTACGCAACAGTTATGCAACATTTTACGCAACAGTTATGCAACATTTTACTTAACAATAATAGACACATGTTACGTAATAGTAATGGATACATTTTGTTCAACATTTTACGCAACATTTACGCAACATTTATGCAACATTTTACTCAACAATAATAGACACATGTTACGTAATAGTAATGGATACATTTTGTTCAACATTTTGCGCAACAGTTATGCAACATTTTACTGAACAATAATAGACACATGTTACGTAATAGTAATGGATACATTTTGTTCAACATTTTGCATAACAGTTATGCAAAAGCTTACTCAACAATAATAGACACATGTTACATAACAGTAATGGATACATTTTGTTCAACATTTTACGCAACAGTTATGCAACATTTTACGCAACAGTTATGCAACATTTTACTCAACAATAATAGACACATGTTACGTAATAGTAATGGATACATTTTGTTCAACATTTTACGCAACAGTTATGCAACATTTTACGTAAAAGTTATGCAACATTTTACTCAACAATAATAGACACATGTTACGCAACAGAAATGGATTCATTTTGTTCAACATTTTACGCAACAGTTATGCAACATTTTACGCAACAGTTATGCAACATTTTACGCAACAGTTATGCAACATTTTACTCAACAATAATAGACACATTTTACATAATAGTAATGGATACATTTTGTTCAACATTTTGCGATACAGTTATGCAACATTTTACTCAACAATAATAGACACATGTTACGTAATAGTAATGGATACATTTTGTTCAACATTTTGCGCAACAGTTATGCAAAAGTTTACTCAACAATAATATACTCATGTTACGTAATAGTAATGGATACATTTTGTTCAACATTTTGCGCAACAGTTATGCAACATTTTATTAAACAATAATAGACACATGTTACGTAATAGTAATGGATACATTTTGTTCAACATTTTACGTAACAGATATGCAACATTTTACTCAACAATAATAGACACATGTTACGTAATAGTAATGGATACATTTTGTTCAACATTTTACGTAACAGTTATGCAGCATTTTACTCAACAATAATAGACACATGTTACGTAATAGTAATGGATACATTTGTTCAACATTTTACGCAACAGCTATGCAACATTTTACGTAACAGTTATGCAACATTTTACTCAACAATAATAGACACATGTTACGCAACAGAAATGGATACATTTTGTTCAACATTTTACGCAACAGTTATGCAACATTTTACGCAACAGGTTATGCAACATTTTACTCAACAATAATAGACACATGTTACATAATAGTAATGGATACATTTTGTTCAACATTTTGCGCTACAGTTATGCAACATTTTACTCAACAATAATAGACACATGTTACGTAATAGTAATGGATACATTTTGTTCAACATTTTGCGCAACAGTTATGCAACATTTTGCGCAACAGTTATGCAACATTTTACTCAACAATAATAGACACATGTTACGTAATAGTAATGGTTACATTTTGTTAAACATTTTGCGCAACAGTTATGCAACATTTCACGCAACAGTAATGCATTCTTTTACGTATCAGTAATGGATACATTTACGCAACAGTAATTAATACATTTTACGCAAAAGTAATGGAAACATTTAACGCAACAATTTTTCAACATTTTACCTAACAGTAATGGATACCTTTTACGTAACAGTAACTGATACATTTTGCGCAACTGTTATGCAACATTTTACGTTACAAGAATGGATACATTTACGCAACAGGTTTGCAACATTTTACGTAACAGTAACTTATACATTTTGCTCAACTATTATACAACATTTCTTACGCAACAGTTATGCAACATTTTAAGTAACAATAATTGATACATTTTGCGCAACTGTTTGTAACATTTTACGTAACAATAATGGATAATTTTTACGCAACAGTTTTGCAACATTTTACGTAACAGTAAGTGATACATTTTGCGCAACTGTTTGTAACATTTTACGTAACAATAATGGATAATTTTTACGCAACAGTTTTGCAACATTTTACGTAACAGTAATTGATACATTTTGCGCAACTGTTTGTAACATTTTACGTAACAATAATGGATAATTTTTACGCAACAGTTATGCAACATTTTAAGTAACAGTAATTGATACATTTTGCGCAACTGTTTGTAACATTTTACATAACAATAATGGATAACTTTTGCGCAACAGTTTTGCAACATTTTACGTAACAGTAATTGATACATTTTGCGCAACTGTTTGTAACATTTTACGTAACAATAATGGATAATTTTTACGCAACAGTTATGCAACATTTTAAGTAACAGTAATTGATACATTTTGCGCAACTGTTTGTAACATTTTACGTAACAATAATGGATAATTTTTACGCAACAGTTTTGCAACATTTTACGTAACAGTAATTGATACAGCTGTATCCCATGTTTCGAAGTAGACAGGTGTTCCTTGTGTCGAAGTAGACAGGTATCCCAGAAGGTTAACCCCGTGTCGCCATGACACAAGACGGGAGACTATGACAGAGACCTCTTCCAGGCGTCTGCAGGGGACATTACGTCATACACCAGCTAGACTTGCACAACGGTATACGGAACTTTATTTTCGCTATTTGTCACTGTGGTTTAGTGAAGTTAGCGTTTAAAGTCGAGAATATCTAAAGGTAAGAGCTAGAGTTGCGTTCATGAAGGCGAAATAGTTTGCATGGAGCTCAAACTGCAGGTGTTTTAGACCCATGTAGAGGATATTCTGGGCACACAACCTAAACAAAGTAGAACTATTGGATAGGATGAAAGTATGCTAGATAAAGAAAATTGTCTACCGAAAACGCTTTGGTTACTTCGTGGGGAAAGATAAAGTCCTTCGGCTTGCAAGGTCTAACGAAAGAGGATATCTTAGATGAAGTCTCCAAGGACATATAGGTTGAAGTCGTACGGAAATACATCTCCTGATTCTAAGGAGCGTGCTTCTATGGTTGAATTGCCATTATGATTACCATCCTCCTGAAGGAGAAGGTCTAGAGAGAGGACCAGTGCCCGTGTTCTACACAGGTCTAGCATAGATCCGTTAGCTTCTCCGTGTGATGAGTTTAATTTGCTGGACATTTTCTTGTTAGACTTTTTTAATCATTATAGTCGGCCTTCTGTCCATAACATATATTTAATTTCTGGTGTTTTTAAATGTTTGCCTGTGAATGATAATGGAATAATTTTAAATTCTTTAACCTAGGGTATGGCAGGCAATATGTGCTGTGCGTTAAATAAAATAGATTTAGGAATGGTGGCAGTATAATATTCTGTATGCAATACATGAATACCGGTACAAGTATCGAATACAAGAGTGTATCGAATAATAACAAAATTATTTGAAAGACTGTTCAAGCAGTGTGAGTGTTTGTTATTAGAGTAGGGAAATATTGTGCTCACGGTTGCAATACCTGGGGAGCGAGTGCTGTGCTTCCATTGAAGTGAATCCTATATCGAACTAATGAATATTTCGATTTAAATTTCCCTGGGGTTCTTTGTTGCTTTAAAAAGTGCATCGTGAATCGATAGTGTGCGATTGTGGAGCACTCTCGGTTCAATTTTAAAGGTTGCATTTATTTAAAATGTAAAGATATTTTAGTATAAGTCAGTAGTAATCAGCCATTGGTATTATCGCCTACGAGGGGTAGGAAATATTGAGTTTGTACAGTGAATTAAGGTACATACTGATGCCATACAATGCTCTGTTATACGATAAAAAATGGCACGAGGTGGCAGGATAGCGTATCTGAAGTTATACCTGCTCTCTGTCCTGGTCACAAAGAGATGCATATCCGATAACCTGTTTCTAAGAAGGACAAGGAAGTGTTCATGGAGTTAGGCAGGGCTTTGAAATGTAGGAGAAATTATACAGGGCTGAGTTGCTTGCATTGAGTGAAGTCAAATCCGTCCGATCTGTGTTAATCCCCCAAGTAGTGTTGTCGAACTGCTCAGATGGTTCGCGTAGAGGTCAGCTCGGACTGGTCCGACGCGACGGAAACACACATGAACAATTTGAACAAACTGTAAAAATAAATGATATATTAGGTTAGGTTAGATTAGATGAGGTTAGGTTGGTTAGATTAGGTTAGTTTAGGTTATATTAGATTGGTTAGATGAAGTTAGGTTGGTTAGATTCTATTAGATTAGATTGGTTAGATTAGGTTAGGTTGGATATATTAGATTAGGTTGGTTAGATTAGACTAGTTTCGGTTATATTAGACTGGTTAGATTAGGTTAGGTTATTACTCTTTCAACATAACGCACATCGTATACTTTTACTGCTCACTAGTAATGACCATGGAGACTATCAAGATAAGAACTGGCTTGTGGGAGTTAATACAGGAGGTGATTAGGTTAAGTTTTAGGTTGGTTAGGTTAGGTGTTAAAACTCAATATGCAAAACATCATATACTTTTTCTGCTCTCTAGTAACGGCCACCATGACTATCAAGATGAGAAACTGGCTTGTGGGAGTGCAGAAGGGGTGGGAGTTCTGAGTGGTACTTAGGTAACCCTCCCGGGATATCCTGCCTCAACCTGCTTACTAACCATCGGACCGCTTCGACCGTGACCCTTTTCTTAAGTAACAAAAATATCATTGGTATATTTTGACCATCGGACCTATCAAAAATATTTATTGCAGACCGAACAGCTCTTACGTTAGGTTGTCCTGTTGTCGGGCGGAGGAGAAAGAAATCTATCTATACCCGCTTCCCGGTGTAAACACTTTAAAATCTAGTAACTAAAACCCCTTACGTTTACATATTTAAAAAGTTTTTTTAAAATACGCTTTGTGAAAAAAAGGAGTCTGATAAACAGTCTCAAATTGTATTGCATAGTGGATAGTATTGTATAATGGAGAAATATCTAAATGCTTTGTATAGTCCATTAGGAATTGTAGTCACGGAAGATGTCATAAGAATATATTAAAACCTCAAAATATACCACACAAACACTGAAAGTTTTAATATCTGTTTTAGGAATTTTAAACATTGAGTGACTAAACGAACGACTTTTCAAATTATGTTCTTCCTGTGATGAGATTATGAAATCTTTGTTCACCTGATTTTATAAATTTCACCAATATACAATTAATAATCTGGTTATCAAAGGTTTCTTAAGTTAAAAAAATTTAAATTATATTCAATTCAATTTTTTAAAAGGCAAACGTATGAGAGATGTTAGAGGCTAAGGTATGATAAAGCTATTAAGGATGTAGAAAAACAGAACGTTGAGGGCGAGGGCTTATAATTTGTCCAAACAGCCGTGCGCCCTGAAGGTTTAGAGCGACCCTCGCTTCCCCACGCGCAGGCACACTCACACGCGCGGCCCGGCATACCTGCCGCTAATGGTTCTTCTATGAATCACCAACTAGTCATTGTACTGCAAAATCAATTTTTTTTAACTGTTAACTTTACTTAATTTGTACTCTAATAACTGAATTATAAATATTATTCCTCGCAAAATGAGTCCAAACACGGTACAATTGTGACAACTCTAAGGGGTTTTAGTGGGTTTAAAAATTAGAAAACAAATAAAACGAGACTTTTATCACGTATTTTATATTGTATTAATCAGACGTCTTTAATGACATAGTAATCAGGTCAATAACATGGAAACAGTTTACAATTATACTAGAGCTGACTTACATTGTTTGCAAATTAGCTGTTAGTCCTAACTTTTATCAAATAAATCAAGCTAATAAGTTTTTAATATGAATTTACTAGACAAGGAAAAAACTATGAACAAATTACAAAGTTATGTAGCCTAAAACATAAACAAATGATTACACTACAAACTAGTTTGATTTTATTCGTAAATAGTTGTAAAACGCTAAGTGCTAAATTCCGGCCGTTACCCCGGCATTAGTCATAAGTGTAAAGTGACTCGCACGTAACGGAAGCGAAATCTGTAAAGTGACTCTTGTGTCCTGGTGATACAGACTCAGACAGTGACAGTAACACTGAAGATGACGACGACTTTGGATTCGAAATTTTAAAATCAGTAAGTGACCTTACCTTACCCTCTGTTGTGTCTTTCATCTGTAGGTAAATTTTCCAGCTTCAGCTTTCCTTGTTACATTGACTTTGAATTTATTTATTTATCGTTTGGCATACGTTGAATTTTATGAAGACACGTTTAGGAAACTTCCTTGGCTATGTTGCTATGTAAATATGCTCGTGTTAGTTTAATAATATTATTTTCTTGATTTTACAGTTATTGTAAAGTAACATAACGAATTACTAATTATTTTTATTTTGTTTTACTTCAGTTTACGTTAACATAGGATGGTTATGTAAATATGTTTGTGTTAGTTTTATGATTTAAAATATAATTTTATTCATTTTTAGTTATTATACAGTAACGTTGCAAAATGAATTTGTAATAATTATTATTTTACTCTTGGTGTATGTTTTATGCTATATATTATTTATGATTTAGTTTATTTTTTCATAAATTTGAAATCTCTACTAGAATTACTGTAATTATATATATTATTCTGGTCGTGCGAATTCAAATAAAACGTCTATAACCATTTTTAAGTAGTCAAATTTATAATTTTGTAACCTACTGACCATAAAACCCCTTAGAGTTGTCACAATTGTACCGTGTTTGGATTCATTTTGCGATAATTAGTATTTAGAATTCAGTTATTAGAGTACTAATTAAGTAAAGTTAACAGTTACAAAAAATTGATTGAACTACAAGGACTAGTTAGTTGGTGATTCATAGAAGAACCATTAGCGGCAGGTAGGCCGGACCGCGCGTGTTAGTGTGCCTGCGCGTGGGGGAGCGAGGGTCGCTCTAATCCTTCAGGGCGCACGGCTGTTTGGACGAATTATAAACTCCTGTGGTCTACAAGATTGGAGGGAATCTTGGCACACGTGGGAATCCCCTAAGGCAGAACTAATGTTTCAAGGAGTAAAACCGTTAATTTTCTAGCAACTGATAGTTTCATTTGTCGTTCCGTGGTTCCACTGGTAGAGTCTAGATGTTATAAACCTCTCAATCTAAAGGGACGTATTCTATATAATTTATAGACGTAAATAAAAAGTTACTAAATGAATAAATTCTTCAATCATAAGCCGCTATTGAAATATAGCAAAATAATAACTGAAGGTAAATTAACGATTTTAATTCCTCCAAAAAGATATAGAAACTTGAGAACAACAAATTATATTCAGTAAGTACGTACTCGTCATATAATATGAGTTTAAATATACTCAACGAAAATTAAATTCTATGAATTTAACTAAAGAACACAGAATTTTATGACTATCCTTTGCGAATCCTTTGCCAAACTCCGAGTCAAACTGAAAAAACCATATCGGGGACGTTCCTGACCCCAGTCCCGCATTAGTACTGGGGTTTTCCTCCCCTGACAAAACAGGTAAGCAATTCTATTCATGTTTTTAGCCTGGAATTCTAGCTTTGGCTTCCTCTTGCTATAGTCGAATTTTAAAATTAGTTGGTTTCTGGAAACAATGTTAATTTCAGAAAAAAAACGTTTATAAAGTGTCTTGTAATTTATCGCCGATTTAATTATTTAAGCCTGCTGAAACAATCCAACCCAATTACTATCCTTATTCCAAATACTGATTGTATAGATAGTGAAGTTTATTATAACGTTGGCAGTATTGTAGACTGAAAGATAAATGCAAGGATATCAAGGACAGTAAGGATATCAAGGATAGCAAGGATAAATGTAGTGAACTAAAGAAATAGCAGTGATATGGATTAGCGGAGATGAAATGTCTTTGCGAATGGTGCTTTCCTATATCCCGGTATTATTTCTGGAACTGAAACTAGTCTGGAGTTATCAGAGACACGAATGAATTTCGCGATATTTTGTGTTTGATGACAGAGCAAATAACACAACGAAGCTTAGTGCGTGCAATGTCGTTAACTAGTTTACTAAAGTAGACTCTCAAAGCCGGGTATAGTCTTGGAATGTATATATCGCAAAGGGTTTATTCAATACCTTCCATTAGTTTACACTCCCACTATGTATATCTTGTTCAAATTTTCAATCGTTAATAAAATACACTTTATTTGTCCATTCGATACATTTTTTTAAAAATTTGTAATGGATGTCACATGATGCTGGTACAGTTTTTTCAAACATTAATTCAATAATTAAATTTAATGAATTAATTTTAGCTTTATGTGGGAGAAAAACCTTTTAGCAAAGGGGCAAGGTATGCAATATAGTTATTTAGTTCCATTTTACTTGAAATAAGTGATGGCATATGATTTTATAAAACAGCTGATTTTATGTTATAGGTTATGTGGTTTTAACAGATAAATTAGGTTACTTTATTCATATTAATTTTAATTACTTAATAAAAAGTAACTATAATTAAAAAAAAATTGATCATAGTAGGAATTGATATTTTTTTTGTTTTTATCTTTGTGAAAATTCGAAAACCATTAGTCAGATTTTAATGGTATTTTTAAAAAACTTAGAACTCGTCCTAAAACCGAATTATTCCTGTAAATATACCTCGACTACCTGTAACTCCTTTTACTCTATAGTACCCCTATGCGGTGGAGAGGAACCTAAAGGTACTACTTGCTCAGGGCTGCTCTCCTGAAGTTTATCTACGTTATAAAGCCCTCTTTCCGTTACCGTTACTCTTTGTAATAAAATGATAAGAAAGGTTTGTCAGAATTCAAAAAAAACCCAGTGTTTGAAATGTACGTTGTCACCCGGCGTAACAACACCTTTCAAGCAAGCAAACATAAGGCCCTGTCACGGTCCCAGACACCCATCCTGTTACTGTACCCTAGGGCTACCGAACCCCTGACTCTTCTGACTGAGTTAGAATTGGGTTGGACTAAGGCCATCACATCATGGCATTGCGGGAACAGAATCACTTACATGAATCGGGTATGTTCTTAATCTGGGCGAAATAGAATTGTCCACCAGGTATCCGAGACTATCAGAGAATCTACATAAACATGATTTACTCACACACTCTGTGCTAGAATATAGTGAAGATTCGGTGACCATATTTTTTACCAGTCGAAATCGGAACAACTACTATTGGAAAGACTTAGACCAACGAAGTTTAAAAGCAAAGATTTATTATATAGAATTATATCATATTATTTAATTTAAATATATTTAAAATGTTCTATTTCTGTTCCTCAACAAAACTTATAAGAGTTACTTACAGCATATCTGTTTAGGCTTATTTAGGCCTATTTATTCAAATTTTAAAATCAACAAATAGGAAATAATTCAGAATTTACTGTATTGGCGACAAAAATGCTCTTGGAAATCGGGACAGATATATTACTTTACGGGGCTTCGGGAGATAAGTTAAACTCGGCGCTGTCGCTTTTCTTGGACGCATGGGTCACGGTATAACTAAATCTGTTGCAGAAATGTTTGAATATTTTTTTAAACGTTTTAAACTATGATATTGATCATGAACTCACCGAAGTAGTATTTGGTGAAGCCAAACTGTTTGCTGGGTTCAGACTTAGCTACCCTAAAGTTTCCAGAGCGCAGGGCGTCAGCGGTACTTTGTAGCGAGCTGAGCACTTCGTCGACTTGCGGATGTAATTTGGCAGGATTGCGCAGTCAGTCAAGGCCGACCTTCGCAAGGTCGTAACATCACGTCATGGGAACTGGCGATGACGCTGGAACAAATGTGGCCGACGCCGGATTTCAGATTCCTGCTTTTGTTTGATTCACTTTGACTTATTCCTGGAATTCTAACTACCGCGTGTAATTCTGAAGCCACTATATTTTCGACATTGAAGCCGTCTTCTGCTAATCCCGAAAGCAATGCGTAATTGTATTACCTGTAAGACATATTGGCTTCAATCAATTGTAGGAGATATACTTGCATATGTATAAAATAATGGTAACAAAATTTTCGATTTAGAAAACTCATTGAAAATTCCTCCCAGATTTTTTAAATACAGTAATGAAGTTAAAGTAATTAACAAAAACAATAGTTTCAAGTTTGATAAAATTCCAGTTTTTCAATAACGTTAAAAGGAATCAAACTAACTTTCGAAACACTACTCCGTAATTGTTTACACAAATACTGCAAGTTTTTAACGGAGTTTTAATATTTTGTTAGCTCCGAGATTAATAACAAAATTAATAGAAAATGTTTAGTTTTCCTATGAATACGCCTCTCTGCCCCAAACCCTCCCAACATGAATCGAACGATAATTAAACAGCAATACAACGGATATTAGTTCATTCATGTTGGTCGTTGAGGGATGAAAACGAAGGGGTTGAAACTTTTTAACCTCAGTTGTGGGAAGTATAGGCTACAGTTTCATTATCGATCCGGTTGTGTTTATTAGCGATTTTAGTCGAATATCTGTTCCTTGTAGTAATGCGCCATTTTACTGTCATTGAAACAGCTCTTCTACCATATTACCTATAACATAGAATCTTTTGTCTTATGCAATCATATGCTATCACATATTTTAAGCCAAATGGGCGAAATGACTATAATGCTTACCTTGTGTCTTTTGTAAAACGTTTTCTCCCATATAAAACTAAAATTAATTAATTAAATTAAATTATTGACTTCATATTTTAAAAACCTTATTAACATTAATTGTCATCCACTATAAATTTAAAAAAATGTTTTTGAACTTGAGTGGACGAATAAAACGTATTTTAAAAACGATTACAAATGTAAACAAAATATATAAATATATGTAGAGAGAGTGTGAACTAATGCAATAGAAGGAATTGAATAATATACCCACGTACTATGTAGTTTACCCGTTTATCCAGTATAGACACGTTTATGCTATAGTTAAAGTTTGAATTAATATGTGTTCTGGTAGGTGAAAATATATGAGAGGTCACACAAGATTTCTCTTGTACTACCACTTCTTAGCACTAACAAACAATAACTACCAATCAAACTCGCCGATCATCTCAACTCCATAAAACATGACTACATAGACATAACATCTAACCTACAAATTCTTCATAAACAACACAGAAATAACCAACGCTACACAACCGAACAATACGAAATATATAGGCACTTCAAACTACACCCTACACACATACTCAATACACAATTACATTACAACTCACACGTACGTTTTGACATCATAACTCCTAATACACACAAAATACACCCACACCACCAAAATATCCCACCCCCACCCTAACCTACGTAAACCTTGAGATCAGTTACGGTATAAGTTGATAATGGGACACATCTCCCGAAACGGCCGTCCTCAACAAACAAAGTAAGTGCTACTATAGGCAGGTTTAAAACATTTAAAAGTGTTTAGTAAAATTTCAGTATATTTTCCTCAAGTTTGTAACTTGTACATCATTCGGTAGCGCTTTATAAATTGTAAGTCACAATATTTTTTGAAAGCTACAAAATCGTTTCAATGAAAAATGTTGTATATAAGAAAACTATAATTATTTGTAGTTTTAAACCCAATAAGCTTGTCACAGAACCTGGTTTGGTTACGTGTAGTCGTAAGTTTAGTAGCTGATGGTTATAGCTTAAAACGCCCGTTATAAATTTGGATTTATGTGACAGAAATTTTTTGCAATAAAAAAAACAGTAGTTTTAATTTTAAAAAGCGTTGATTTATTGAAACACGTTTCAATGCGTCTTTATCAGTTATACGTTGTCTGAAGTTATGCAAAAGTGACGAGTATATTATTTTGTGTCTCGGGTAATCTCTTTGTTAAACGATGAACCATTTGTATATCTTATATAAGGCGATTTTGTCTTCCGATATGTCCTTTTTATAATCTTTTATATTTAAAATGTAAACAGCGGTTCCATTCAAGGTACACAATAAGCTTATGGATAATAGTGTTAATATTATTAATAGTATATCTCTAATATTAATTTATTTACGTACATTTGTGTGTGCCATTTGTTGCCTTTTTATTAACCGTGATAAGAGTAATAATTATGGAAACTATAAAATAGTAAATATAATAATAGAGAGGAAATCACATTCCTTCAACAACTAAATAACTTGGATGAAAAACAAAATATTTGAAAAGGATTTAAGCGTCGGTTCTGAAATGAAATTCTTTTCCGTGTCTATAAATACACCTGCAGGGCTGTCCTCTCCTCTCACAACACACTACTTCCTGCACTACAGGTTACAAATACATCTCATCGTGGACAGAAGTTTATTTTGGTTAAATGTAGCAACGCGGCCGCTGCCTGTCACTAAGTCTTCAACCTACCCATCCATGCAAAGTTATTAACGTATTTTACTCCTCTTATTCGGTGTTCTTTGAAAACTTTGCAACTTTTTACAACAAAGTATCGAATTTCAAACTTTTTAGGAATAAAATACAACATTTATAAATAATAATATTCTTTTACTTAGAAGAAAATATTAGAAAATATTTTTTCTTTCAGGTTTTCCAAAACGATATTTTCATAGGGAAAATCTTTCTCACGTTCGTCTCATAACTCTTAGATTATGTGCTCGGAAAATATGGTTCTGATATAATTAGCTAACATTAGATTTTCGTTCTCTCCCAGCGCTCCTCTCTTGTTACTGAGATATGGTGTGAACTCCCACTCCGAGTGGCCAGGGGATCTTCCCAGAAGTAGGATACATGGGATGTACCCCACACGCTCCCCCGGGAGGTCAGGTTATGGCAAGAGTGATGTAATGCAAGATTACTGATGTTAGTACAGAAAATTTAGGAAACTGTTTTCAGTACATGGTTTGTGGGACCACGATTGCACCTTACCCCTCTTAGTTTTCTGAATGAATCTATCTTCTTTGAAAGCAGTTTTCTTGTTACAGACGTCTAACAACAAAAGTGCATATTTTTCCCACGGGTATGACGGTTTCATTACAACCTTACGGTTTTTGTTGGTCATAGAATAAACTAATTAACACGTGAAACAATTTATAACATTTACTAATTAAAGTATAGGACCGTTACACGCGACAAATTCAGGATTCCATAAATAAACGCTGGGTGAACAATATGCATGAGCCTCCATTAAGCCTACCCACGTATCAGGACATAGAAAACTACATTGTCTTGGGGCATACCCATTTCGTCATACCAAAATATGCCCTGACTTCACAACACCGCATGATGCGGATCATACGGATCTAACGGATCAAGTTTTACTATCATAGTTCTATTACAGTGGGAACACCTGAACCGTGTTTGTAAAGTAAGAGAGGTACTGGATTTGATTTAGTAAGAGGCAGACGGAGTGTTACTACGCGTAAAATGAAGTAAATAGATATACATAAAATTGATTACGGAGAAGTGAAATTTGAGTAAATACAACACATGATAGCTGCACAGTTACGGCAAAAGTTCCACCGTTATGTTTGTAGATCCTCCGTTACATCAACAGTTACATCGTTACGTTAATAGGATCACAATTACATCGACAGTTAAACCGATACGTCAACAGTTGTACTTCAACACCAATTACTTCAAAGTTTACGAGTATATCGTTACTTTAATAGGAGCAGACGTATTGGACCGTTAGATCGTTAGTTGCACCATTACTTTCGTATTGGACCGTTAGATCGTTAGTTGCACAGTTACTTTCGTATTGGACCGTTAGATAAATAGTTGCACCATTACTTTCGTAGTGGTCCGTTAGATCGTTAGTTGCACCATTACTTTCGTAGTGGACCGTTAGATCGTTAGTTGCACCATTACTTTCGTAGTGGACCGTTAGGTCGTTAGTTGCACAGTTACTTTCGTATTGGACCGTTAGATAGATAGTTGTACCATTACTTTCGTAGTGGACCGTTAGATCGTTAGTTGCACAGTTACTTTCGTATTGGACCGTTAGATAAATAGTTGCACCATTACTTTCGTAGTGGTCCGTTAGATCGTTAGTTGCACCATTACTTTCGTAGTGGACCGTTAGATCGTTAGTTGCACAGTTACTTTCGTATTGGACCGTTAGATAGATAGTTGTACCATTACTTTCGTGGTGGACCGTTTGATCGTTAGTTGCACAGTTACTTTCGTATTGGACCGTTAGATAGATAGTTGTACCATTACTTTCGTAGTGGACCGTTAGATCGTTAGTTGCACCATTACTTTCGTATTGGACCGTTAGATCGTTAGTTGCACAGTTACTTTCGTATTGGACCGTTAGATAAATAGTTGCACCATTACTTTTGTAGTGGTCCGTTAGATCGTTAGTTGCACCATTACTTTCGTAGTGGACCGTTAGATCGTTAGTTGCACCATTACTTTCGTAGTGGACCGTTAGATCGTTAGTTGCACAGTTACTTTCGTATTGGACCGTTAGATCGTTAGTTGCACCATTACTTTCGTAGTGGACCGTTAGATCGTTAGTTGCACAGTTACTTTCGTATTGGACCGTTAGATAGATAGTTGTACCATTACTTTCGTGGTGGACCGTTTGATCGTTAGTTGCACAGTTACTTTCGTATTGGACCGTTAGATCGTTAGTTGCACCATTACTTTCGTAGTGGACCGTTAGATCGTTAGTTGCACAGTTACTTTCGTATTGGACCGTTAGATAGATAGTTGTACCATTACTTTCGTGGTGGACCGTTTGATCGTTAGTTGCACAGTTACTTTCGTATTGGACCGTTAGATAGATAGTTGTACCATTACTTTCGTAGTGGACCGTTAGATCGTTAGTTGCACCATTACTTTCGTATTGGACCGTTAGATCGTTAGTTGCACAGTTACTTTCGTATTGGACCGTTAGATAAATAGTTGCACCATTACTTTCGTAGTGGTCCGTTAGATCGTTAGTTGCACCATTACTTTCGTATTGGACCGTTAGATCGTTAGTTGCACAGTTACTTTCGTATTGGACCGTTAGATAAATAGTTGCACCATTACTTTCGTAGTGGTCCGTTAGATCGTTAGTTGCACCATTACTTTCGTAGTGGACCGTTAGATCGTTAGTTGCACAGTTACTTTCGTATTGGACCGTTAGATAGATAGTTGTACCATTACTTTCGTGGTGGACCGTTTGATCGTTAGTTGCACAGTTACTTTCGTATTGGACCGTTAGATAGATAGTTGTACCATTACTTTCGTAGTGGACCGTTAGATCGTTAATTGCGCCATTACTTTCGTAGTGGACCGTTAGATCGTTAGTTGCACCATTACTTTCGTAGTGGACCGTTAGATCGTTAGTTGCACAGTTACTTTCGTATTGGACCGTTAGATCGTTAGTTGCACCATTACTTTCGTATTGGACCGTTAGATCGTTAGTTGCACCATTACTTTCGTAGTGGACCGTTAGATCGTTAGTTGCACCATTACTTTCGTAGTGGACCGTTAGATAGATAGTTGCACAGTTACTTTCGTATTGGACCGTTAGATAGATAGTTGTACCATTACTTTCGTGGTGGACCGTTTGATCGTTAGTTGCACCATTACTTTCGTAGTGGACCGTTAGATCGATAGCCGCACCATTATATCCGTAGTGGACCGTTAGATCGATAGTTGCACCATTACTTCCGCAGTGGACCGTTAGATCGTTAGTTGCACCATTACTTCCGTATTGGACCGTTAGATCGATAGTTGCACCATTACTTTCGTATTGGACCGTTAGATCGTTAGTTGCACCGTTACGAAAATACCACCTCTCACCTCATACACAAATATTCTAAATACAAGCTAATGGCGTGTTTTCATTTTCAGGCCTAGAAGGCGGAATAGCAGCAGTGTAGTAGTAGTGGACCAAGAAGAACCTGAGCCAGTGAAACGACCCCCTGACGACCAGGAGGCCGATGATGCATACAACATGATGATGATGATGGCCGCCTGTGACAACGGACCTCACCGTGAGATGGCCGTCGACGTCCCGGAATCTTTCATTGCCAGGAACAAGACTCCACCCAGATATCCACCACCCAGACCTCAGACTAGGATACAGGTTAGTACAAAAACTAAGACGCTGTTGAAACTATATTTGAGGTTTCGTGAAATATTTTCGGACTTCCCCACTTCTCGAACTGTTCAAGGAAGCAATCCATTTTCCCCTCTGAAAACGACGTCATCTACAATCGAAATCGAACAGTGTCTCTGCACTTATCGTATGATTCATTTTAAGAGCGATCGCTATTGTACGTTAGTATCTGAATATTCGCCATCTGTATGGCATCCGAGTGTCCGGAATGTATCCGCAATTTCCCATGCATCGTTTTAGCCTTCTCAAAAGACTGGCGTCGTAGCGGCATCTTCTAGTTGAGGAAGGTAGTCAAAGTATTATCACTATATCTCATTCCGAAGACTACAGAGATCAAGAAAAAAGACACTTTGTGTGCGGATTGTGATAATACAAGCTTTTTTTTGTAAAAGCCATTTTGTTTGAGATTAAGGAATTTGTTCCTTGGTGACTCATTCTTTAACCAAGAATGCTACCCCTATCCTTAGTAAATACCTACCTAAGCATTATGCAGTAGTATTGTTTCATTCTCGAGGTCAAAAAAGAATTACTACTTGGTCTATTTATATCCCTAATAATATCCTTCTAATATTCACAACCAATTGCTATCCTATGGAGGTGATATAGTTACACTGGCCAAAAAAAAAGCTAGAGCGAGTAAGCCTTATTGAATTTTTTGACTCTATACATATCAAATAAGTAAGAGTACTCTTCAATTCCCCAGACCAGGAGATGTTTTAATCCTTAGTCACGTTTGGCTGGTCGTGGCGAAGTACTTCCTCATGTTACGTGTAATTACCTGGGTTACATTTTAACATTATTTTAAAAATTATATTACTGAATCAAATGCCAAGTAGGACTATGCAATTTTGTTAAGAAAAAATTTTACGTATGTTAAATTTCCCAACCTTTATCCGTTAAACTGTCGTGTGTTGTAACATGTGTATGAAGTACCTATGTTTGTTACATTTGTTGCAGACAACTGTTAACGGAACTAGCACAGGGAATTCCACGAAACCAGTTCCACCTCCAAGAGATCACCTCAGGATAGAGAAGGACGGGAGACTAGTGAACAGAGCGCCAGCGCCCCAAGTACCTGCACGATCGCCTGGTCCTCCGCATCTCAACAACAATCACCAGAACCAGATAGAAAACTCTACGACAGTTAACAATAACGTTCCAACAAAAGAGGTCCCAACGTCAGCTGAGCTCAGTAGTATCCGCAAGTACCAGGTAAGACAGTTCCAGTTACTATCGCTGTCTGTGATCTAGCGATGGGAATGTAAGTAGCCATGCTCGAACCTCAAGACATGGCAAGTTATTGGCCTTTATTATGGAAATATGATAAGCACATTAACTGGGATGACCCTGGGATGAGGGGGAACGGTAGTCCTTTCTCCCACTATACCTCTTCAAAGTTCGGTTGAGAGTCAACTCAACTCTATAGTCGCTGTCATCCTCAATAATGCTGATTGACTGGACAGGAGTTACTGCGTGGTAACCCAAGGCGGGTGTATTCTGTATCGTGTCCGTTGGTGAGGGAAGCAGCGTGATATGCATGTGCTAACAAGGAGCCCAGCTATATGACACAATTTAGATAAAAAACAGTAAGAATGCATTTCAGATATAATAAGGCACTATTAGCATTCTGCTATTGTGTCCTTTGTACGTAGGACCTTAACTTTATTCGTATATAAAAGTTCTGATTACTTGTGTAGAGGAGAGACTTGTGAAGTCAGGTTTCTCTGGTTTTTTCTGGCGTTTTCTCTCACCACTAGGAGTTTAGAATCACCATTCCTACAGTTTTAGCAAATTGGTAGTAGTGCTTAATGCCATGTCAGGTCCTTTCGCACGCACTCGCAGCGCAGGGGATAAACCCACCTGAGATCCGGCTGTATAGTACCCTGTAACTGTGCACTTGGCCTTGAGAGATCGCAGTAGACGAGACGGGAGGTAGGGGGTCAGTATGTATAAATACATAAGACGGACTGTAATAAATAAATTAGCTTAGGTATGAAATAACAAACAATATTGAAATATGTGTAGACATATCTGTAGCAGAAGCTGTTGATGTATCCAACATTCTCAACAAATAACATGTTTGCAGAAGTGTTAGTACACGCAAGGAAAATGCACGGTTACGTGGTCCCCACTTTACCCCACTCCATTAGTGGACTTTTCCAAGCAATCTCTGTATCTTTCAATTTGTCAATTTAGCTGAAAACTGTTGCTTATACTCAACATTGCAAGAAAAAAAATACCACAATCTCATAGTTATTTCCTGTACATTACAAAGCATTAACTATATTTTATGAATAATAGAATTATTTATTAGAAGTAGGAAATATTGTGTCATAGATTTCAATAAATTATACGTTGTTTGGTACAGAATTGATACACACACACACATATATATATATATATATATATATATATATATATATATATATATGTGTGTGTGTGTGTGTGTGTGTGTGTGTGTGTGTGTGTGTGTGTGTGTGTGTGTGTGTGTGTGTGTGTGTGTGTGTGTGTGTGTGCGCGCGCGTGCGCGTGCGTGTGTGCGTGTGCGTGTGTGTGTGTGTGCGTGCGTGTGTGCGTGCGTGTGTGCGTGCATGCGTGTGAGTGTGTGTATGTGTGGGCGCGCGTGTGTGCGTGCTGCTAGATCTCGGAGCGAAAACTAGAATTACTCAAGAGTCCACTGTAGGATATGGATGGACATTAGGGTGATATGTCATGGAGGAAGAACCTGAATTGCAGAAAGTGGGGGAAGACTTTACAGAAATGCTTGCACTATTATCCAGTGTGTGTTTTATTAACCTTATTCCATCAACAACTCTGTTATATTTAGCGCCAACAGTTTCCTATAACGTACAAAAATCTCACAATCGTCTTATATTTGGGGTCGTCTTTTATACGAGGTATTACTGTATCTATTTGGGAAATTTTGTATTACCTATATTGAAATTTTTTCTCCCCTAATACCTAATTTATGGTAATGAATTTCCGTTTCTATATTCTCAAGACTTGGAATAGGACCTTTCCGCCGCTTCTTCCCCCAGTTTTCCTTCCCCCGTCCTCTCCAAGACCCGTCCCAAGTCTTACTACTAGTGCAGGGAATTCTACTTCTGTAAAATTTCACTAAATGAGCCCAATCTCATTTAAATTGGTTTCAAATTAAAACCAAAGGACATTCCTGACACCTACTAACGAACTCTGAAAATTAATTTATGTAACAGATTTATTTGTGAGAACATAAAAACAAACAGCATATTCCATTGGCCCTTCAGTGTTTGTAACAGATATGATAACCTCGAACACGCCCCCTTCATCCTCTTCTCCCTGCCACATGGCGGCATTGATTAAATGTAAACATTTACAGGGCTTTTAACTTTCAGTTGTAGTTTTAATAAAAACAGTTCAGTTATACAATAGGAAATGTTACGGATGTCATTTTCTTGGAGCTTTTGCGCTTTAGCTCTACTGCCCGTAAAGGTGGACAGGACATGTTTCTCTCGTCGGTTATTGGGGATAAATATCAATGTTGCTTGACCACAAAAATATGTTTTGGAGATGAACACAATAAGAAACCACCTGCACAGCACACAAACTCAACTTGGAAAAATAATGGAATTATTAGTTTAACGGGTTAATTAATACAAATTTGGTTGTACCGACAGAAGTGAACGCTTTTACAGCCACGTCTATAGAAATTTTGAATTGAGAAATATTTTAAATCTTGCGTAATAAGAAATACCTAAATATTTGTTATCAAACGCGCACAAGAATTCTTCAATTCAAAAATTTGATTAAAAATACATAACCTATTATTATCGCCTTATTGAATGATTTGTATTGAGATTTATTAAAATGATAATATATTAATATACTTATAAACTGATCAAAACTATTTAATAATAACATTGTTCAATAAATATTGTAACACAACCTACGTGTTAATTCAGTTGTTTTACAATATAACCTATATCACAAAATCAGCTGTTGCATGAAATCATGTTATCATTCAGTTCACTTTGAGATGACTCATTGCGTAACCTGATGAGATTTATTGTGACGTGTTTATCCATACCTGTTTATTCTGATGTTTATGTCCATCCAATAAGTTTTTCCAGACGTCGCTACAGATGTTTTCTCTACAGTAAAAGCTGTTACAGCATATTAACGTCAATATAAGGCAACGTCTTTCATTTATTAACCTTCATCTGTTAGGCAAATAATTTCTTTATTTTTAAATTGAAAAAAAAAAACTGCAACAGTGATAATCATTTAAGTTTAAAAGATTTACTGTCGCTTTACTATGAAGACAGTTATATATGCATCCCAAACGTATTTAATATTGTAACTATGTAATAGGTATATATGAGAAACATAATATATTTACTTATAATGATTTCCCTTAAAAAGACATAGTGGGTTTAAGGTTTAACCTAAAAGAAATGTTAGACTAACGTTGTTCAAAAGCTAGGCCTCGCCGGATACAGTGGAGATGTATAAACATAATGATCTAGGCCACATATACCCCACTCACTACATATATTATGACAATATCCTACATATTATGAACAAAGCCAATAAACAGACTAGTAAACTCTAAATATACGATTATTAACACTAAAATCCCAAACCAGTACATTTTAAACGCCAAAACACATTTTCAGTTTATGATTTCTGAATATATAATGAAAAATAGCAATATTAATGTTATATAATCACATATTCACTATATGAAAATAAGACAGTATTTACCTGGACAATTAGGTCGGTTTCTTGACTTGCAGCATTGGCCAAGGAAAACTTGTAATTTTAAAACTAGTGACAAGCAAAAGGATCTATTTATATGTGTGAAGTAAGACAAACTTAAAAAGCTTAAACTATGGTGGTTGTATAGGGCAGATAAGGATGTGTCATGGAGGGTCAGTAAGGACTTTAAAATGGGGTGTGAAGATAAAGGACCAATCTTTCGGTCTTACCTTAGCAGATTAGGAGCGGATGAATTCTGCGAGGATGGGAGCTTTAAAGGAATGACGGGTAAGTGGGATTAGGGAGGAGTCGTAGCTGATTGGCCAACAGACAAGAACAGCATTGGGTACAATGTGATGTAGGCGCTTAAGGTATTTTATTATCAATGGAATGGGGATGTTCTCTGAAAGTGGAGAGGAGAGCACGGAGCGGATAATCCTCCTCATTGAAGGAGGTAAAGGGAAGAAGTTTGTTACGGATGACTCCAAGATATTTATTAGAAGACCTTCCGTCGAGTGTGGTGGCCCTGGACTGCGGTTCGATGCGCCTCCTGAGGGACATTTCTGACTTGTATAATCGTTCTACCTGAACATTGTAACTGCTGTGTCTTATGGTATGTGTTCTTGCTCTTCCAGGAGGGCTCGCCTCTTACGTAAAGCCAACTGACAGTTGATAAAGATCCGATTGCCCTAACTAAACCGCACCAATCAGGTGGGGCATTGAGGTACGGGAACGTGGTCGTCGGACGGTTCTACTGGCTCTGAGGATTTATGGAAATGCGGGCGATATTGTAGTTTCTCATGGTGGGCTGGTCACCTGTCCAGCCCGTACTGTAATTCTTTTGAACTCTTACATACCGATAGCACGGTTCGTGGTGCAAAGCCCTACGTCTCGGGCCGACGCTAGTGGATTCGTGAGGCCGTGGTTTCACTCTATATTTGAAGATAATGCCAAAATATAAGCACTATCTTCTTGTTCTATGACATGAGGGTAGACTATGCACTTCTTTTGTATTCCACAAAGCCCGGCAAATTTGGTTCACATCTGGCGTCCGTATGTGTTGCAGGAACAGTTTTCCGTTGCAAAATATTTTTAAAATTTCCGAGTACTTATTCTACCAGTTGCACTGTTGTCTATGAAACAGTCACTTTGAAGGAAGATTAGAGTACTTAGAAAACTAGAACAGGAATCAAAGAAATTTTTGACAAAAACATTGAAACCTTGTAAATTACTCTGCAGATATTACAAACAGGAATAAATGGTTCATGTCGCTCTTTGAGCAATATTTCAAAAAAAACAAAATATTTTACTTATATGGCAATAAATAAAATTTTGCGTCTCCTTTGAAACGTGTGCAAAGTTCTACATAGTTCTAAATAATTCGGTAACGAAGCCTATAGGCCGCATTTTTCAATATTATGATTATTTTCTCATGAGAGCTTCAATGTAACGTATGTAGGAGCATTTTAAAACATACCATACGGGTTGAAACACCTCTGAAGAATAGCGGAGATATACACTGGAAGTTGCATTTTACTCTTCCATGTAGACACGTGACGGGGGTTGACTTGCGCTTTAGATGTGGGGGGCCAAGAGTATCGAAACGTACCGTAATGCTATCTAGTGACTAAATGTTGCCTTAAGTGCTTGAAATCCGCTAAATGTAGTATTTTGTTAAAAAGTATGTGAACATTTGGAAATAAAAATGTCAATACATTTTTAGCTTGAAATGTATGAATTTTATTATTAGCGAGTTTTATTAGTGTAAATTAAATATTATAAATGTTTCTTAAAATATGAAATTTAAGGCGAAAAGTAATAAATTAAATTTAATTACAACCTTGTTTGGAATGTTTAAAAGTTAGGTTATTTATATATTACAATGACGTTATAGACATTATTATTCTTTATAAATGTATGAATACTAAATAAAACTACCTGTTTAAATATGAACGCGGTATTACTAGAAAATCCACGGTGGTTTCATCGTAAATATTTGCGTACAATATTTGCTTTGGAAATTTGATACTTGCCCACGCCTCTTTACTATAATTAGCCTATCAGTGTGTCTCTGATGACGTCAGTGTTATTTTTTACAGCCATAATGATAATAGCTATCACTAAGTGGAAGCTCGCAGTCAGGTGTACTTGTGAACATGTGTGAAATCATTCTGAAACCGATTCGACGCGAAA
Source organism: Prosapia bicincta (assembly GCA_036971475.1). Taxonomy (NCBI): domain Eukaryota; kingdom Metazoa; phylum Arthropoda; class Insecta; order Hemiptera; family Cercopidae; genus Prosapia; species Prosapia bicincta. Next base: position 82,631,698 of record JBAIZL010000005.1, read on the forward strand.
TTATGGTAAATGTTTTTTTTGTCTATATATATATAGATGTTCAGATTAGTACGAAATATATGTGATGTTTTTATGATCGATGTTTTCGTAACGCATTTTTGCATTGAGATAGGTTTGTGTTTTTGTGGAGAAAAATTCGCTAAACTAACCACCGTGGAGAGTTTCTTAAACGATAAACTTTATTAAACCAATAACTAATCACTATATAGTGAGAATTTAATAAACCTCTACCTTTATTCTGAATTACAAAATTAAACATTTATAAATAGGCCCATAGAAAAGAAAGTAAGTTTTGAGTATGTTCATTTATACTTTAAAACAAAACAATCAATTCGCTTAAACACATTCATTCATCTTTAATTATTGCGCCTTCGTATATTTAAGTTTGTTTACATTTTTGTATGCTTTAAAACCTATTTAGCTCTGCATAGGACCGCCTCAATACAGATAAAACACAGAGTAGGTATATATATATATATATATATATATATATATATATATATATATATATATATATATATATATATTATAACCTAAGTTATGTGATATATAACTTTTCCTTTAAGTTATATATTTAATTACCTTAACACTCTTTTGTCTCACCTTCAGGTTTCTAAATAATTAACACTAATATCAATTTTAACATCACTTACATTTATTCTTGACACTTAATTAATACACATTATACCCATTTACCTTAATACTACTTAGAGACAAGATTGATTGCTTAAACTAATATTACAATTACAAAAAAACAAAGGTTGACTCTTGAGGCTTTAGGTTATTACAATAAAGTTTAATAATGACAGTGTTAATTTCTCTTTCTCTGGGGTCGTTATTATGGATCTTTTTATAAATTAGAACGTGGTGAAAAACTAGATTATTATTTTACACTAAAGAATTTAAAATTGTTCTGAATTTACTGTTTATAAAGCTCTGTTGGCGAATTTTAATGTAAAAAAAAGAAAGTACTTATAGTTTGTTGATTTCCTTGGATCTTGATCGTTGATACTGCTTCGATGCACTTTCAAATAACTAATTTTTCCCAATTCTTTATTAATTCACTTACGTCGCACTTTTTAAATTATACAAATACAAAAATTACATTTGCCTTAATTCTATTAACAAAATTTACCCCTAATTAACATTACTGACACTTGGCCCACTAGAATACGTCTGCCCTCTTCTGAAGTTCCTCCAAGACTTCCTGATCACTTCCTTTTCCAACCTCGCATCATCTCTCCTCCTTCACGTATTTTAGTTAATTCGGTTATCCCTATACCCATATACAAAGAGCCTCCCCTGTGTTATAATAACCCAGTTATTTTGGTCCTTGGAAAGTCCTATCTTGAAATAGTTGAACCCTTCTTTTGTTAAAAATTCCCCAGCACCTTAATGACGGCTTCAAAATAGAACAATGGTTAAATACTTTGTCCTTATTTTTAGTAACTATTCTTGACGCTTTTGCAAAATATTTCTTCCGACTATTTTTCTTTTTGGACATAAACTGAAATTATTCTTTTGTCTCATACGGTATGTTATAATATATATATATATATATATATATATATATATATATATATATATATATATATATATATATATATAATACTATAAAATTCACATGATTTTTCATGTTTTCCTAGGATGTTTACTCATCTACCCTCCCCTATAAGAAGGTATCACAGAACATTCTAATTTCTGATTCCTAAGGCTACTTGTCAGTAGGAGGGAGAGAAGTGATGGCTAGAAAATACTACTTATATCTCTAGTGCTTAGGGGCATTCGGTACGAAGGTTTGCATAAATAGTAAAGTTTGTACAACCAGGTATTGCTCAGTGGAAGGGAGGGGAGAGTGCGCTAGAAAATACTACTTATATCTGTTGTGCTTAGGGGCATTCGGTACGAAGGTTTGCATAAATAGTAAAGTTTGTACAACCAGGTATTGCTCAGTGGAAGGGAGGGGAGAGTGCGCTAGAAAATACTACTTATATATGTAGTGCTTAGGGGCATTCGGTACGAAGGTTTGCATAAATAGTAAAGTTTGTACAACCAGGTATTGCTCAGTGGAAGGGAGGGGAGAGTGCGCTAGAAAATACTACTTATATCTGTTGTGCTTAGGGGCATTCGGTACGAAGGTTTGCATAAATAGTAAAGTTTGTACAACCAGGTATTGCTCAGTGGAAGGGAGGGGAGAGTGCGCTAGAAAATACTACTTATATATGTAGTGCTTAGGGGCATTCGGTACGAAGGTATGCATAAATAGTAAAGTTTGTACAACCAGGTATTGCTCAGTGGAAGGGAGGGGAGAGTGCGCTAGAAAATACTACTTATATCTGTAGTGCTTAGGGGCATTCGGTACGAAGGTTTGCATAAATAGTAAAGTTTGTACAACCAGGTATTGCTCAGTGGAAGGGAGGGGAGAGTGCGCTAGAAAATACTACTTATATCTGTTGTGCTTAGGGGCATTCGGTACGAAGGTTTGCATAAATAGTAAAGTTTGTACAACCAGGTATTGCTCAGTGGAAGGGAGGGGAGAGTGCGCTAGAAAATACTACTTATATATGTAGTGCTTAGGGGCATTCGGTACGAAGGTTTGCATAAATAGTAAAGTTTGTACAACCAGGTATTACTCAGTGGAAGGGAGGGGAGAGTGCGCTAGAAAATACTACTTATATATGTAGTGCTTAGGGGCATTCGGTACAAAGGTTTGCATAAATAGTAAAGTTTGTACAACCAGGTATTGCTCAGTGGAAGGGAGGGGAGAGTGTGCTAGAAAATACTACTTATATCTGTAGTGCTTAGGGGCATTCGGTACAAAGGTTTGCATAAATAGTAAAGTTTGTACAACCAGGTATTGCTCAGTGGAAGGGAGGGGAGAGTGCGCTAGAAAATACTACTTATATCTGTTGTGCTTAGGGGCATTCGGTACGAAGGTTTGCATAAATAGTAAAGTTTGTACAACCAGGTATTGCTCAGTGGAAGGGAGGGGAGAGTGCGCTAGAAAATACTACTTATATCTGTAGTGCTTAGGGGCATTCGGTACGAAGGTTTGCATAAATAGTAAAGTTTGTACAACCAGGTATTGCTCAGTGGAAGGGAGGGGAGAGTGTGCTAGAAAATACTACTTATATCTGTTGTGCTTAGGGGCATTCGGTACGAAGGTTTGCATAAATAGTAAAGTTTGTACAACCAGGTATTGCTCAGTGGAAGGGAGGGGAGAGTGCGCTAGAAAATACTACTTATATCTGTTGTGCTTAGGGGCATTCGGTACGAAGGTTTGCATAAATAGTAAAGTTTGTACAACCAGGTATTGCTCAGTGGAAGGGAGGGGAGAGTGTGCTAGAAAATACTACTTATATCTGTTGTGCTTAGGGGCATTCGGTACGAAGGTTTGCATAAATAGTAAAGTTTGTACAACCAGGTATTGCTCAGTGGAAGGAAGGGGAGAGTGTGCTAGAAAATACTACTTATATCTGTTGTGCTTAGGGGCATTCGGTACGAAGGTTTGCATAAATAGTAAAGTTTGTACAACCAGGTATTGCTCAGTGGAAGGGAGGGGAGAGTGTGCTAGAAAATACTACTTATATCTGTTGTGCTTAGGGGCATTCGGTACGAAGGTTTGCATAAATAGTAAAGTTTGTACAACCAGGTATTGCTCAGTGGAAGGGAGGGGAGAGTGTGCTAGAAAATACTACTTATATCTGTTGTGCTTAGGGGCATTCGGTACAAAGGTTTGCATAAATAGTAAAGTTTGTACAACCAGGTATTGCTCAGTGGAAGGGAGGGGAGAGTGTGCTAGAAAATACTACTTATATCTGTTGTGCTTAGGGGCATTCGGTACGAAGGTTTGCATAAATAGTAAAGTTTGTACAACCAGGTATTGCTCAGTGGAAGGGAGGGGAGAGTGTGCTAGAAAATACTACTTATATCTGTTGTGCTTAGGGGCATTCGGTACGAAGGTTTGCATAAATAGTAAAGTTTGTACAACCAGGTATTGCTCAGTGGAAGGGAGGGGAGAGTGTGCTAGAAAATACTACTTATATCTGTTGTGCTTAGGGGCATTCGGTACAAAGGTTTGCATAAATAGTAAAGTTTGTACAACCAGGTATTGCTCAGTGGAAGGGAGGGGAGAGTGTGCTAGAAAATACTACTTATATCTGTTGTGCTTAGGGGCATTCGGTACGAAGGTTTGCATAAATAGTAAAGTTTGTACAACCAGGTATTGCTCAGTGGAAGGGAGGGGAGAGTGCGCTAGAAAATACTACTTATATCTGTAGTGCTTAGGGGCATTCGGTACGAAGGTTTGCATAAATAGTAAAGTTTGTACAACCAGGTATTGCTCAGTGGAAGGGAGGGGAGAGTGCGCTAGAAAATACTACTTATATCTGTAGTGCTTAGGGGCATTCGGTACGAAGGTTTGCATAAATAGTAAAGTTTGTACAACCAGGTATTGCTCAGTGGAAGGGAGGGGAGAGTGCGTTAGAAAATACTACTTATATCTGTTGTGCTTAGGGGCATTCGGTACGAAGGTTTGCATAAATAGTAAAGTTTGTACAACCAGGTATTGCTCAGTGGAAGGGAGGGGAGAGTGCGCTAGAAAATACTACTTATATATGTAGTGCTTAGGGGCATTCGGTACGAAGGTTTGCATAAATAGTAAAGTTTGTACAACCAGGTATTGCTCAGTGGAAGGGAGGGGAGAGTGCGCTAGAAAATACTACTTATATCTGTTGTGCTTAGGGGCATTCGGTACGAAGGTTTGCATAAATAGTAAAGTTTGTACAACCAGGTATTGCTCAGTGGAAGGGAGGGGAGAGTGCGCTAGAAAATACTACTTATATATGTAGTGCTTAGGGGCATTCGGTACAAAGGTTTGCATAAATAGTAAAGTTTGTACAACCAGGTATTGGTCAGTGGAAGGGAGGGGAGAGTGTGCTAGAAAATACTACTTATATATGTAGTGCTTAGGGGCATTCGGTACGAAGGTTTGCATAAATAGTAAAGTTTGTACAACCAGGTATTGCTCAGTGGAAGGGAGGGGAGAGTGCGCTAGAAAATACTACTTATATCTGTAGTGCTTAGGGTCATTCGGTACGAAGGTTTGCATAAATAGTAAAGTTTGTACAACCAGGTATTGCTCAGTGGAAGGGAGGGGAGAGTGCGCTAGAAAATACTACTTATATCTGTAGAGCTTAGGGGCATTCGGTACGAAGATTTGCATAAATAGTAAAGTTTGTACAACCAGGTATTGCTCAGTGGAAGGGAGGGGAGAGTGCGCTAGAAAATACTACTTATATCTGTAGAGCTTAGGGGCATTCGGTACAAAGGTTTGCATAAATAGTAAAGTTTGTACAACCAGGTATTGCTCAGTGGAAGGGAGGGGAGAGTGCGCTAGAAAATACTACTTATATCTGTAGAGCTTAGGGGCATTCGGTACGAAGGTTTGCATAAATAGTAAAGTTTGTACAACCAGGTATTGCTGGAAGAGAGACTATCGTACGAAGGGCATGAATAAATTAATTCTTAAATTATAAAGAAGTCTTATCACCTAAAAGCTGATAGTCTTGATTTTATCTGTTAAATTTATACAGTAAATGTTGACGAATTAGCGGAAAGGTGTTGCAACAGACAGCGTTGGAGAATCTTTGTATAGGCCTGATAAGATGACAATATAGGAATTTTATCAGTTAGACAATAAAGCTTCGGTTGTTTTAAACGGTTATTCACGGACTTGTCTCTAAGTTCGCAATGAATGTTTAGATGGTGCGTCACAGTACACAACAAAACAACATACGCAGCGGAACAGGGTTTATAAAACGAATATATTGCGTTGGTCAAAGTAAGAAAAAATTAAACGATAAATATAAGTAACTCTTTAGCGTATCAAAATATGTTTTAACTGTTAAAATCGGTTGTTAATATATATAAGTGATCACTAACCCCTACAAAGGGAAGAGTTATTGGTTACAGATAAGTAAGGCATTTTCAAGTTCGAATATTAATCACGGTTACGTACCACTTATGAAGGGTCACTGAAATGAAGTAGCCTCAACCTACTCTCTATCGGGGAGAGTATTGCCACACCACGTAGGAGAATTTGTGGTTAAGATAGGTCTTGTGGGTGTGGTGATGTGATTTACTTGTGGATTGTTGCTACTGTTTCGCCAAATCTCTCTCAGTAGGTGCGACTAGCCCATACTTCCCCGCTTAGACAGAAATGAAAATTTGTGGTTAAGTTAGGTCTTGTGGGTGTGGTGATGTGATTTACTTGTGGATTGTTGCTACTGTTTCGCCAAATCTCTCTTAGTAGATGCGACTAGCCCATACTTCCCCGCTTAGACCGAAATGAAAATTTGTGGAAGTAAACAGACATGAAATAAAAGACAAGCAGGAACGTTTGCGTATTGGGCAGGATTCCGTACCACTTGTGAAGGGTGGCTTATCTAATGTTTGCTCAATATTCACGGAATTTACTCTGAAGTACATCTCAGTTCATAGAATAACATTCACGATTGTCTTCAAGTTATTGATCTATATTCACTTTTGTGTGCTTACAAAAGACTAGGATTAATTTTAATGTATATAAAATGTTTTTATTGGAAATAATAAGATTATCTTTCCTTGGCCTATTTGTATTACACTCTAAGGGCCCTTTAACATCCGCAAACATGTAAGCTATAATTGTACACGAAATTGGCAAACTTTTAATTTAATAACTTCGTTTTCAAATAGACTTGTAGTGCGGACCGTGCATATGACCTTGAGAGATTGCACGAGATTTCTTATGTACTACTGTTACTGAAAACATGTTACTTATTGTTCTATACACCAACAGCTTCTGCATCCGATGTGGCTGCACATATTTCAAGATTGTTATTTCATACCGAAGCTAGTTTATCATTTAATTTATCTAAAACTGACCGGCTCATTCTAGTCAGTGTTTTCACATTCCGTAATCTGTTTGTAGGAAAACATTTATACCGCCCCCCCCCCTACCTACCGTCTTGCCTATTCCGATCTCCCCAGGCCAATGCACGGTAATGTGGCCCACCTACATACGTTTGTTTCTGAAAAGAATTATATTGAGCTGCTAGCGTGCGATACAAAGCCACTGAAAGAAGAAAATAGTTTTTGTGTTAATTCTGTTTATTGAAGTGCTTTTATAGGATTCTCAATATCTTTTCTGTCTTTTGCGAAAATTTCTCGATTCGTTAACAGCCCACAAATAGCTTTGGAAGCATAGATTTTCCAAATTTAGATTCTATTCGAAGCAATAGATCCTGAATTTTGCTAATGGTCATGCCAGTCGTATTTCCACTTGAAATATAAATTTCGATTATGTTCTTCATCATTTTTTTCTGATACTTACGCACTATAACTTCCGCTATGTCTCGCTGCTACTATCAAGTCTAAGTACTACGACTCTCGCCCTCATCCCGTCGGTTCTTCTTCAGACTGTGTTGTCTGACGCTACACCTAACGATAGCATAACGTGTAGCCTTCAGAATTAAGTTTTGAAATTCCGCCTCATTATGCGTCGGTCTGTATGCATTTGATTTCTATACAGAACGAATAACTTTCTTTTTGAAGAATAACAGAAAACCAATGTTTGCAGAACTGCATTGATTCTTCCCCCACCCATCCCCGCGCGTCATCACTCGACGCTCAAGGCCAGTTATACCATTGTAGCCATTACTGTTTCTGAGAAACATCCCAGTTTTTAGTAATATGGTGTAACAACCTGCAAGACAAGTGAATTAATCGACTGTCCTTTGATGACCATTTCGTCTTGATTCAATACATTATCGATGGAATTATAAGTGCACGCTTTAGCAAATATTCAATTTTGAATGCTGAAATTTAATGCTATTTAAACTATTTTTTAACATAGCAAGTCCATTAATTTGAAGGCTTGCTTATGATGTGTATTTTCAGACCTGCATTATAATTTCAGTCAACCCAACTCTGGCGCTAAACTGTATAATACGGCAGTATATTTGTTGGAACGACTCGTGCGCCACCTATTGTAAAATGCTTATACTAATTCAGAAGCCTCGGCACATTTCGTCCAGGTTTCATTGCAATCAGATTGATGGTTTAGGGACAAATACTGATGCATTTATTTATATATTTAAATTAGAACGATCAAGTGGAAATTTGTATTCAACCTGTGCGAGCGACGAGATTTGGAGGATTGTTGTACTTTAATATAAATTGCATGAAATTTATTTGCCTTTCAGATATTTAATCCTCTAGCTCTTAATTTCAAGTAGGTCTAAGAATCACAGGAAATAATAAGTTCCATTATTATTATTTTAAAATGTGCTTTGCATTACTTCGCCAATAACAGTTTTTTTTCTCATTTATTTGCAAAGCTGCTTTATTTGTTTACTACAGGAACTAGCACTGCTTTTATCCATCATTTGCTCTGAACGCCCTTGATTTGACAACTTCCGGCGAATACTTCGGCACATAGTACCGGACGTAGCCGACGAATCGTGTGATCCGATTCACCGGAAGTGTGATCTGCGGCCCGATTTGATTAGTTTGGGAGAGAATCAGAAGTTGTGTGCAATTGGCGGGGATTTGTGTATTTTCGTTTTTTTAAAACCATTTAAGTTTGTATAGTGGCAGAAAAATGTAAACTGCAGATAATGTTGATTTTTAATTGAAACGCTACAACAGTTAAAATTAGAATTTTTTAATTTTTTCTCAGAAATGTCGTTTTTCTTTTCATGTCATTCAACTCCAAATGGAATTTACAATGAAACGAAACTCATAATTTTGTAAACACTGGTTACAGTTGTTTGTATAAGACTATTAGAACGAGTTATATAAACAAAAATATTTTAGTCAACATTTTTTCTCAGGTCGTTAAAAGAAAAAATTTACTAGGCCTACATCTTGATCTCATGGTGAATCCTTTTAAAAGTAATGATTTATTTAAAATTACAAATATGAACTTTAGTTCAGAATTACAATGTGACTTTAGTAACGGGCATTTCAGTATGTATAATTGGAGATATTGGAATTACTTTTTATTTGTGTTTTGTTTTGGCATTTATGAAATAGTGGTGGCCAGAGAGAGAGAGAGAGAGAGAGAGAGAGAGAGAGAGAGAGAGAGAGAGAGAGAAAGAGAGAAGGGCGGTGACAAACGGACCAGAAAAACTCCGATCATGTTTATTGTTGCGTCATAAATAATAAAAATATTTCAGTTATCTCAAATCGACATTTGATTTAATGGTTTAATTAATTAAAAGCAACTAATACATAAATAAGTCATAGTTGATAATTAATTATATTTACTATAAATACAAAGCGCACATATTTTAACAGCTTAAAAAACAAGAATCGGAATTGGTACTTTAATCAAGTATCGACGATTACTAGATACCATTCAGAATCGACGATTCCTGGAATCGAGAATCGGAATGGGCCCAACCATAATATATATATATATATACTGTATAAGGAGAGCGTGATTAATAGAAGGAAGTCAATAATACAGAATTTTTACATTTGGACAAGGGCAGTGTGAGCTATAAGTAGGAATTGAAAAATAATGTTATCAGCCAAGTATGTTATATTATGTATTAGAGGACTTGCCATTCTACGCATTTACCTCGCTTTATTGACAATTAAGCCGCTCAGGTATTACAGGGGAAGGGGTGTAGCAAGTGTCACCACCCAATGAGCTTGCACATATAAGACGATTTCTTTCACTTCCAGTACTACCTCATGCACCTTTATAATCCTCCCCATATTGCACTTCACGTGGTTCTGGTGAAAAACACCCGAATGAAAGAGCCGGTATAACTTGAGGCGGTAAATATATTTTTACAAAAAAGTTTAATCCGTTCATAAACAGCCTGCTTGTTAGAAAATTGTAAGCGACCGTTTCTACAATTATTAATTTGGCAGATATTTTTGATAGCCCACAATAAGTCAATGTAATTTTGGTAAGGAATTTGTTTGTATTATTTCTATTGTCCTACGTGTATTCTATTCTTCTTTTCTATTGTACTTCTATTCTATTATTTATACTTCTAAATAATGTTTCTTTATTCCTGTTCGTAAATATAATACCTACCAAATACATACGAAATTATTGAAATAATAACTTTATTCAATTCCTTCAATTAGCTTACACTCTCCTTACACACACACACACACACACACACACACACACACACACACACACACACACACACACACACACACACACACACACACACACACACACACACACACATCGTTCAAAATTTCAATCGTTAATAAAACAATTTTTTATTCAGCCACTTAAGTTCAAATAGCCTACATGTTTTTAAAGTTGTAATGGATGACATATTTGATCTTAATGCAGTTTTTTCAAATATTAATTCATAAATTAATTTAATTAATTGATTTTGGTTTTGTACGGGAGTTGTTACCTAACTTTAGTTAGGTATGCAATATAGTTATTTCGTCCCATTTGGCTTAGAATGAGTCATAACATATAATTTCATAAAACGGCTGTTTTTGACGCATAGGTTATCTTATTATATCTGTGTGGATTTTAATTATTTAATAAAAAGTAACTAGAATAAACAACTTTTTTGCTGGTCTTGGTTGAAATTGACTGAATTTGTTTAATGTTAGTTGTTTTCTTGCGCTTAAACCCGTTGGCCGAAACAGAAATCCTGTATAAATGGGCACATTGGGGTATTTATGTCCGACCTGTACTCGGGCACAGTAGGGCCTTTATAAAGTTTACCTTAACCCTCCCTGTGATCCTCGTTTCCAATGCCTCAAAGCCGGTATCCGCCTTATTGTGGTTACATCTGTAAAACACAACAAAGTGCTGTCCTATGTTAAAGTATAGTGTATAGGCAAAAAACAATTTTAATTGGCCATTCACAAACGCCTATATAAATAAATTAATTGGTTTAACTTACGAATCGGATTTGATTGACGAAAACCGCGATAACTACACTTATCGTTGCTGACTAAACAAATTGTTCGGACGTCGCAGTCGTTTCGTCACTAGCACGGGTGTAAACAAAGCAAAGGGAGGCCTATGCGGAAGCAATGAATATGCTTGCACGCCACGGTAGTGCGCGTAGATCCGTTGCGTTGGCATGGTGTCGTCCAGCCCGAAGCCGCTGAAGGGGGTCCATGAGGTGAGTGATTGACTCCGTCACGACAGTTATTTTAGAGAAAGTATTTCTCATTTCGGTTGTTCTTAAAATATAGGCAACAATGGAACATTTACATAATGTTACACGATTGTAGATGTAGTTAGCAACATAATTAATAACAAAAGTGAATAGTTTTGTTATTTCATAAGTGTGAGTTTTCGGCAAATGTTTGATTGCTAGGACAGATGCAAACAATAACACTCTAACAAGAGATTTAAGCTTCTTCGGTTGATTATAGGGTTTCATAAAATAAATATTGACAAAATATTTATACCCGGTGATGCAGAAAGTCTTTAGGAGCATGGACAAATTAATAAAAGAGTGCAGATCCGCAAAATTTTTAAATGATTGAAAATATAAATTAACCTTACACCAATATACACAACTTAAAAGACTGTTTTTTTTTTTTTTAATAGAGCACTGAATTACAATGTAGCTACAGAGATAAGGTTAGGTAGTAGGCTCTATTTAGTTTTAAACAAAATAATGTTCACTAACGTACGAGGTAAACCGTTGAAAGTGTTAAACACGACCTCCTTATTCCTTGCAGCGATCAAAACGTATACCAATAGAGACCACTTCCCTTATCAACGAGTTACCTTTAGCAAATATTGTATGTGCAATTGTTAATAACTAGATTTATTCTAGCTGGATACATTGCAGCTATATTCTAATGCACTATAAAAACATGATTTTAAAATGTTTATTTGCTGTGAATTAGAGTTATACTGCCTTTTTTTATTTTAAAACTTTAAGTAATCAATTTGTATTATTTTTTACGTGTTCCTGAACACTTTCTGCATCATATGATATAATTTTGTTTGTCAATATCGATTAAATCCGGTTTGTCAATAATTACCAAACTTATTAAGAGTTTAAACACTAATTAAAGTTGCAGTGATTATGTTGGCAAGTTAGTCTTGTATGTGCTAACAAGACAAGCTCTTGTCTCGTTTTTTGTAGACGATTTCCCTACACTACTCTTCCTGCAAGTTATTCTCACCAAGCCTGTATCTTCTACTTAGGTCTTTTTAGTGTGTCTTTTAGTTTCACCACTTATCGGAAACTTGCATTTGGAAAACACATGAAAATCGAAGTAACTTTCGACATTCGATCGTGTGTAGCATGTTTAAGACATTCATTCACCATCAGGAAAGGACGTCCTTTCGTATGGTCTCAGACTACAAACCTTGTCACGTTGGCAGACGGTCGTTACATCGTAAAGACATACTTTTGCTGTAGCATATTGAAAACAAAATAAGTGAAAATATATTAATTTGTCGAAAATTCTATTTACTAGAATGTAAAAGACATTTATGTGATCGAACTTGTATATTACAACAGAAAATGAGTCGTACGGGGTTAATTTTGATTAATGATTACATTTTAACGTTTGCAGCGTCCGTATCAGGCCCCATGCATCTACATTCTCTGCAACATACATACCTTTACATTTATGTGAATGTATTCAGGCTTTCAATGTATTGGAATCCTTTACAACCTAAAACCGCTTTGACCATGTTCCCGCACTGTGGTACAGACTATCTCGTCAAACCTGCATTTATGGTCAACACCCATACTGCTACACGTCATTAGCTATTGCTTTTATCCGTTATGGTTGGGACAAAACACAAACTAAATCCTGTTAGTTTGTTAAATTTCAACTATCCTTATTTTCCTTACTGCCAAGTTTTCTATTTCACACAGTGCCTAAACCTTGCGAAGCCTCAATTTATGATTTTGCTGTAAATTTGACAAGATTTTAAAAGCATCTTAAAATTAGCAAAAATCTCTATTGAACCTGAGTTATGACACCAAGATACTCTCAAAATTTATAGTTTTAATCATTTCTATATATGCATAGGCTTATCTGTCTCTCTTTCCCTCTATCTCCCCTTTTTTATAATAAAAAAGCTAACTAACATTTTAGCTATGGCACCAAGATACTCTCAAAATTTATAGTTTTAATTATTTCTGTTGTTCATTGTTTCTATATATGCATAGGCCTATCTGTCTCTCTTTCCCTCTATCTCCCCTTTTTTTATAATAAAAAAGCTAACTAACATTTTAGCTATGGCACCAAGATACTCTCAAAATTTATAGTTTTAATTATTTCTGTTGTTCATTGTTTCTATATATGCATAGGCCTATCTGTCTCTCTTTCCCTCTATCTCCCCTTTTTTTATAATAAAAAAGCTAACTAACATTTTAGCTATGGCACCAAGATACTCTCAAAATTTATAGTTTTAATTATTTCTGTTCTTCATTGTTTCTATATATGCATAGGCCTATCTGTCTCTCTCTTTCCCTCTCTCTCCCCTTTTTTTTATAATAAAAGCTAACTAATATAAAAACTAATAAAAGCTAACTAACATTTTAGCTATGGCACCAAGATACTCTCAAAATGTATAGTTTTAATTATTTCTGTTCTTCATTGTTTCTATATATGCATAGGCCTATCTGTCTCTCTTTCCCTCTATCTCCCCTTTTTTTATAATAAAAAAGCTAACTAACATTTTAGCTATGGCACCAAGATACTCTCAAAATTTATAGTTTTAATTATTTCTGTTCTTCATTGTTTCTATATATGCATAGGCCTATCTGTCTCTCTCTTTCCCTCTATCTCCCCTTTTTTTATAATAAAAGCTAACTAATATAAAAACTAATAAAAGCTAACTAACATTTTAGCTATGGCACCAAGATACTCTCAAAATGTATAGTTTTAATTATTTCTGTTCTTCATTGTTTCTATATATGCATAGGCCTATCTGTCTCTCTTTCCCTCTATCTCCCCTTTTTTTATAATAAAAAAGCTAACTAACATTTTAGTTATGGCACCAAGATACTCTCAAAATTTATAGTTTTAATTATTTCTGTTCTTCATTGTTTCTATATATGCATAGGCCTATCTGTCTCTCTTTCCCTCTATCTCCCCTTTTTTTATAATAAAAAAGCTAACTAACATTTTAGCTATGGCACCAAGATACTCTCAAAATTTATAGTTTTAATTATTTCTGTTCTTCATTGTTTCTATATATGCATAGGCCTATCTGTCTCTCTCTTTCCCTCTATCTCCCCTTTTTTTATAATAAAAGCTAACTAATATAAAAACTAATAAAAGCTAACTAACATTTTAGTTTTCCTTAAAAGGTAGTAGATCTGGGAAGGATATTATTATCACGAATCATCGCAGTTTGTGTAAAACAAGGATTCTTGTAGGATTATATGCGGAAAGCGTTCATTTTAAAGGCTTTGCGCGAAGTTGTTTGCAATTAGGACGCTTTTAGTGATCCGAGTTTGGTAGGATTATGTCTAGTTTAGTCATGCTAAGTCGGACAGGTTTGGTAAGCCGATTATGAGACTAAAATTAGATTTGCTGATGCACATTTTTAACCATAATATGTTTGTGGTTTATCTCAAACAACAAAGTTTGATGCATTAACAATTCAGCGCTATTAACTAACTCTAGTTGGCCAAGTAGTGGAGCTAAACAAACACAGCTCAACACGCGGCCTCGAAATTCTTCTTTATTTAATCCATCAAGCTCCGTGTTTAACCTTAAGACTGTTCGACAAATTAAACGCATAAGGTATCCTTAATACAGTCTAATATCAGTCCATAAAAAAATAAATCTGATTGTGGCACTCGGGGGAATGCCGACAGAAGTGAACATTTTTTTTTTAGCCACTTGTACGGATATTTTGAATTGAGAAAAACAGTTAATTTTGCGAAATGAGAAATTAGCCTACCTAACATTTGCTATAGGCTAATACAGTAAACATTCCTACTTAGGTAAAAAAAGCTTTTACTCCAATTCCTACTTAGGTAAAAAGAACGTTTCAACTCCAATTCCTACTTAAGTAAAAAAAGTTTAAACTCCAATTCCTACTTAGGTAAAAAAAGCTTTTACTCCAATTCCTACTTAGGTAAAAAAAGTTTCAACTCCAATTCCTACTTAGGTAAAAAAGCTTTTACTCCAATTCCTACTTAGATAAAAAAAGTTTCAACTCCAATTCCTACTTAGGTAAAAAAAAGTTTGTTACTTTTTAATAAATAATACAATTAATATAAATAAATTAACTTAACCTAAGCTTTAAAACAGCCGTTATACAGCATAACCTATAACATAAAATCAGCCGTTTTATGAAATCATATGTTATCAGTTATTTTAGGCCAAATGAGACTAAATAACTATATTGCTTACATTGTCCCTTTTGTAAAACGTATATTTCTCATATGAAACTAAAATTAATTAATTAATATGTGAAAAAAAACATTACTACTGTAATTATACATATATAATACATACTTATATTGAATACTTATATAATATATATGTATACTGTACTTCTACAATATATATTATAGAATATCAATATACATTGTATAGAGAGGAAAATGAAAATTTCAAGGAATTCTGCCATATGTATATACATATTCATATTATTTGTAATTATTTAATAAGAAGTAACTAAAATAACATTTTTCTTTGTCGACTATAGTAGGAGTTGACTTTATAAATAAATGTTTTCTTGTATTACTAATTCGAGTGAGGGTAAATCCGTACCAGTGAAAATCGGTCTCACTAAGGAATTTGTGAAAATCCGTCCCACTCTATAGTTCGCCGTAACAATGAATACTGGCTACTTGCTACCTGCCCCATGAGTGACAGCACAACCAGCGATGCGCAGTTTTTCAGTTTTTTTACTTTGTATTAAATGTTTATAATATAATAAATTAATAAAACGATTCCCATCACACTTTATCCAGGCTTTGGACTGGCTAAATGTCAAAAGTTGTCTTTTGTCATTTAGGCTTGTTTAAAATCAGCTTAAAGCATCGTCAATTTTGTTAAATTTTTCATTTCATTTATTTATTTTTAAATTTTTTTTTCATTTTGGTTTTGGTTTTGAGTTCAACAAACTACTCTAGTTTTTGGAGGTGTGAGATAGTTTTTATACAAGCCCTGATGTCATCATCTTCTTCATACTTTTCTACTGTTTTTTTCAGTCTTTCGTCAAATTTCATGTACTTTGTTTTCCTTCGTTTGCCTTCCATGTGCAACTCCAACCTCATCAATGCACACGCTGAATTTTCCGCTTCTTTGTTCATGCAGTCGATCACATCTTTGATTTTTGGATTTGGTTTCCCAAGAACGTTATTAATCATGTTGTGCCAGCCTTCAGCGGCATTGGTAGTTCGAAGGCGTCTATTGTAGCAGCTCCAAAGATCGATCGGAATTTCACAATTTTCCAACCATCTTTCAACAAAATAATCAAAGAATTCAGTTTGGTTACATCAGGTGCTCCAGCGTGTATCTCGAGCCAGCCGTCCACAACATCTCCAGGTCGAAGGAAAGCAAGTGCAGCGCACATTCGAAGTCGCATCTGTACTTCCTCATTTCCCCTGTACTCACGTACAAGTCCCAAATTTTGAATTTTCCTCCAGAGACATTTTTTCATATGGAAGTGGCATCCGTGGATTATAACCGATGGAAACACATATTGGAGCGCAGAAATCGCTGCAGCTTCGAAATCAACGGCGACATTTCTTGGTTTCCACTCTGGAATAATTTCAAGTACTTTCTTGAACAGACGGACGTAAGTATCTTTTTTTTGTTCGTTAAGAGAGCGAACACAACAGGATAAATATTTGTTTCACCCGTCGAACTTTCAAAGTCTGCGTGTATTGAACTGCTTACTACAGCTTTTAAATGTCCCACCCGTAAAAAAGTCTTGTTTCGTCTTCAGAACTTCTCTTCCTGATTTTGCACAAAAATTACGATCCTATCCCCTGTGTTATCATCGCTGAGAAGAAATGAGGTACCGTCACCCATAGTTGTTCTGCCTGAAGATCAACTTCTTTACATGCTTTTGGTTCTGTCTGCTTTCCTTGTGAACTGGCGCGATGGTTGTACAATGTCCTTTTAGCTGATTGCTGTTCCGGCATTTCCGTAACAAAATCATAACCTCGATTATGCAGATTACCTAACTCCTCAGTATATATTGTAGGGATTGGAGTATCTTTCTCTCGCGCTCTCTTCTTCACTCGGGCTAGAGTCCTCTGTACTTCCAGGCGGCTATCATCCGGAGTTCCACACTGATGTTCGTTTGAAGCAACTATGTTGGAGCCTTTGGTCTTACGTATACCTCGGCACGTTTTCGATTGTTGTTTTGAACAGCGCCAAACAACAGTTCCGTCTACATTTCTTCTTTTTACGACATACGAGTACCCTTCAAAGTGAGCACATGGCTTACCGAGGCTGGTCGTTGTCACTTCCATACCGAACAAGTAATATATACACAGAAAGAGCCACGAACTAAACACTAGTGAAGTTAAAACAGCAATAAGGGTGGTAGAGAGAAAGCTGTTAGGGGTTGACTAGGAGGAATTCCCAAAGCATTGTTCAAAGGGCATTGGCTCGGGGAGGTGGGGCCAGGTACTAGTAGGTATTCCCAAAATAACTCGCCCTGGCTGTTCTCAGAAATTCCGCAGTGGTATGGATTTACAGGACACCTACTAATTCGTGTATAACAATGCTGTGAGTCACAGACAAGACAGAAGCGCGTCCGCTGAAAAACGTCAGTGAGAAGCGTTTTTTTTTCTTTTGCCAAGTGATACCAATAGTAGTAATTTAAAAAACCTCAAGATGTACAACAAAAAAACTGCAAGTGATAAAAACTATTTATTATTATAGTTTATACCCTTTTATACTATAATGATAGCAGTTTTTCAACAATGTTCAATAAATATAGTAACATAACCTACGTGTTATAACAGTTGTTCGACAACATTACCTATAACATAAAATCAGCTGTTGCACGAAATCATATTTTATTATTTAATTCACTTTGAGGTGACTCGGTGAAATTATACTCACGCGAAATACTATTTTCACGTCCATCCAGTAAGTTTTATAGGCGTCGCTATAGAAGTTTTCACTTAAAATATTGGCGGAAATATTTAAGTTGCCTATTAATAATATTATTAGTTTTAATAATATCAATGGTTTTTCATTGAAAGAGCTACACCCGAATTTACAACCAGACGAATTCATAACTAAAATTGCAACATACATTTATGGAATTCTTTGAAGATTTGACTATTTAGGTCAGCTGTATATCGCGTGTAACAGCTGAATGCCTGCCATACCTGGAGCATTAGGTCGAAAGTCAGTATCACGTCCACCACTGGAATGCGTTCGTTCTGTAGTGACATTTCCATTCAAAATTCCATTGAATTTTGAACATTTAGTCCGAAAATAGAATACACGGTATTTTAAATTAATTAGAATTTATCTTACATTGAAAGTATAAAGAACAAACAGTGCTTAACAAAAATCCTTTTTTGCAGTCGTTATGAAAGATTTATTATTAAATTTCAGTAGCTGTATAAATCAATTGGTGTACTTAAAAGTTTCTTTTGGCCAAGGAATTCTTGTTAAATATCTGCTTTGGTGTTAGGACGGTTCTAACCACGAAACTTCTTATTAAACCATCGCGTTTTAATAAAGTAATATTTTAAAATTATTTTTATATCCACAGGCCTATTTTCTTTACAGATTATAACACATAAGGGCATTTGGACGAATACACGAAAGATGCGTACAACGAAGTATGCGTACACCAAGAATATTGCGAAAGATGCGTACAACGAAGTATGCGTACACCAGGAATATTGCGAAAGATGCGTACAACGAAGTATGCGTACACCAGTAATATTGCGAAAGATGCGTACAACGAAGTATGCGTACACCAGGAATATTGCGAAAGATGCGTACAACGAAGTATGCGTACACCAGGAATATTGCGAAAGATGCGTACAACGAAGTATGCGTACACCAGTAATATTGCGAAAGATGCGTACAACGAAGTATGCGTACACCAGGAATATTGCGAAAGATGCGTACAACGAAGTATGCGTACACCAGGAATATTGCGAAAGATGCGTACAACGAAGTATGCGTACACCAGGAATATTGCGAAAGATGCGTACAACGAAGTATGCGTACACCAGGAATATTGCGAAAGATGCGTACAACGAAGTATGCGTACACCAGGAATATTGCGAAAGATGCGTACAACGAAGTATGCGTACACCAGGAATATTGCGAAAAATGCGTAAAAAATCAAGTTTTGAGGGTATAGCTATGACGTCAAAACATTGGGACAGGCTAAAAATACGTACAAATTTTAGGCAAATACAGATCTTTTGAAATCAGTGAGCTACATAAATGAGTTTATACCTCTGAGCTAAACTTAGAAGTCGTTTAGTTTCTCGGGGCTGAAAATCCTTTAACACTGTACCTATTAAAGCTGTCCATCACACTTTTCCAGGCTTTGGACTGGCAAAATGATAGATATCTTGCGCTATCATTTTGCCGTGTTTAAAATCAGCTTGTAGCCTCAATAATTTTTAAAATTTTTGTTCCGAGTTATAGAATTTCTTAAAGTTTATTCTATATTACAACTTGACCAATTTATATGATCTTACCATCTGATTTCTTGTGTCTATTCTAATCCATTTTTTAGATGTAGGAAAGATCTTAAACAAGACATCTAGTTTCTATGTATTTTTATAGTTTTAAAAAAAATCCTTTCGTCCGATTTAATATACTTTGTTTTTCATCTTTCTAAGTGTAACTCCAGTCTCATGTGCATAGGAGTCGAAGTTTCAGCCTCTTTTGATAAAACTCTTTCCATAAAATCGAAATTATCACCATGCCAGTTACAAGCAGTAACCTGACAAAGTGGAAACCCTTTTTTGACTGGGAAAATCCAAAATCTTGAAAGTTATTAGCAATTAGTTTAGGGGTAGATGACCTCGGTTTACAACGTCGAACAGTCGTTGCGATAACACAGAGTAACTTGGACGGGGTTTACATCTTCGAACAGTCGTTACGATAACACAGAGTAACTTGGACGGGATTTACAACGTTGAACAGTCGTTACGATAACAGAGTAACTTGGACGGGGTTTACAACGTTGAACAGTCGTTACGATAACACAGAGTAACTTGGACGGGGTTTACAACGTCGAACAGTCGTTGCGATAACACAGAGTAACTTGGACGGGGTTTACAACGTTGAACAGTCGTTACGACAACACAGAGTAACTTGGACGGGGTTTACATCTTCGAACAGTCGTTACGATAACACAGAGTAACTTGGACGGGGTTTACAACGTCGAACAGTCGTTACGATAACACAGAGTAACTTGGACGGGGTTTACATCTTCGAACAGTCGTTACGATAACACAGAGTAACTTGGACGGGCTTTACATCTTCGAACAGTCGTTACGATAACACAGAGTAACTTGGACGGGGTTTACAACGTCGAACAGTCGTTATGATAACACAGAGTAACTTGGACGGGGTTTACATCTTCGAACAGTCGTTACGATAACACAGAGTAACTTGGACGGGGTTTACATCTTCGAACAGTCGTTACGACAACACAGAGTAACTTGGACAGGGTTTAAATCTTCGAACAGTCGTTACGACAACACAGAGTAACTTGGACGGGGTTTACAACGTCGAACAGTCGTTACGACAACACAGAGTAAGTTGGACGGGGTTTACATCTTCGAACAGTCGTTACGACAACACAGAGTAACTTGGACGGGGTTTACAACGTCGAACAGTCGCTATGATAACACAGAGTAACTTGGACGGGGTTTACATCTTCGAACAGCCGTTACGACAACACAGAGTAACTTGGACGTGGTTTACATCTTCGAACAGTCGTTATGATAACACAGAGTAACCTGAACGTGGTTTACATCTTCGAACAGTCGTTACGACAACACAGAGTAACTTGGACGGAGTTTACAACGTCGAACAGTCGTTACGATAACACAGAGTAACTTGGACGGGGTTTACATCTTCGAACAGTCGTTACGACAACACAGAGTAACTTGGACGGGGTTTACATCTTCGAACAGTCGTTATGATAACACAGAGTAACTTGGACGGGGTTTACATCTTCGAACAGTCGTTACGATAACACAGAGTAACTTGGACGGGGTTTACAACGTTGAACAGTCGTTACGATAACACAGAGTAACTTGGACGGGGTTTACATCTTCGAACAGTCGTTACGACAACACAGAGTAACTTGGACGGGGTTTACATCTTCAAACAGTCGTTACGACAACACAGAGTAACTTGAAGGGGGTTCGAAGGAACTTTGAATTTTCGCTGAAGTGAAACAGTATCTTTTTGGAGATGATCATGCTGGAACGTTTACTTGTCACAATATATATAGTTGTGTTTCTTTCACTATTATATTATTTTAATTTTATGAACACAACAATGGGCAATAACTACCTTTTATAAGTTCATGTTCTTCTCAACTTCATAATGACTTCCATGATTTTGTTTAATAAATCCAGTTATTTATCATCATAAATAATTGTCTTTATGTTCATTGTGGCTTGTTATTCTAAAGTTCATGTTTCATATTTAGACTTATTATAGAAAATATTTGTTTCCAGGAGGTGAAACGAAAAGAACGTGTCGACAAGGAACGGATAGCTCAACAAAATGAATTTCTCAATCGATCTTTGCGTGGCTCAAAGAAGTTGCAGGCTCTGGAGAGCGGACACGTCCCCAGTACGGGGGTCATCAATGACGCGTTCGCAGAAGATGAGCTACATACGTCTTCCAAAGTTTCGGATGAAGACGAAGATTCCTTCGTCGACACTCTTTATAAAGTTATAAGTAAGTCTGACAAAACTCTACCTCAAAACTTTGCCTCTGGAAGCGGTTCATAGAGACATACGTCACTAGGCGGTTAGTAAACTACTGGTTGCCACTTTGTCGAGCATTACTATGGCAACGGGTAGTTATTCATAGAGACATACGTCACTAGGCGATCACTAATTTACGCAAAATGAAGAGATCCAACCTACCAATTTCTAATTAAAACCTCATTGATCAATAGACTTAAAACATTAACCGTACAAAAAAATGAATGTTTAGAGTGCCTTTAGAAATATTAGTTTTTGTCAAACAATTTATAAAACCAAATTTTCTTTAAGTTTTGTTAAAATTGAGCAAATATAATTCAGTCTTTCTAAAGAGGTATATTATTTTTTAAGGCAAATTTTTAAAATGTTAGTGAAACTATACAAAATGGTAAAAATTGGACTAATACAAATGTGTGTAATTTACAAGTAATATAGGGGATTAACAATAAATAAATATCATCAATGAGTATAAAATTTAAATTCTTTTATTGTGTGTACATCTAATTAGTATTTAGAAAAATAATGCTTTATCAAAATTATTGTTTTGTATATTAGATTGTTTTCAACTGTTTACTTCTAACTTTGGCAGTTACTTTTAGGCTTGAGATATCACTAGTGTATTTTCATGAATTGTAATCTAGAAGAAATAAACAAACATGCCTTATCTTTACAGGTTTTTTATTTCACGGTAAGTGATGTTTGTTCTCTTCAAGAAATTTAAAACCATTATACTTGGTTTTGCTTGAAGTATACTGCTATATTCCTGAAACTGAGACTCTACTGACATTATTTTTAATTCATTTAAACTTTATTTAGACTATTATTTTTCATAATAATATGTACAAATTATTATGCCTATATTATTATTATTATTATTATATATATATATGTGTGTGTGTGTGTGCGCGCGTGTACACTGCACCTTAACATAGAAAGGTAAGTGAGGACAGGTAGCCTGCTCCTCTTTTGTGGATGTTTGCTTGCAGTTCAGAATTTTTAAACCCCCCCACTTTATAGCTTACCTCCCATTATTTCTGAACTTTATGCTATGAAATTAATTATTTTCAAGCTACATTATGTGCATCATTGATCCAAGAAAGAATATTACCCATGATTCTAAATCCCCATCTATTGAAATCATTAAAAATTAGTTATACTTTAAGGTTTATTTTGTCTTAGCTTATCTTAGAACAGTAAACAGTATAATGCCATATGCTTGCTTGACTAAAGTGATTTATATAATTTTTAGAACAAAAATATAACTTAAAAAATATCAGCTTATATGGAGTCAGATGGCAGCTAATTAACTTTGAGGCCAAACTTCTTTCCAGAGTATTAATAGTCAAAGTCAGTTCTTCCTCCAGGAGTGCACCCTGAATTTCTGGGGGGGGGGGATCAACTCAGTTGTAATACTTCCCCAAATCAGTAAAGTTACTTCAATGCTTACTTTGTTTTACTTTAGGACACAAACTCAAGAACTGTGTAATTTTTAGGGAAATCCCCGAAGCTTTTAAATATTGATCCATTTAAATATTATCAACGTTTGAATTTACTAATTATCTAATGCTCCTAATACTTCAGGCACAAATAAAGCTAAAAAATGTATTAACAACACTTATTCGTAAATCTTGGTAGTTAAATTTATATAAGGCACATGCACACTATACGTTTTCCAATGAAGGACGACATGTGTAATTTCTTTTTTATAAGAATGACCAAAGGGGGCCCAGGTTTCCTTGCCCCCTCCCTTTGGTGCCACTGTCTTCCTCTTCATCACTAATCTCTCTACTATGTTGTCATATATCTGTTCTTCCTGCATATATTTGGTCTCTTGACACAACTTTTTCATACACATTTCCTCAATTATCTTTTCCAACTTCCTAGAATGCACAGTTCATAAATTATTAGCTCTGAAACTGTAAATGTTGTGTTGCTAGACCCAAGTTCCTTTTCAACGTGGGTTTATATCTTCTTAGTTGGATCCGATTCAAGTTGATATCGAAGTAGATGGAGGACAGTATGATGATGCTTCTCAAGTATTGTATCAACTGTAAATTGTTTATCTTCGTCTTTACTTCTTTAACAGTTTTATATAGTTCTTCATCGGTGGCTCTGTTAGAAAAATCTTTTTGTTGGTTTGGTAATCGTTGGTTTTTCTGATTTTACTGGTTGGTTTTCTACTATCACATGACAGTAAGAGGTATCCATCACGACGATTGATTTAGGGGGTAAATTGGGAATTAGTTTCTTTTTCAACCACTTAAGATAATTTACAGAGTTATGTCGTCACAATAGTCTCCAGCTTATAGCTCCAATTAAAAATTAATTTTGTGTTCTGAATAAAAACCTGCCATGGTTCTGGATTGCATCCAAAAAATGTAACATGAATGTTGCCATTGGGAATTCCTTACTTGTCGCATTATATATCAAATCTACACACTGAAGGCAATAGCTTATTGCAGTGGAAATTTGTTACTACCTTGGTTATTTTTTAAGGATAATCGATTTTTTGTTGATTCCATCTTCACGTGAGCTACTAGTAATCACTAAACACTTTTAAATGTTTTGAACTTGCCATAACATTATATAAAGGCAACACACGCAGAGCACACATATTTCTAAAACACCTTAATTCCATACATCCAAAACTAACATACACCATCGCAACAGAACAACAAAACTCTCTCAACTTCTTAGACCTTACAATTAAACGAACAGACAAACAAACACATAAATTCAACGTATACTGAAAACCCACTAGTACTAATACAACCATACACAGCTCCTCAAACCACCCACACCAACATAAACTAGCTGCTTACCAACCCCATGATATATCGCCTCCTTAAAACACCACTAGACAAAGAAGAACACTACCAGGAGTTAAACACCATAAAATATATAAAACAAACGAACGGATACAACCCAACAATGTTTGACAAATTATACAACCGCCTAAAAAATAAACCTAATAACCCAAATACAAACACACAAGATGATAATCCCATAAAATACTTATCAATACCATACAGATCATCCAAAACCCACAATATAACCAACACACTACGAAAATACAACTACAGAATAGCTTACTCCATACACAACACTCTCAACAAACAATTTAAACCCAACAACAAAATCGACGATATTTACAACACCACTGGAGTTTACAAACTAACTTGCAGTTCATGCCCCAGTTTTTACATAGGCCAGACAGGGAAGTCCTTCTACACACGTTACCAAGAACATATAAAAGCACTAACAAACAATAACTACCAATCAAACTCGACGATCATCTCAACTCCACAAAACATGACTACATAGACATAACATCTAACCTAAAAAATCTTCATAAACATCACAGAAATATCCAACGCTACCCAATTGAACAATAGGAAATATACAGGCACTTCAAACTACACCCTACACACATACTCAATACACAATTGCATTACAACTTACACTCACTTTTTGACATCATAACTCCTAATACACACAAAATACACCCACACCGCCAAAATATCCCACCCCCACCCTAACCTGCGTAAACTTTGAGATCAGTTACGGTCTGAGTTGACAAAGGGACACATCTCCCGAAACGGCCGTCCTCAACAAGCAAAGTCAATGCTACTATAGGCAAGTTTAAAACATTTAAAAGTGTTTAGTGATAATTAATTGTTGTTCGAAATTATATTAATAGATAAGAAAGTAATACCCAGAAATTCTTGTTATATTATTGTTCTATTAATATGGGCAAGTCAGTGGCTGATGAAGAACGTCTTTACACAAGGTAGTAGAGAAAAAGCAGGTGAAACGGGTCTAATAGTGACCTCCGCTAATTGGGCCCCCTTGTATACTAAAACTGTCATCTATTTTTGGGAACATTATAAAGGCACTGATAGGAAGGTGTTGCCTCTTTCACACCTTTTTAAAAGTTTGAATTTATTTTAAAAATGATGGCATTGAATATATTTTTTCGAGAGAAAGAGAGTATCAGCTACTTTCTACATAGTATTTTATTCATGGAATATTATTGCAACATATCTGTTTATAGAAAAGAATTATTATAGTAGAATCACTGTAAGAAAAATCGCAAGGCTAATTGTGAGTTAATCACTTATGCACATCCACTGGTCGATGACATCCTCCTCGGAGACTTCAATTGATCACAAACCTCTCTGCTGGCTGACCGCTATGTACATTCTGAAAACATTGGCTATACTATTGTGTGCAGAAAACTGATTAAATTTTTAGTTTATAAATTTGTTTTAATTTTATTAATTTTTAAAAAAATTTCTCAATTTTGTAGTTTTTATATATGTTTATACTGTATCCTAATATTATTCTCTTGAGGAAATATCTGCTCGGTTCCCACTTGAAACCCCTTTCTTTCATTTCTGTGAAGCAATTTTTCTTAAAGTGATTTCTACTATAACAAAACTAACAATATATAAAAATTACAAATTTTAAATAAAATTAATAATTGCAGGAATAGTTTAAACCAGAGTTTTACAAACCTTTTCTGACAATCGCCCACTTTTGAGATTTATAATTTTTTGGCCTACCTGATTTAAAAAAAACACCAATTTTAAAATTAGCAACACATTCATTCAAAAACCTACATATAAGTTGAGAAATGAGGATTAAAAATAAAACCAATATTAGGCTACCAGGCTCCATACCTGGAATTGTTTATTATTTTTATAAGCCCCTACCTTGAATCTTCAGAGGGTCAAAGGGTCAGGGCATAGTTGGCTACCTGAGTATTAGGGGACAAAACTATTGGGTATTGATATTTTATAAATAGAACTAAAAGATTTGAAGGATTGTTTACCTTACCTTACCTGGGGTGACATTTATATTTAAAAACCAAACTGTCTAAAACTTAATACATTTTTTTTCTTGCCTTAAGAATACAAAATGTAGAGTTCAAAATTATATAAAATATTAGTAGGCCTATTTGCTATCACTATTAATACATAATTATAATGAATGTAGTTGAAATTACATCACTGTATATGTATACAATTTCAAACTGAACTTAAAAAAATAGTGTAAACAAATTTACCTTTTTGCTCATCCAAATCAACACTCAAAGATTAGGTAGACCTTATAATCACAACACTAAAACTCTAAACTAAAATGTCATAATTATTAGAGTACACTGCAAATTTACTTGTTTACAATTTTATTTTATTAATCACTTTAACATTAGTTCATGACTATCCAAACTTTAAATTATGTGAAAACTTACCGAGACAGAATGTTTTCAATCACTGCGGATCTTCATCAGTATTTTCTCCTAATCTTTAAAACCGTCTTCTTGTATTCATGGACTGCAGCCTGTCTTGCTGTGTTAAACTACAAAATTCAAGAGTTTATTTTATTCTTTGTAAAAATAGTCAAAAACATCTTGGTCATATTGTAGGCTATATATAAAAACTTAATTATTTTCCCACCAATTTTTTCAAATCACTCATCAAATTCACATTCTGTTGGTTTTGCCCTCTGGCGTGGTAAAATCGCCCACTAATGGGTGATTTCGCCCAGTTTGGGAATCTGGTCTAAAGTATTAGTAGTTGTCATGTTATACAATACTAAATTTTAACAGTCAAATGTTTTAACAGTCAAATATTTAATCAGTCAAATTAAACACTAAACATCTCAGTAAATGTAGCATAATAAATTATGTTAAAAAAAAAAAAAAATATATATATATATATATGAAAATCAACAAATAAAAATGCAAACATTTACACTGTGAATGAGAAGTAATCATCTCCAGATGAAATTACATGACTACCTTTGAGGTAGACTTGTAGTAATTTCCTCTGAACATGATTGCTTTGCAATGGAAATAAATAAAAAGGTTTTGCGGCTCAATAGGTTTTTACTTATAATTAAAAATTACTCCACAGTACCTCCAAGTTATTTACTGTGAATAAAGCCCAGACCTTATTATAGAAATCTATATAACATTTAATTGGTTAAATTAGACAATTGAGAAATAAATTTTACTTGTAATAAATAACACACACACACACATACAAATTTCAAAACTAATTAAGATTAATTCTAATTAAGATTTCAAAACTATTAATTTCACATAAATAAAATAGATTAAGAAGATTGTACTCTTGCCTGATCTTTGAGTTTTATAGCTACTACTTACCTTCTTAAAATCAAGGTTAATTTTTCATAACATTTGAATATCTTAGTCCCCAATTAAATTATAATAGAATTTTTTTGTAATTCATAGGTTAGGCGTTTGAATAAAAAAAATGCGTTAAGCCTATTTTATACCTTTTTGCCTAGAAACACATATAATTAGAGCCTTTATGATCTCTTTATCTTGTAATTATTACTTTATCAACAGGCAGAATAAAATGATGTGTAAATTTTTAAAATATTTTATCCTCCATCAAAAAACACAGTAAGAATTATAAAGTCTGGTATAATTTTATATTGTTTGAAGATCACACTTCATAAATTAGAGCACAATTATTTTTGAAATCTAAGAAATTATTCAACATATCAATTTTCCAGATTTCTTTCCAAATTGTAACTTGATTAGTAATTTACAATTAGTTTTCCCCATTATTCGAAATATAAAATAACTCAAAATTAAGCCAATTCTAATGATAATGAAATGATTCTAAGTAGATACCTTGATCATTATGAAATCATTAGGTTTTTTTTTTATACAAGAAACAACTTTTAAAATTTACCAAGTAGTTAGGATAAGTTTTCCTAAAATAAAAACTAAAAGGTTGGTTTTGCTATTAAAAACATTCCTATAAACTTTAGCAAGATGAACACTAAAGAGCTTGAGATAAGATTGCCTAACATCTCTTTTTTTAAAATGCAAAACATGTTACACACAGATAAAGAGAGAAATAATTTACTACACATAGTCATCAAGCAAGTAGGCAATTGTTTTAGATGTTGCAATTC
The DNA here is from genome assembly GCA_036971475.1 of Prosapia bicincta. NCBI lineage: Eukaryota > Metazoa > Arthropoda > Insecta > Hemiptera > Cercopidae > Prosapia > Prosapia bicincta. The sequence goes on from JBAIZL010000005.1 coordinate 82,660,581, forward strand.
TAGCAGAATGGCCTACCTTCACACATGCCTCCATTGTTGATGGCAGTGTAGGCTAACCTTCACAGTTACAACTTTGTGATGCTTTGGGAATGATGGTTAAGAAAGTGAGGTGATTTATTTCAGTTTGTTTTTGAATTCTTTATATTTTTTTATTTTCGAATGACTAATAGAATTTCAATACCATACTTGCCTTCAAGTGTAAATAAAAAGTGATTATTTTTGTATTTCCTTTGAAATAATTTTTGTAAAGTGGAACAAATTAATTTTGATGTCAGACAGGTAAAAAAGGGACTAATAATCTCCTTAAATTAAATTCTCTGATTTCTGTTATGATTAAACTTATTCTCATAGGTTTAAAACTCTGTCTGTCTGTCTGTCTGTCTCTCTCTCTCTGTATATATATATATATATATATATATATATATATATATATATATATATATAAATATCGCAATATGTATTCTTGTGTATTAATAAAGAACATATATGTTCTTTATATATATATATATAAAGAACAAAAGTCAAAATACAAATACAAGAATTATATTTGAATCTACAATTCTTGAATTGTAGATTCAAATATAATTCTTGTATTTGTATTTTGACTTTTGTTCTTTATTAATACACAAGAAAACATATTGCGATATTTATATATATATATATATATATATATATATATATATGCTGATACGTATTTCTTAACAGATGGAAAAATATGATGTATAGTTACTACCTGGAGTACATCCGTTCATTCTGCAGTCCATAAATTCGCAGTTCCGACGATTCGCTAGAATCTCATCCAGCATTGACGAGGTAAACCCAACAACAGTAGAAGAGCGAGCTGCTGGATGAGATTCTAGCGAAACGGAACTGCGAATTTATGGACTGCTAAATGAACGGATGTACTCCAGATAGTAACTATTCATCATATATATATATATATATATATATATATATATATATATATATATATATATATATATATATATATATATATATATAATAAATTAGTTAATATAAACTATATTACAAGAAAACATATCACCATATTTAATATATATATATATATATATATATTTATTTATTTATTTATTTATTCATATATATAATTAATAAATTCAAAATATTTCAAAAACAAGAATACTTTTAATGAATATATTTATTCAAAGCTTTTTCCGATAAAATAGTACCAGCATCTTCAGGAAAATAATTATCTAATAAAATACTTTTACAAAATCTATATTACAGAAAACATATCACCATATTTAATATATATATATAATATATATATATATATATATATTTTGATATTTTACGTTATCCATTTTTCCCGTTATACTGACTTTATGAAGGTAATATATTACTATTGTAAGTAATTTTATCCACCATTAAAGGCAATGATTTTACCTTGTGATTATTTTTGTATTCCCTTTGAAATAATTTTTGTAAAGTGGAACAAATTAATTTTGATGTCAAACAGGTAAAAAAGGGACTAATAATCTCCTTAAATTAAATTCTCTGATTTCTGTTATGATTAAACTTATTCTCATAGGTTTAAAACTGTGTGTGTCTCTCTGTCTGTCTCTCTCTCTCTCTCTCTCTCTCTCTCTCTCTCTCTCTCTCTCTCTCTATATATATATATATATATATATATATATATATATATATATATAATAAGATCCACAAAAACATAATCCCTCCACCTGGTAGACCAATAATTGCTGGCTGCAATTCAGTAACGGAAAGAATTTCAGCTTTCCTCGACTCACACCTTCAACCCTTATTAAAGAACTTTCCATCACATACCCAAGACACCAATCATTTCATAGATCGACTTTCACAAATATCTGTACCTCTACCCCCGGTAACTATTTTGGTCACCTTAGATGTCACCTCTCCTTATACCAACATCCCTCATGCACACGGCCTATCTGCAATAGAGAATTTTCTAAACAAACGCCCAGGCATGCCTTTTCCCACTACACCTTTTCTTGTGAACCTGACCAGGTTCATCCTCGAGAACAACAACTTTCAGTTTGAGGGAACTACCTTCAAATAAATGAAACAGCAATGGGCACTAGAATGGGCTCCTAGTCCAAAAAATCTATATATATATATATATATACACACACACACACACACTGCAACGTCCGCCCCACCTTCCTCTCTGCCGTACCGTTTGCTGTTTGTTATATCCTTTCTTGCAGAATACCAAAATTTTATTGTTTACAAGAGAACTTATTTATAAACAACCAAAAATCTGCCTATCACCCTGCTTGTAAAACCGTGCTAAACTCCCTGAGTTAAGTGTATGTTTCCCGCTCGTAGGGCCAAGCCCACAACAAGCCTATTCCCGCTGACTACTATTTAAAATACGTATAAACTCTCCCAAATTAGTTTATCAATTGTGTATGGTCTAGGTATAGTCACACATGTCATTTTAATAGTCAGCTGGAAAGAAACACATTTAAAATAATACACAAAATAATCACAGAGTCTTACCACCTGATGATGATCTGCAGAGACAGCAAGGGAACGTGCAAAATATGATCGTGTTTAAAATTACCTATTTTAAAAGGCTCCTGTGTCCTTTTAAACACAATCTGCCAGTAGATTACAAAAACTTACAAAAACCTTTTGTAAGTTTAATATTCATTATTTTAAATATTCTGAACACATAAATTTATTTACTTAGCATACAATTTATTAAAATTTTATAAAGAGTGAAGTCATTGTTTTAAGCTTGCAGATTTGTTTGAATTTAATAAAATTAACTAACTAAATTTGACGTGACTGGTATCGAATAAAGAAAATGACTTGCCAAAGATGTTCCTGCCGGTCCGTGGAGTCCCTCGTCTGGATTCCCTGGTCCTTGGACATCGGAAGTCGCCATCCCTGGTTCGTCGGTGGTGGTTTCCCTCTATTCCAGCGTCCTGGAGGCTGAGTCTGGAGCCTTCATCCTTTGGTAGTCCTGGATGTCGAAAGCGCTGAGGTTTTGGTCCATCTGGCCTGGTGACGGTCCTACTCGCGGTCCAGCATAGCGTTCCGCGGCACCTCGTGTTAAAAATTTATTTCAGACTGTCTCTAAAGTCTTAGAGACCTAGTATATATAGCGGTGAATTTAACCTACCTCACCCCGCCTGCAAAGCTTGCTATCTTTTGATTTATTCCTTGTACAGGCAAGTCGGGCAACGAATCTGTTTTAGCTTGCAGAGTTTGATTATTATTTTTGGAACACTGAAAAATGTCTATTTTATTTAAACTGCTGTAACTTTTTCGTTTCTTAAGTTTTTTGAATTTTGTTTTCTCTAATGTTCATTCTGGCTTATTCTGGTTCTTTTAAAATGTCGATGAAAGTTCTACGTGGTTTGGTTCTAAATATAGCTTTTTTAAGGACTTAGAAAGTTTTCGCCTCACTCCCGATGCTCAAATTTAGTTAGTTATTACAAATTTATTTTATAACATTTTTTAATTTAGCTTAACTATTCTATTTAAGGTTTTATTTAATTTTTCACTCTTTATTATTTGTATAACTCCCTACTTGATTAATTTAAAAACAACTTTATTTCTTAAAAACAGGAAATTATTTATTTCCTATTTGCCACAGTATCTCAGACCGTTGCAACACACACACACACAAGTTCATAAATTCTGTATAATTATTCTATTTAATCCAATTTAATATAAATTTTATTCAATGTGTTTAAGGTTAAAGACATTATCACAGACCATTTTATGATGCTACAAACACACTTTACTTTTCGATTTTATTATTAAACGATTTATATAATTTTTGTCTTTACATACCTCAAAAATTTTCTGAATAATAGAAAGATATTATTTTATTAAAATATTTTATCAGTAAAATATAAAAAAATATTTTTAATTAACTAATAATAAAATCAACACATTTGGGAGATAGATAAAAATAATTTTAATTATTTAATTCTATCTTCATGTGAGATACTAGTTTTTAGCACCAAACACTAAGTTAAGGTTATAAACACAAGAAATATACACAACTCAAAGTTATAATAATGTACATATGTAAGTATGTTCAGGCGCGTATCCAAGGGGGGGCGATCGCTCCCCCCAACCCTCAAGAACTTTGGGTTAAAAATCGACAATATATTATTAAATTTGGACGTTCTATTAAATTAGACTTTAACTTAAGTTAATTCGTCTTTTATTGTAAGTAAAAAATAAAATTTTAATTTTTAATTTGAAAATTTGACGCTTTTCCTCGGCATACGCTCGTAAACGTCTAAACGTTTTAACAACAGATAGCGCTAGTGAAGCTTAGTCTCGAACTTGTGCAGTTGAGTCCGGAATTGTTCGTGTTGGAAGAATAACTACTTATATTAATTAATAAACTATTTTTATAATAATAGCTTATTATGAATTTAATAATATTCTCTAGCCATAAGTGTTATCGAAACTGGAATAATTATTTATTAAAAAGTCTTAATTTGCTACGAATCTTTATCACGTTACCGATTTCTAACGCAAGCGTAAAAAGAACTTTTTCTGTTCTATGTTTTCACATACACGCACACGCGCGCACACACACACACACACACACACACACATTATATATATATATATATATATATATATATATATATATATATATATATATATGAAGCAACGGAAAAACAATGGATAACGTTAAATATCAAGAATATATATATATATATATATATATATATGTATATATATATATATATATATATATAATGCATCGATCTCCCCCCCCCCCCCCCCCCCCAAAGCAAGTTGCTGGATATGCGCCTGTTACACTTATTATATTAGTACTTACTTCTTTCATTATTGAGGATGGCTGTTTTATGAGATGTGTCTTATTGTCAACCCAGACTGTAACAGTGTAATTGTTAAAGCTAAAGTTAATAGCTAAAGTAAACTATTTGTTTTCAATCACACGACTTCTGAGTTTACACTAGAATCATAACTCCAAGATGTTTTGTTTTTCAGGTTATCGAGAACTGGTGGCATCCTTACAACGGCTTCAGCTACAGCTCAAGAAATTTGGCCTTAATGCAGGACAGCGTTACAGTAGCCTAGAGGTACAAATTGGAGCGGTACAATCATTACTGCTTAGCCCCGAATTTGGCCGAGCTTTAGCGATTCATAACAAAGTACAACAATCATGGCCTCAACAGCATAGCACGTATCCTATCACTGGATATTCACAAACATTAGTTAGAGATGTGAGTGGTGAATTTATATTATTTTGTTTGTCAGATAATGTTTATTGTGATTAATTTTAATGTATAATAACTCTGACTGTACAGAAAAAAAATAGTGAGTAATATAATTAAGTTGCTTGATGTAATCATCTTGAATTCACTGATTACAATATATTTAAAAAGTACTTAACTAAGTGAATACGTAATGGCTGACGTGTTTCAAAACATTCTTTCCTTTTACAAAGCACTTTTTAAATATAATATAATTAATTGAAAAATAAAAAAAAAACATTTCTGCAAAATAATTGTAATGGCTGGTTAATTGATTGTTTATTAGTATAAACAGCAAAATTCTGAATTCAAATGTAGTTAGTTTTTTAAAGTTAAAAAAAACTGGTTCTGGCATTGGGGGGGAGACAGAGTGGAAAAAGCCATTATTTTATAGTCAATAATAAAAATCATAATTTAAATTTGACAAACTGGGAGTGTAGTGCTGATAATTAAGTCAAGAAAATAACTAAAATCACTATCTAGTGAACCTGACCACCCACAACCACCATTGACAATTCTGAATAACAAATAAAGTGTGAAAAAAATCAATAGTGAAATCATAAACTATAAAACTTTAGTAAATAAAAAAGTACAGAATTATTAAATATAATAGACATTTTAAAGAATTAAAAGAATGATAAAGACCTTCAAGCAAGCTGGTTCATGTAAGGGAGTAACCATCTAAGACACGAAAGTAAGCTATCAGAGTTGTGAGACCAAGTGGATGGAGGGGGAAGTGCAGCAAGGCCAATAAATACCAATGTGCAAGAGTTTTTAGGGGAATCCGAAAATTTACAAATTCACAAGTGCCGAACGAAACTATGTCGGTGTGCAGCTAGAAAAAACGGTCAACAGGCCAGATAGCGTCTACAAGGATGTTTCTATTATCAAATTTATAACGCAAGTTACAAATCGTGAATCGGCAATCAGTACTCCTATTTTTTAGAAAATGTAACTCAAATCGTTATGACGTAGCAAGGTTTTGTTGTCCAAAAAATCCAAAGGATTCAGGAGAAAGACAGAAGAACCCAGCTTCAACAAGATTTAAGGGCCAGGAACCGAGGACGTCAGGAAGTGAGAACTTTTGGTCAAGTCATTTTTTACAGTCAAATTTATTAGTTAAAATTTAACAAACTTTTCAGATAATTATAATTCAGAATTTTGAATCATAAAAAAATAAACAATGCCTTCATTCTAAATAAATTTGTTAAATAGTTTAAAAAAAGTAAAAGATTTTTCTTATATGTAATATTGAATTGTGTAAAATCATTAAAATCTGATGAAATAAGTCAGTTTTACAAAAAGGCAAGTTATTGCTTGTAAGTTATTCAAATTTTGTATTAAAGTCTCTAGACTGGTGCAATTATGAAGAAACCAACAAAACAATATTTAATTAACTTATTAGAGTGGTTTCGACTATAAACTTGGTCAGTTTAAATAAGGTCAAAAGAGTAAAGAATTGTTGGATATGTTTGAATAATTTAAAATATCAAATATGAGTAATAATTTCATGTATTATTGGTAAACGATTTTGTAGCTATTAAATACTATTAACATAACCTGTTATACTAACACTTCAATTCAAGTGTTAAAAATTTATGGAGACAATTAACGTATGATATACTATGAAAATTCAAAATACAATTTTAATTTAGTTTTCAAGAATCAATGATTATAAATACATAAGATAAATTTAATATATGTAAAAAGTTAATTCAATCAAATATGTAATGTTAAAATAATTTTATACATATTGACAAAGGCAGGAGAAATCACAAAGTGTATAATTTTGTTAAATTTTATATATTGTTTTATCATTAAAATTAATATGCAAAATCTTCAAAATTTATTTCAAAATATCCTAGGTTAGTAAATAAATAAAAACTTGAAAGTTTTTTCCAACTATAAAGTTAATGGTTGCAAAGTTAGATATCAAGAATATTTAAATTCATAAAATAATAAATGCGATAAAATAAAAGCCTAATGTTACAATAGGAGAGCTCCCTCCTGAAAATTAATCTAAAATATTTAAGCTATATTAGAAGATAGTTGGTTTTTAAACTAAAGGCCAGGGACAAGTTCCACTGGCATATGCTGCTTAAATGTAACACAGGAGCCTATAAAAAGGTAAAATTAAACAGGATCATATTTTGCATGGCCCAACCAAGATCACCTGCTAAGAATGGTACGATCTTATGTATGTAACGATTTTTCATGCTAATATGTATCTTTTCAGCTGACAAAATGACTATATAACCTTCACAATATTTGTTAACAGTAGGGGGCATGTTTAGAACCGTAAGTCAAGAGGGCGTGTCGTTGCATGCTCTAAAGTGCTTTTTAAACAGTAGGCAGGTGGTTAAGAATAGATAGAATAGGTAGCAAAGGTATAGGGGGGGGGTGGTTCGTTAAGTCTGTGTTGTGTGTGTGTGTGCATATATGCAGGCGCACATTTCGTGTATATTAATTGTGTATTATGTTTTCAGTGTATGGAATGTATACAGCCTAACACGTTACCAGAATCTGCTGAGCTGGCAGACCTTTTAACACGTTTTGAATTTGAAGGTCTTCTTTATGCTCACGATATGATTGCAAGAGAAATGTCTCCTGATAACGGATCTATGACAACACCAGATGCTGAAACCTTAATGCCAAACTTCTCTCCCATCCATCCCATCCAGGATGGTGATCATGATGATGCTGATGATGATGATGAGGATGATGACTCAAATATAAAAATCATAAAAATAGAAAAAACAAATGAACCCTTAGTAAGTAGTGTATTAAGTTTAATAAATTTTATATATATATATATATATATAAAATATATATATATATTGTTTCCAGACTTATATAAACTATAATCACTCATATGTTCATGGAAACAATATATATATATCTTTAATCTGTGCATCTGTGACATCTGATTTCTACTCTACACAATCTGTGATTACAATTATTTTATTTCATTCTCTCATATTTCTTTTTGTGTTTTCTCTTCGATTGACAAAGACCACTGTGTGGTTGAAATATATCATTGTTTAAGTGCTTTTATGTGTTTCTATTTCAAGACTACAGTGTGGACTCTTACCAAGGTAAGTCTGTCAGTCTCCTAGTCCAAAAAATCTATATATATATATATATATATATATATATATATATATATATATATATATATATATATGAATTGAATTGTTTAATATTTCTGATGATGTTGGTACTGTTAGCCAACGAAAAGCTTTGAATTGTAAATTCAATTATAATTCTTGTATTTGTATTTTGACTTATGTTCTTTATTAATACACAAGAATACATATTGCGATATATATATATATATATATATATATATATATATATATGCGTGTATTATAACCTAACTTATAGGTAACTTATATAACCTAACTTTATAATACCTTTTCCCTTTAGGTTATATTTAATTACCCTATCTTCTATGGTCACACCTTCAGGTTTCTAAATAATCAACAATCATATAAAATTTTAACAACACTTGCATTTTTTTCTGACATTTAATTTATTACACACTATACCAAATTACCATAATACTTTGCAGTGACAAAGATTGATTCCTTAACTAATATTGCAATTACAAAAAAGGTGGACTCTCGAGGCTTTAGGTTTTAATATAATAAAGTTTAATAATTACAGTGTTATTTGCTCTTTCTCTCAGGTCGTTATTCTGGATTTTTTATAAATTAGAAAATGGTGAAAAAAGAATTAGATTAATATTTTATACCAATGAATTTAAAATTGTTCTGAATTTACTAAGTTTATGAAGCTCTATTGGCTAATTTTAATGTAAGAAGAAAGTACTTATTGTTTGTTGAGATCCTGGAGTCTTGACCGTTGATAGCTGCTTCGCTGCACTTTTTCTCATAACTAACTTACTTTCCTAATTCTTTACTAAATCTTTTACATCACATTTTAAGTTTTACACATAAAAAAACTTACAATTTCTTTTTATTACAATTCTATTAAACAAAATTACCCCTTTTTTTAACATTGCGTACACTTGGCCCCCCCCAATATGTCTGCTCTCTTCTGAAGTTCCTCCAAGACTCTGCTTCCGATTACTTCTTTTCAAACCTAGCATAATCTCTCCCCCTTAAGTATTTTAGTCAAATCTGGTGATTTCCACACCTTCTACAAATAGCCTCTCTAAAGGTACAGGGTCCATTCACAGGTATATTTCGGTTACTTGGAAACTCCCATCTTAAAATACTTGGTTCCTTCTTTTGTTAAAGGTTCCCTCAGCTCCTTTCTGACTACACTTGAAATAGAACAATGTTTAAGTACTTTATCAGCATTTTAGTAACTATTCCTGTAGCTCCCTGCTCACAATCGTTAGTTAGTCTGTTAGAAGTTCGTAATTTCCAATGCAGTACACTCCCATTTGTTGGCGTTATTATTTCTAATGATGGACGTTTCACAATCTAATTTGTGAAAAGGTCAAATGAGCAAAAGTATTTGAAATCTATTTTACCATTACAATTAGTGTCTAAACCTAAAATTACAGAATTAGATACTAACATGTATCTTACTTTTGGCATTATTGTTTATTATTGTTACATAAACTTCTTCATATTTTGTAGGTATAGCTTTCAATTTATACAATTTAAAATAATTGTTTTCACCAATATGTGAGTTTATAAAATATAAATTTTTTTCGGAATCTAATTTACAATTAACTTTAATCAGGTTTTATAATTCCCACATATTTTCTATTTTAGGTTCTAAAGGTAATCTTTCATTATAATATTTATATATTTTGCCTAATTCCCCATATAGCTCTTGAGTTGCGATAACACTAGGATGCACGCCTAGTTTACAAAATGTAAGAGAATTTTCCAAATCTATGATTACTTGTAACATCATGTTATATACAATGTTCATTTGGTTTAAAATACTTCTAAACTTTTCTAGTTCAACAAAGTCATTTACGTTACGATTCACAATATCTAATTTATTCTTAAATTCTACAAAATTTCCATCAATTATATTAAAAGTTTTATATAATTATTTCATAATACTGTTACTAAAGGAATATTGTGACTCCAGTTGGGTCAATTTTAATTTGCTCATTCTAAATATCTTTAATTATTTTTCCATATTTTATACCATCATATGCTGTTATCTTTTAAAAGTATAATGTCTAATTTCTCAATAATTACATTTCCATTATGGTTAATATATTTAAAATAATTAACAATATCTCTAATTTTATTACCATTATCTGTTACATATTCATTAGCATTACTGCTACAATTGCCGCAGTTAATTTCAAAATTTTGTAATACATAGTAATAATAGGAATTAATGTCAACATTTGTTGATTCCTTCTTCGCGTGAGCTACTAGTAATCACTAAACACTTTTAAATGTTTTAAACTTGCCTATAGTAGCACGTACTTTGCTTGTTGAGGATGGCTGTTTCGGGAGATGTGTCCCTTTGTCAACTCAGACCGTAACTGATCTCAAAGTTTACGTAGGTTAGGGTGGGGGTGGGATATTTTGGCGGTGTGGGTGTATTTTGTGTGTATTAGGAGTTATGATGTCAAAAAGTGAGTGTAAGTTGTAATGCAATTGTGTATTGAGTATGTGTGTAGGGTGTAGTTTGAAGTGCCTGTATATTTCGTATTGTTCGATTGGGTAGCGTTGGATATTTCTGTGATGTTTATGAAGAATTTTTAGGTTAGATGTTATGTCTATGTAGTCATGTTTTGTATAGTTGAGATGATCGTCGAGTTTGATTGGTAGTTATTGTTTGTTAGTGCTTTTATATGTTCTTGGTAACGTGTGTAGAAGGACTTCCCTGTCTGGCCTATGTAAAAACTGGGGCACGAACTGCAAGTTAGTTTGTAAACTCCAGTGGTGTTGTAAATATCGTAGATTTTGTTGTTGGGTTTAAATTGTTTGTTGAGAGTGTTGTGTATGGAGTAAGCTATTCTGTAGTTGTATTTTCGTAGTGTGTTGGTTATATTGTGGGTTTTGGATGATCTGTATGGTATTGATAAGTATTTAAGAGATTATCATCTTGTGTGTTTGTATTTGGGTTATTAGGTTTATTTTTTAGGCGGTTGTATAATTTGTCAATCATTGTTGGGTTGTATCCGTTCGTTTGTTTTATATATTTTATGGTGTTTAACTCCTGGTAGTGTTCTTCTTTGTCTAGTGGTGTTTTAAGGAGGCGATATATCATGGTGTTGGTAAGCAGCTAGTTTATGTTGTTATGGGTGGTTTGAGGAGCTGTGTATGGTTGTATTAGTACTAGTGGGTTTTCAGTATACGTTGAATTTATGTGTTTGTTTGTCTGTTCGTTTAATTGTAAGGTCTAAGAAGTTGAGAGAGTTTTGTTGTTCTGTTGCGATGGTGTATGTTAGTTTTGGATGTATGGAATTAAGGTGTTTTAGAAATATGTGTGCTCTGCGTGTGTTGCCTTTATATAATTTTATGGCAAGTTCAAAACATTTAAAAGTGTTTAGTGATTACTAGTAGCTCACGTGAAGATGGAATGAACAAAAAATCGATTATCCTTAAAAAATAACCAAGGTAGTAACAAATTTCCACTGCAATAAGCTATTGCCTTCAGTGTGTAGATTTGATATATAATGCGACAAGTAAGGAATTCCCAATGGCAACATTCATGTTACATTTTTTGGATGCAATCCAGAACCATGGCAGGTTTTTATTCAGAACACAAAATTAATTTTTAATTGGAGCTATAAGCTGGAGACTATTATGACGACATAACTCTGTAAATTATCTTAAGTGGTTGAAAAAGAAACTAATTCCCAATTTACCCCCTAAATCAATCGTCGTGATGGATACCTCTTACTGTCAAATGATAGTAGAAAACCAACCAGTAAAATCAGAAAAACCAATTTGATTACCAATAGTTTAATTACGTAGGTTAGGGTGGGGGTGGGATATTTTGGTGGTGTGGGTGTATTTTGTGTGTATTAGGAGTTATGATGTCAAAAAGTGCGTCTGAGTTGTAATATAATTGTGTATTGAGTATGTGTGTTGGGTGTAGTTTGAAGTGCCTTTATATTTCGTATTGTTCGGTTGTGTAGCGTCGGTTATTTCTGTGTTGTTTATGAAGAATTTGTAGGTTAGATGTTATGTCTATGTAGTCAAACTACCAATCAAACTTCGCCGATCATCTCAACTCCACAAAACTCCATCAAAATATTTTTGCATGTTTCAAAACAGTCCATAAAGTTGAGGCTATTAATATAATTTTTTGAATTTTTCTTTTAACAGTTAATAAAAGCTTTGTTACTTTTGCGAAGTTTTTAATGAATATTCGGTTTTACTCCATTCGACGTAACTATGTGTCCTAAATAAGCAACTTCCTTTCTCACAAATTCCGTTTTGTCCAACTGTAGCTTAAAGTTAGCTTTCCTTAGTCTCTCAAAAACATCTTTTATCTTAGCAGGGGCTCTTGCAAACTGGTGGAAATTATGATGATGTCATCAAGATAGACTAAACACGTTTGGTTATGTGTGTCTCGCAACACATTGTTCATTATTCTTTGGAATGTAGGTTGGCTGTTCTTAAGTCCAAACGGCATTCTCAGAATCTCGTAGTGCCTAGTTTCTATTGAAAAGGCTGCCTTACCTATACTGTCCGGGTGCATCTCCACCGGGTGAGAGCTTGAAGCCAGATCAATTATACTAAAATATTGGGATCTTCCTAATTGGTCCTATACGTCAGTTATGTTTGGAAGCGGAAAGTTATCTTCGATAGTTTTTGCATTTAATCCTCTAAATTCAATCACTAATCTAAACTTTTGTTTGTTTTGAGTATCTGCTTTTTTTTGGAACACTCCATACAGATGAATTCCAACCTGAGAAAGAGGGTTGAATAATTTTTAGGATGAGCATTTATTGTATCTGTTTATCTATTTCCTTTCGATAAACCTATAGGTATAAACAGGGATTTCATCAGTTGTCCTAATTACGTGTTTAACTTGATTGATAAATGTCAAATAATTATTTTCTTGGTGGAATAAATCAAAATATTCAGAAATTAATTTTAATATTTCCCGTTTCTCTCCGTCATTCATATGATCTGTTCTAATCTTTGTAAAGTCCAATTTATTATATTTGCGATTTAACATGTTATAATTTGTAGCAGTTACAGGATTACAGTTTAGATTATATACTTTAAAATCACCTAGTGGTTCTACGTTCATTGGTTTGATCTTCAAACATTTATCAGCCGTTGTATTGTTTACTACTGGGCAATAACTTACTCCATTTTCGACTTTTACTATACATTTCTATTTTAGAATCTTGTATTTTATAGGGTAATTGCTCATGTTAAGAATTTTTACCTTTAAGGTTTGTTTTAGTACGGGCTTTAATTAAACAGCACGTAGTTTTATTTTTAACAGCAGTTGTATTATTATTTTTTTTGTTTGGTTCTTCTGTATTAAAATAATGTATAGGTTCATGTCACAAAATATAAATTTATCGTTTACAAAATCCAAAAAAAATTTCAATTCTCTTATAATATAGAGTCTAAGTAACATTTCAAAGTCTATGAAAATCTATAAATAACATTTTGCGATTTTCTTTCCTAAAATTGGTAATTTGCAGCTAAAATTTTCTTTTGTTACTCCAAGGGCTGTACATACTATGAATGGTTCTTGCTTTAGTGTATTTTTGAAAATATTGAATTCAATCGGTTTTTTTAATAAATGATCTAGTGCTTCCTATGTGAATCAAAATTTTTAGGTTATTTCTTGCATCGTAAACATAAGGTAAATCATTTGTGTCATTTTTTATTTGCAATATGAAAAATTTCTTTTTAGTGTTTTAAGTCCAAAAAAATGATGTGGGTGTTTGTTTTTCTTCGAAAATTTGCATGCATTATCTTCTTCGTTGAAGTTATTAAAAGTATTGTATTTGTAATAGTACAAAATGCTATTTGCAAATTTAAAAGTTTCTGAATTCTTTAATAGAAGTTAAAGGGCGACTCAATATGTTCTTGTCTTAATTCGGCCATTTACAAATTTAAAGTAAAACAATCTCTCCTATCTGAATAGCTAGTTAGAGTGTTTTTGATACCTTCCGAGGCATAAGTATTTGAGCATAATACCATTTCTAATGCCTGTCCTTTTAATTTCGAAAGGATGGATGAAAAGAGGAATTCATTTTGGAAATCGTCTGGATTTGTAACTACAAAGATTTTATTCACTATCTTATCACAAATTGTAGTAAATCTACTGAGCATAGAAGGCTCGCCGCTATATTCTGGAGTCATGTCCAAGTATTCTTTTTAATACTTGTAGTCATTGTAATTAATTAGTATATATTCCAAATATTGAAAATAAAATTAAAAATCAATTACTACAATAAAATCTAAATTCTACAATTAGATTGTTAATAACTTGTGTCAATATATAACACTTTTCAAAACTATTAAATATTACTTTTGTTCTTAATATTCAATTAGAACAATATAGATTACTTAATGCTATTACAGATTTACTTACAGTTAAATGCAAAACACTTTGCTCATTACGTATATTGTAATGCTGCACTCTTTGCACTGCACTATTCACAATCACTAAAACTTTTCTGTCACAATTTTCTCTCGCATTAATAAAAGAAATACACTCTAATAAATTTTTGCAGATATTCACTCTGCTGCGGAGTTGCTCCTCAATTAATGTTTAAAACCGACGGACGTTATATTCACTAACTTCCTTGAGGGGTCTTACCGCCTGCGCCAGTTACGTTATTTATTACAAACAAAAAATTTTAAAAAATTATTTTATTTTTTAAACTTTTATTAACTTTGAACAATTACAATGTTAGTAATTATTAGTAGATTTTACATACACGCTGATATACTTGCAGAGTATAGAGGATATATAGCTAGACAAGAGATGGCTACACACTGCCTTAATTATGGTCCGCAGGTGCACAATACACATAACCTGCATCAGTAAAATATACATAGGTCATCTTAATAGTAGCTAAATCTACAATACTTAGTTATATAACTTATATGTATATCTTATAAATATTATAGAGGTTATGTAATATTGAACTCTAGATCTGTATTTAATATAAAAATTTACTATTGGAATTGCTATAAGAGTTCTATAAGTGTAACAAGTTGTTTGCTATTAACTTAAAATCAATAAGACATAAGAACATCATCAATGTAGTGCAATCAAATTGGTTCCAATTGACGTACAAAGTTATTTCTTTATATTTTAATTTACCAGATTTTTTAATTTTACATGCGATATAATAAAACTAAAATACAAACATAAAAATTGTATAGAAATTGAAATTAAAATGTTTGCTAAAGTTTGACCAATGATTGGATTGAAACTGCTATATGTACTCAACTTAGCCAACTATTCTTCGATGCATGGTTAGCCAAATACTGTATGGTAGCACACATTAAAATCATTAATGTGCTTTGATCATGTTACTAAAACTGTTTTTGTAAACTTTTTCATCCAACTTATCAACAGCAAAAAAATAACCCTTTGAAGAAAATGAAAGGCGGCAAAGGTTGCCACCCAAATGATATTTTATGTTATAGGTTGCCAGTAACTACATTATGAAATTGACTAAATGGTAAAGGGTGACCTCTTACTAGTAAGCCATTTTTTTGCTGTATTGTTTTGGAGACTGCCTTGTAATTACTTCCGTATATTTTTTCGTATATGTGTTAAATATTTGTATATTGAGGATATTTATTCTATATTTGTAATATTTTGTGTGTGTTATATTTCAAAATTGTAAGGTATCTCTCATCTGTTGTTCTAACATTATAACTTCAAACGTTAATTTCTAACATTTAAAAAAAATCTACAACACTAATATTTATGTTTGTAGCACATATTTATTATAAAAACAATGGTTAAAATTTAGTTTCAGGCAGTATAAATCAATTTTATTTGTTAAACAATGGGTCACAAGTTATATTCTATATAGGTACCCACTTACTTTTGTTTATTACACCTCTATTTTTCAACCGACTGTTACAAACCACACACACACACACACACACACACACACACACACACACACACACACACACACACACACACACACACACACATATATATATATATATATATATATATATATATATATATATATATATATATATATATATATATATATATACAGTAAACTCCCGATTATCCGTGGAATAGGGTGGCCCGGCAACGCCGGATAACGAAGTCCCCGGATAATCCACTACGAACAAGGAATACGCAAAACGTTCGATAATCAATTATTATACTATAAGTTACACAAATAATGACCCCGGTTAGTGCAATTCACAAATAATCTTCAGAGGACAAAATAAATACAGAAAATAATTTAAAATGTCGAAGTATTTGACAGATTATAACAAGTACATTTATATGTCTAACTATTTACAATACGTACATAAGTATATGTCAAAAGTAAGTATGTATGTACATATGTAATTTCCTTTACACATAATACATTCACTTTTTAACAAAAAAAATCTGTCACTTTTGTCTGTTTTTTTGTGAGCATTGATTTAGCTTTAATGTGCGATCTAAGTTTCTTGAGAACCATTTTGTCGCACAGTGTCTACTTGTGTCACAAAGCCATAAAGATCGATAATGTAAATGACGGACATGGATAATGCATATGTCACATCCTAGACTATTTATAGCCGAGATTAGCTGACATTTGTTTACAATCTTATGATACACATTAGGTTTTCGGGCGTCCAAGCATTTTGTCACTGTCTCTTATATACAGTAGTCTTTTCGCCCCTTTTATTTCGCTGGCCCGTGTTGGGATGCTTCCCTTTCAATGTAAAAATTAGTACGTACATATTTACATCTATTCCCTTCATCTTAACTTCTATTAAGCCTTATATGTATTTACGTCGTAATTCACCGTTTGGAAATTTAAACACATGAATCTGATTAGAATAAAAATTGGATATTTGTAAAACAATGGTAGACCCCGGATAATCCACAAACCGGTTAATCCACCCACGGATAATCGGGAGTTTACTGTATATATATACTTGATATTTTACGTTATCCGTTGTTTTTCCGTTGCACTGACTTTATGAAGTTAATATATTACTATTGTAACTAATTTTATCCACCATTAAGTGCAATGATTTTACCTTGTGTGATGAGGCACCTTTCGGTCACTTGACCATTGTCGAATCACTGATATTTTTTTTTTTGAAAAGGTGCCTCATCACACTAGGTAAAATCATTGCACTTAATGGCGGATAAAATTACTTAAAATAGTAATATATTAACCTCATATATATATATATATATATATATATATATATATATATATATATATATATATACTTAAAGGCTTAACTAATAGTGCACTTTATAACATCAGAAATATTTTTAAAATAATTATTTACTGTTTATATTCTCTAAAAATAATGAGTTAATTTTATTTCCAGTACATAGTCTATTACTATTTTATGTAAAAAGTTTATTTTTTTCTCTAAACTAACAAACCTTATATATATATATATATTATTATTATTTAGTAGATAAAATAAATATCTACTAGCAAAATATCTAAATTTGGATAACAGTATTTGAAAGTAAATTTCTGAGAAAAAAGACATATGCTACAACATACATTTGATGCGTATTCTACATGGTACTTTTTATAAATTTTACAAAAAAACACACATGTAAAAAAATCAGTTTTGTGGTTAAAAGGTTCAACGTGCTTGCAAATCTAGAGTTAAAGAACAAAGGATAAACAGTAAGATGGTCAGAGATACATTTGAATTTTTCCTGCTTTAATATATTTTATTACTTTCTGTTTTATTAACATTGGTATAATCTTAGGACAAACACTATGAATCTTGGTTAGTCTTATTTTTTAAATTTCAGTATATCTGGGAAATAAAAACTTAGTTTAACCCATGAGAGGTGGCATAAGGTGTCATGAGAGGTGGTTTTCCTTCGTGTTTCTAAAACGTGTTGAATAATAATAGTATGGCTATTGCACGATCAACATTCATGAATCTCATTCACCAAAATAATTCCCGAGACCCTTTCTAGGGTTCCAAAACTCTTTAATTTATTTTAAAAGTTGTTATTTAGTTTTTATTGGACAGTGATCCGTAAAACAGCACGGAAAAACTCTGCGTGCCACCTCTCGTGCTACTGATATCTTGAACTAAATATTTGTGTGCCACCTTTCGCGTTTTGAATTTCGTATATTGTCATTTTAGATTTTTTACATAAATAGTGATATTATCGTAAATCAAGTATTGATTTAACTTGTGCATTTATTGAAAAATATTTAGTGCATATTTATTTTAACACGGACCTAAAAGAAGAAGAGAAAATAAATAGGGTACTATTTAGGAGGATTTTGTTCATAGATTCATTTGCGAGTCGGCTTATTTTTTATAACAGTTGTTTAGAAGAAAATATAGACATTGATGTTGATCATGACGATTGTTTTTATATATTATAAATTAGATGTCCTGAAAGTGAGGATAGGATGGTAGTTGAATGCCAAGAAGATAATGATCAAGTCTCAGAACATCTGTTTTTACTAAGTGATTTTAATGTCATTCAAGAAATTCCTTTGACAGAGAGAATAAACAGTGTAATCGTTACATGAAAGAATGGAAGAAAGGCTTTTGTAAGACAAAAATACAGGGACAACGAGACCATCTCAAGCTAGGTTTAGAGACAATTATATAAATGTTTTTTAGTTAATTGTAGCTAATTAGGTAAAGAAAATGATTTAATGCTCTCATGTTAAATATAGAACCGTAAATGTACTTAATCTGCTACGGTATCTAATTTTTGTGGAGCTGGAGGAATACTCCAGTGCCATCTCTTGCTAAGATAATCTATGTTAAGACGTAATCTATGTTATCACTCTCTTAGCTCAGTAAAAACATGTAGTAATTGGTTTTTTTTTACTTTTTAGGGAGCAACAGTAAAAAATGAAGGCGATGCTGTGATAATAGGAAGAGTTGTCAGGGGTGGTGCTGCTGAAAAGAGTGGGTTGTTGCATGAAGGTGATGAAGTTTTAGAAGTGAATGGTGTTGAAATGAGAGGAAAGTCTGTGAACGATGTATGTGATCTTTTGTCAAGTATGACAGGAACACTAACATTTCTTATTGTACCTGGACAGAACAGAAATGTTAAGTCTCATAATATGTCTACAAGAGACAATGTGGTTAGTATTGTCAAACAGAATATTGTGTTTTTTTTTATAGTTAAGAAAATACAAAATAAGTTTATTTCTTATAAATATTTAATTTAAATCTAAAATATAGAATTGCCCTATTGCAAGTTATACTTTCTGAAATTGTTTTAAAAATTCTATTAAAAAAATTACATTGTTTACTGGTAATAATTAGGTCTACATTGGGAATTTAAATTTTACAGTTTTTGCTTCAGTGAAAGGAAAGTGTTAATACCAACTCTTAAAAATACTCTTAGTATTTTACCAGATCCCCTAGTGTGTGAGTCTCTAGTGATGAACTTGGAAAATCTACTGGTTTAGTATATTTTATAAATTACTGTAATATTAAAAGTTATTCACACAATAAATTAAATATTCATTTTACTTTGATTAAATATTCATTTTACTTTGATTAAATATTCATTTTACTTTGATTAAATATGATTAAATATTCATCACTTTTCTTTGAGTTGAACTATGTATTTCGATTCAAACTTCAGGTATAGTGTGGACTATGTAACCACGGACTTGGCCTTGAGAGATTGCAGTAGGCGAGACAGGGGTAGAGGGTCAATATAAATACTTTCCCACAAACATAAGAACTGACTAAACAGTGACTTGCATGTAATGGTTGATATTAGATAAATCAAATTAGATATGAAATACAAACAATCTTAAAATATGTGTAGACATATCGGATACAGAAACTTCTGATGTATCGAACATTCTCAATATTTAACATGTTTTAAGAAGTGGTAGTATACGCAAGGCCAAGTACTCGGTTACTTGATCCTTAATCTATTTAATACCCTGAAATTATAAACTTTTAAAAATACATACTTTCCTAAAGTAGCATTTACTTTGTTCTTATATTAAGAGGACCATTATGAGAGATTTTGTTCTTTATCAACCCAAACCAAATTGGAGCATATACTCAGTTATTATTTTAAATATCTAATTATGAAATGTAATTATAATTAATTACTTTACTGTATTGCAATTATAATTACTGTACTTAAAAATCAAAATTAAATAAAGTCAGACAGTATTAGTAGTAAATTCTTTTCTGCCATTAAATCATAAATGCTGCTAACAAATCATATATTGATTTTAGTTCTAATATTTGAAACTTATACCTTATTGTTAAAAAAAAAACATTAGCTAATAACAAGAAATCTAGTTAAGGCTTATTTTTTATAAATAGCATGTTTGTTTTTAGCAAACAATTATTTAGCACCCAAGACATTTCAGAATGTTTTTCAGAAAATAAATTTTGTTTGGAGCTTTAGATCAGTGGATTTCAACCTTTTTCCCAACCTTTTTTTAATTGTAGCCAACCTAAAAAGGTTTTTGCAATGAAAAGTACCCCTATACCTTGAAGTGGCTAAGACAAAGAGTGGTTGCCTGACTGCCTAATAAGTAATGGATGGAGCGGGGGCAACCGGCTGTGTATACGATATTTTTGTGTGGGCAACACAACAGATGGTTCCCTGAAAGTTTCCTATCATCAAATCATAGACCCATTCCTGCATTTGTATTGTTCACCTATATATGGAATGGACGTTTTCCATCGCTATTCTATTCTGTGCTTTCAGTTGCACACAAACATACAAGCTCCACACAATTTCCGATCAACAACACATCAACTATCTTGTCAACTACTAGTGTAACCTCGTATTTGTTTCAAATCTAAAGTGTGAAATATTGATGTCTGCCATTACTGGTAACAATTTCACATACCACAGGTGGGTAACCCCTACTCTAGATGATCAAACTGTTTTGAAAGCATGTAAAACTATTTTACACACTTTTCAATGTCTAGATTCAGCTCTAATGCTTATCCAACAGTTTTTGTAAAAATAGATATTTCTAGAAATTTTATTATGAGATAAAAAAAATTGAACTGCCTTATTTTTCCTTGTGTTGTTTCTGTATTTTTTCTTTATTTTTGCTGACAATTTCTTACTTTAATGCCAATTGCTTCATAAGTCTTACTTGTATTGGAATATAAACCTTCCTCCTTTATGCATTAGTTTTAGACTAAAAAGTAACCTTTTCTTTCAGAAATATTGTTTATCATATAAATATTCTCCTTATTTTGAAACAAGGTAAACAAATTTTGTTGTTGAAAAATGAAATTTGGTTAAGAATTTGTAGAAAGTAGTGGATAAATGTTGGAAAGCATATATATTTTGTTCATATTGTAGATGCATATGAAAGCTCACTTTGACTATGATCCTGAGGATGATCTTTACATACCTTGTAGAGAACTAGGTATCAGTTTTCAAAAAGGCGATGTTCTTCATGTAATATGTCAAGAAGACCCTAACTGGTGGCAAGCATATCGAGAAGGTGAAGAAGATCAGACATTAGCAGGTCTTATACCAAGTCGATCGTTCCAACACCAGTGAGTTTTAAATGCATGATGTTACTAAGTAAATTATTTTTTTAATATATTTTTTATAATTTGTTATATTTTATATTTTCATTTCAGGCGAGAATCAATGAAACAGACAATAACAGGGGATAAAATAAGTAAAGAAAAGTCAAAAAAAACTAGTACATTTTTATGTACAAAGAAGAACCCTAAAAAGAAGAAGAAGAAACCATATAATACATCATATAATGATGGTGGCTATCCTATTTATTCAACAAATACAACAGATGGTTAGTAATATGGAGTTTAATATATCATTTTCTTTTTATTTGAATATTATTTTACTCTAAGTTGATAAACATACACACACACACACACACACCCACGAGTCTCGAAATTCGAAGTCCCAATTTTTCGAGCTTCCTTTAAATTCGAGTCCGGTTTTGAGTCAGCTAGGCCGCGGGATTAATCAGCTAAGCCGTCGGCGTTAAAAAACATTTCCATGTCAACATTACCAGTTTTCTTTAGAAGAACTAAAGTGATGAATGGTTAGATAGAGAACTATTCAAAAAGTGGTTTTTTAATAAGTTTGTGACCAAAACTGAAAAGTTTTTAAAAGTAAAGAATTTGCCTCAGAAGGCTATTTTACTGTTAGACAAAGCACTGTCACATCCCGTTGAAGATCAAGTGTTCTGATGATGTCCGTGCTTTATATCTTCCCGCAATGTTACAAGCCTAATCCAGCCGATGGATCAGTGTGTTCTGCAATGAATGAAAAAAATACATATGTTAACTTTTACAATCTCTCCTGGAAGCGACTGAAAAGGAATTAAGCATGGTAGGTTTTCAAAAAAATAATTACAGTCAAGGGAGTTGTATATTAGATAGTCGAATCATGGAACAAAATAAAAGAAGAAACACGAAGTATGTGGCGTAATAAATACTGAGTCGTAATGAAACCGTCTTGATATGGAGGGCATTCTGGGTGACATTCTACCAAACACTGCAATTCTTGGAGACTTCAATGCTCCCTCCAGAAGATGGGGATACGTCAGGTCAACGACTGTGGGTCAAATCATTGAGAACTTTGTAGATGAAAACAGCCTAGAAGTGCTGCACACCCCACCGACCTTCCTCTCATACGCTGGTTACCTCTCACTCCCGGACTTGTGCATAATTCACCTGAATTTAACCAGTTCAACACAGCTTAAACTTCTGGATGATGCTGCCGGCTGTGGACACCGGGCACTTTTTCTAAGGATCAAAGTGAAACAGACATCATACTCCAATTCAAGACTGCCAAGGTGGAACTTTCAAAAAGGGAAATGGAAGCGGTATAGAGCATTAACTGACGAAGCTATTACTTCAGATCTCATAATACGGAACTGTCCAGAAGATATAGTCCGACTGTTTAATTAATCCATTTTAAAATGTGCCAACCAATGTATCCCTAGAGGTCGAATAAAAGGCTACAAGCCGTATTGGAACAAGGCGCTTGCTTCATTGAAGAGAGCTCGCAACACAGCCAGAAAATGCTGAAGCAAGAGGACAACTCATCGACTGCATCGCTGTGAGACAGAAACAAGCTCTGTTGCAAAAAGAAATAAAACACCAGAAGAGAACCGTTTATAAATCGTTTGTCAAAAACATGGACTTTCGGAAGGATGGTCAAAAGGCACATAAATTTGTTACATCTCTCAACAATAAACAAACCCAACGACAAACACAGTCCTTTTCGTACGGCACAAAAGAGACATCGCTAATGCTGTATGTTCACTCTACGCCCAGGTTAGTCAAATAACAGTTGAAAAATTTGTCAAAAAGCAACTCATTAAAAACCCGCCACCATACTGCCTCGAGGAAAGTCCTAACAAAATATCTAACGACCACTTCTCTCTTGCCGAACTAGATGTGGCTTCAAGTGCAAAAAAGCTGCTGGCCCAGACGGAATATACACAGAATTCCTTACCAACCTTGGTCAAAATGCAAAGCAGACGCTTCTACAAATAATACTAGACTTGGACATCGCACGTTCCGGATCAATGGAGAAAAAGTAACATCGTCCCTCTCTTGAAAAAAGGAAAGCCAGCAGGACAAGTTGAAAGCTACCGACCAATCGCTCTTACGAGTATACCATGTATACTTGCAGAACGGTTAATCCTACATAGATTAAAAGCCTTTTTGGATAGCCGTCAAATTATCAGCAACACGCAAGCCTGTTTCCGCCCGAATATGAGCACTGTAGACCAAATAATGAAGTTTGTACAGAACGTTAAGGACGGTTTTAATTCCCATCAATCCACGCTTGCAGTATTGGTGGATTTCCAAACCGCGTATGACAAAGTATGGAAGAAAATGTTAATTCACAAACTAATAAGTTACGGCGTGTCTGGAAACTTACTGAGGTGGATCAAATCCTTCTTATCCCAAAGACATATCCAGGTTCAGTTCAACGGAGCTACCTCAAGGTACCGAATCCAGAGGGACGGGCTGCCACAAGGGGCGGTGCTCAGCTGTGCATTATTCAACGTTATGATCGATATCATAGCCACTGTTACTGCAGTGCTAGGCGTAAACGCCCTCCTTTACGCAGACGGCCTCCTTCTATAGGCTACTAGCTGTAAAATTGCCGGGCTTGAAGAAGCACTCAATACCTCATTGATTAAACTTCATCAGTGGGCGGAAAAAAATGCGATGACCGTAAGCACTAACAAAACTTTTTTTCGACTTTTCAGCCTCTCCACTAAAATAAATACCAGACCTGCTCTTCAATAAAATGGCATCTTTTTAAAAGAAGAAACCCTTACTACCTACCTGGGAATACAACTAAAAAAAAACTATCGTGGAAGCAACACGTTGAAGATGCTGCCTGCAAAGGTTCTAAAAGATCTCGGAGTCTGAAGAGACTGATGGCAACCAAGTGGGGTGCAAGTCAAGGCGTACTAAGCACTGTATACAAATCATACGTCAGACCTGTTATGGAATACGGAAGTGAAATGGAACAGCATGCAACAACACCTTATCAAAGCTCGACAAAGTCCAAAATGCTGCCTTGCGAACAATAATAGGAGCAGTCAAATCTACACCTATTAACGCTATGGAATTACAAGCTGAAATTGAACCACTGCAATGCCAAAGAGACAAAAACGGCTTGAAATTCTGGGAAAGAAACAAATGAGCTCACTCCCGCTTTTGGCCTAACTACCGACCAACTCACCCCAAAATGAAAACGTAGCAAACACCGATTCCGCATGCACTAGCCCTAGCAGAGAAGTACAACATCAACACAGGAGAACCTCTACTTTCTCAAGTACCCTTTCAAATTCACCCCAAGTTACTTTGCAGTAGCATCAACCTTCTGGGCCTGGACTTGACAAAATGAAACTCTGATATTGCTGAACTTAGAAAGCCTTTTACCAGACTATCCATAGTCTGTACCCCCAAAACCATTGGCTGTATATATATACAGACGGATCATCACTACCACAAAACGGCAAAACCGGTGCAGGCTTCCATTGCTCTCTATTTGAGGGCTCCATCGCTGTCGGAACTCCCAGTAGCAACTTTGAGGGCGAAGTCGCAGCAGTAAAAGAAGCATGCATCAAACTTATTCAGTTAGAAAACAAACAAAAAGTAGCCTTCCTGATAGACTCACAACCCACCATAGTTGCTTTATCACAAAACTCACCTACGGATAACCATCTCACATTAGAAACACGAGAGATCCTGAATAAATTAATTACAAACGGCTGGAACATCAAACTGCAATGGGTCCCTGGACATGTGGATGTGGCTGGGAAGGAAAGGGCCGATTTCCTAGCCAAAAAGGGAACTACACTGTTACAACCGAAACTGAAAATGCCACTGTCAGCTGCCAAGGCTCTCATTGATTTGTCAGTAAAACACAAAATGAAAGCTGTGTACCAAGAGGCTGCCACCGGAAAAACCTGGGAGAAACTATCAAAATCTGGACCGGACTACAATCCTGACTTCTTCATGGCTGTTCCAACGTTCCGCACCCTCACCGGACATGACCTCCTGCCTGCTCACCTCCACCATATAGGTATCCTGGACAGCCCCGAGTGCCCTCTGTGCTCCTTTAATCTTTTTGATGCAGGCCATCTCCAAGCATGCCCTGCTCTGGAACATGTTAGACAACAGGTGGAAGGGCTCAGACTTGAGGAACAACTCTTTCACCTCTGTAATTTTTAAATGTTTGTTTGGACGATACAGCATTGCACTGAACCTTTTCGAGGGTCCTGGTTTCTCACTCATAATTTAAAAAATTAAAATCAACACTCAAATTAATAAAATCCGAACTTCAAAATGCTACATCAACGAATAACGAAATAAAATTATTAGGATGTTACCTTATCCGAACGCTACCACTGTGTGTACTGCCTGATAAGAACAAAACAAAATGGCTGGTGGCCATCCCCACTACAAAAGAGTCAATCCCTTCCCTAGTGGCTAATATAAGTATTATGCACAATTCGCTATAATAATTCACTTAGAATTTGGATAGCAACAGCCACGCAATAACCGTCCGGTAAGAACTGGCATCACGTGATATCGCATGATTGGCAATGAACGTGTTAACATATGGAGGAGTCAAAGAACTTGGTCTAGGCCCTGTTTGTCTGGCTTAAGTTTCAATTTCTCAGTTTAGTTTACGTAAAATTTGCTTACATTTACACCAGAAATAACACTGCCAATTTTAGTATGGTTTAATTGTAATGGAGAAACTGAAATATTTCGCCAGCTATGAGTCATTAACTTGTGTTTCCAGACCAATTTTTTATGGACTTTTTTATTAGTTGGACCCGAGGAACAAGATTTGAAAAATTTCACGTTTTTTCCAGGGACACCCTCTAAAATAATAATAATAATAATAATAATATTAATAATAATAATAATAATAATGATATTATAATATATATATATATATATATATATATATATATATATATATATATATATATATTGATATTTCACGTTATCCATTGTTTTTCCGTTGCACTGACTTTATGAAGTTAATATATTACTATTGTAAGTAATTTTATCCACCATTAAAAGCAATGATTTTACCTTTTTTAAGTGTGATGAGGCGCCTTTCGGTCACTTGACCATTGTCGAATCACTGATAACTTTTTCTCAATTTTTCTGGTGTGGTTGTTCGGTCCGTGGTGTTGGTACTTGTTGACGTCATACTCAAGAGGAAACGTGTCTAATCGACAATTGTCATAGTAATATATTAACTTCATATATATATATATATATATATATATATATATACATTATCAACTTTCCAATGAATATATATATATATATTCAGTTAACTTTCCAAGGGAAGTTGACGTTTCAAACCAGTGAAGGTACTGATGGAGTTTTATTCAGCAGAAAAACAGGTTATGACTGAATCAGTTTTTGTTTTTATATTTGGGAGATTTTACAATTACGTACTATATAAATACATTGAATATAACTTTAAAAGGTAATACTGTTTTGAGCTCTTAAATGAATTTTTCATTAAATACTTGAGTGGTTAAAATGTGTAAGCAATATATTCTACTGGCTTCATTATGAAATCCCTTACGGATTTTTTCTGCAATAATGGAGCTAAACATCTATACATAAAAAATATTCAATTATGATAGTACATATGAAAATATAAAATTGAATATAATATTTATTGGTAATAAGGAATATTTAACAATAAAAACATATTCCTACAGATTGAAGAATAAAGTGAATATTGACTTTATGAAAACAACTCATAATTGTTCAGTTCTAAGCTCACTCGTCATCGCTAACTTCCATGGGTTCTGCAGTTTGAATATATTTCACACAACGAGCAGGTGCTGCATTGGAAAACTTGTAGTTTCCACATCATGTTTAGAAGAACAATTCTTCTTTGTATCAGAAATGTAAAAGTCACTCTTTGGTTATATCTTGCTAATATTGTATTAGCTGAGAGTCCTCTTCTATTTCCATGATTTACCTCATTAGAATTATGTTCCTCCCTAAGTACACCACAGCAATGTTTACATTTACATTTTTAATAAGAAATGCTTCTCTACTATTGTCAAACTGCATTGAAACACCTTAATCACGGATTTTTAGTGAGGTCTCTTTAATGTCAAAATCTGACAAAATGTCGACAAATTGGTCATCTTTTGTCACTTTTCAACTTCATCTTCATTAGCTTATCTTCTGCTCACCTGGCACAATTTTGTTCTTATCAGAACATCAAAAAGCTGTTTATCAAAATTTCCGGTAGATTGTATTTCTTGAAGTTCCTCTTTCTCGTCACTATCCAACATTTTAGGAATTCTTTTCTTTTCAAATGGAACAATTAAAATTTTCCTTTTCCAATAAAACAATAGCAATATATAAAACTTTAACACTAAAAAACATAATACACTAATAATAATGATAACAAAAAGACTAATGAATATAACTTCACAAAGTGTTTTATAACGTGAATGAACATTGCTCCTGACCAATAACTTACACAAGAGAGCACTTACAGATAAAATCTCCGCAATCTTCCTGCTGATGACAAAGATTAAATTCACTCTTCTGAAAAAACATTACACGATAAAAAATTTTGCAATGTCAGATATGTAACAAATCCAAAAAAAAGACATGGTTTCTAGAGTCTATTGTGTGTGTATGTGCATGAGCAAACACGTGCATGCATGCGTATGTGTGTGTGTCTGTGTGTGGTAATGGTACTCATTTTAAATTAGAACTGTTATAGCTAAAATACTTCTAGCTGTACTTTAAGTGTTATGGGGGTAATTTTAAGTTTGCCCAGTAGAAGGAATAGGGCTCTGACATAAAAATATTGTGAAATGTAAGATACAGGAATTGATTCCGGGAGACGACTGTGTAAGGTCTTGGTTAGAAAAATGGGATAAATTCTTGGGGACCAAGGGTGTTTGAAAAGTCATAGAAAGTAAGTAAATAGTAATGGGAAGTTACTATGTAAAATTTAAAGGATTTAATTAGGTAAACGGAAGTGATTCAGATATTTCAACAAGGTTAATAGAAACGTGCATAAGAAATTTGTTGAGTGTTATCAGTGAAGAGAAAGTCAGTTAGGGACAGCCACACCAATCTTTGTGGTGCAGATCTAGAGAAGACAGCATTTTCAGTACCAGAGAGTGAGCGAGCAAGAAGTCTGAGAATTACCACACTCATATACTGACCTACAGCTTTTTAGTTAATTAAATTTGTCTTATTTTTGCAATTAGTAATAGATGACAACTAACAAAAAACTTTTTAAAAAAATTTTAAGTAACTAAAGTTTATTTAATTATTTTATAAACACTCATCGTTAATTTTTTTATTCTTAATGCAGATTACAGTAACCTAATACATGACCGGTAATATAAATGACAAATTTATATGAGATCATTAAGGTAAGGCTTGAGTTCAGTTAGGTTAATTATTGTCTAAAGAGAGTTTCTTTTCTTTTAACTTTCTGAGGCCAATTTAGAAGACTAATTAAATTACAGTTTTGCCCTCCAAAAGTGTATAATTATTTCAATTAATGAGCTACCAATTCAAATAACAGTTCAGCCTGAGGAAGTATAGAAAGTGACAGTTGTAAAGGTTAATATTAGAGAAGTATTTAAACATTAGTAAATTAGAAAAATTAATAATTTGGTTTCTCAGAAGTTTTTTTAAAATTATAATTTGAAGTAAAGGTAAACTGAACCTAATTGTTGATAAATGATAAGGGAGGGAGAGAAAGAGAGAGAGAGAGAGAGAGAGAGAGAGAGAGACAGACAGACAGACAGACAGAGAGAGAGGGGGGGGGTTAGAGGAGAACTTGGAAATTTGAAGCTGATTGGACCATTTGTGTTTCTAGATTATGAAGTAGAAGAAATTGTAACATATGAGGAAATAGCGTTGTATTATCCAAGAGCCAATCATAAAAGGCCAATAGTTCTAATTGGACCTCCAAATATAGGAAGACATGAATTAAGGCAAAGGCTTATGGAAGATACAGAAAGATTTGCTGCTGCAATCCCTCGTAAGTATTCAACTAAGAAACCCTTTTATTATTGCACTTATGTAAATTAGTGTGTTATTAGTAGTTTCAAATGTATTAACCGTTATCTTTTAAGTTGAAACATCCAAATATTTTGATGGTTAGGTTTGTGTTCCTTTCAGGAATTTTATTATAACTATTGATTAAATAATTTAAGATAGTTTCATTTACTTTGGAAATAGAATACATGATTTCTTGATATTCATATATATATATATATATATATATATATATATATATATATATATATATATATATATATATAGTTTGTCTAAAAGCAATCAGATATCTAAAATAGTAAAAAATTGGGATAATTATTTTCATATGAATCAGTGTAAATTAGGGATGGGCCGATTCCTAAAATTTTCGATTCCGATTCCGATTCTAAAATTTTCCTTTCGATTCTCGATTCTTTAGTCGATTCTCGATTCTTTCATGTTATATTAGCTTACATGCTAGGCCTCTAATAATTAATTTAGTTAACATCTTGGTCATACGGCAAAACCCTTTAAAAGGTCTCTTTCAATGTAATAGGCTACTTAAAACCTTCGACTTTGATTTATCAATAGGAATTTTTAAAACATATCAGATAACACGTGATATAGTTGATAGTTCAACTACATGAACTATTTTACCTGTAAGTTTATATTACTGTACATTATTTTGCTACATTTGTAGCTACTGTGCGGATCTTTTTATCATGTAATAAATAGTTTCATTTGCTATTATAATCGTGTTTATTTTCTTTTCGCTCCGAAATATATTACATTACCGTGAGAGTAATATCTGTCTATAATGTAATTGATTGAGGTTAAGTTTTGGAGGAATAATACAGAGTTTCTGTTATCCGTCTATTCGCTCAACCGTCATGGCCGTGACGGTTAATCGAGTTTTTACTGTACTTTTTGTGTGTTTTGTTCTGACATCTATGAATCAGTGGCAGTAAGACATGTGGGGGGGGGGAGAGTGTTGTATCGAAAAGAGAGAGAGACGAGCGATGTCAAACGACCAGAAATGGTTACGATCTTGATTGTTGTTGCTTCATAAATAATAATATTTTCGTTTAATTTAATCATTTAATTCATCCAAATCAACTAATACAAAAATAAGATATAGTTGGTAATTAATTATTTTTCCAATAAATTACTCCACACACATATTTTAATAGTTAACAAAATAGGAATCGGAATCGACACTTTTATGAATGAAGAATCGAGTATCGACGATTCCTCGATACCACTAGAATCAACAATTCCTGGAATCGAGAATCGGAATCGGCCCATCCCTAGTGTAAATCTAATGAAATCATTATAGATACTCAAAAATACATTTTGCTGAGAACAAATCTAGTAGAAACCCGATTCTCTGGGCAGTAACGGGGGAGGGGTGTACAAATAAATGAAAACCATATTTAATCTAAGTATTTTTTTTATCTATTACACGTCTAGTAAAACCTCTTTAAGACTTTCCTGTTTATCATTCTCTTTTTTTCTATAAACTTCCTATAACAACTCTTATACGAATTCATGCTTAATACCTTCTCGTTTCAGACAAAGTTCCTGGTAAAGCCCGCTTATTTCACAGTTACCTTTTACTTGCCTTTTAATTTTCTATTTTCTACTTGACAAAAGTACACAAACCTTGATATCTATCTTGGGCATGTAACCTGGTAGGTAAAAGGAATGTAAGGACTTTACATTCCAAACAAATATCACGTTTTATAGGAGATCCCTGTATTTATACCATTTAGCTGGTAGGCTATGATCCACTAGAGATTCCCTATTGGGATAGTGTTTTTTCAGTTGTTGTAGTAGTTACTTTAAATGCTCAATAGCTTATTCATTTTATATGTATACCATGCATATGTGTGTGTGTGTGTGTATATATATATATATTTATATTTATATTTTAGGTTAGCTCTAGCAGAGCTTAAAGCTTATTTAGGAATTTTTGGACTAGATAGGAGACTGACAGACTTACCTAATGGCAATAGTCCAAAACTGCAATCTCAGAAATAAATAAATAGACACATTAAAACACATTACACTATTGTAATATTTCATCATACAATGATCTTTTTCAATCAAAAAAGAAGAAAAGACTGAAGTGGACCACAGATGTGTATAAAAGATTAAAAATCCAAATGTCACAGATGCACAGATTTATAGTTTATGATATAGTACTATATGTTATTTGTATAAATATTGATTACTTATTACACTTTTGCTATTACTTGCGACCAGACTTTTTGTTAACTAAAAGTTGTTAAATTGTTAACTTATACTTGGAGGAAACGTTTTCTTCTTACGACTACTTCAGCTTCGTATTTTTGCCGCTAGGAATGCTACAGCAGCCGCTGAAGAAGTCGTAACACGAATACGTTTCCTCCAAGTGTAAGTTAACAATTTAACAACTTTTAGTTAACAAAAAGTCTTGTCGCAAGTAATTGCAAAAGTGTAATAAGTAATTAACAACCAGCTCGTCATGAACAGCAACAAGATTTCAATATTGATTAATTAATATCTGTTTTAAATTGCAGTAAATGGTATATGACTCTATTAGACAATGTGTATTATGAATATTATACATACACATTGCCTTTATTAAAGGCGATGTAACACATAGTATTTTCTATGGAATACCCTACACAGAATCCTGTAAGGAGTACAGAGTTTTACAAATATAAGGTTGTGGTATGATAATAAAAATATTTAATATTTTGTTCCAGATACAAGTAGATCAAGGAAAGAAGGTGAAGTAGATGGGCAGGACTACCATTTCATTACTAGAGCACAGTTTGAGGCAGACATTTTATCTCGTAAATTTGTTGAACATGGAGAGTACGAGCGTGCATACTATGGAACATCCTTAGATGCTATTCGCTCAGTAGTTAATGCTGGAAAAATTTGTGTGTTAAATCTTCACCCTCAATCGCTCAAAATACTTCGAGGTTCAGACCTCAAGCCTTATGTAGTCTTTGTTGCACCTCCTTCTCTTGAAAAACTCAGGCAGAAAAAAATAAGAAATGGTGAAGCATATAAGGTAAATTTATTTTAATAATTTTTAATTTAAATACTTTTTATGGAAATGAATAGATAGGGTAGAAGTGTACATTGCATGAAGGTGTCGGTAATTATATTAGTAAAACTTATTGAGTGGTTTTACCTCAGTTCTTCTGAGAGGTAGCTGAAATATGAGGACTGTATATAGGTGTTCCGTATTTAAACTTAATATAGACTCATTTCCTTTATTTTAAACTCGCCGCCAAAGTCAGACAAGCTCACCCGCGATAAGGTTTCTGCCGTTTGGACCGGCAGAGCAGGTTAGACCTTTCGGGAGTGTAGATCGTTACCCCCTACATTCTAATATACTATTATACTTTCAATCTCCGTACCTTAGGTACTAGCACACGTAAATGTAACTATTTTATTAATGTTTAAACCTAAGTGATCAGTGCGTGGAATACGAACAAGTTTTCTGGCCAGAAATCGCTTATTTAATACGCGAGTGTGATAAGTGCGTATTCCATGGTGCACGTAAGTACAATCTATTAGTTTATATAATTATAATAATTATTGGTCCTCCGAAACTATTATTACCAAACAAATTTGGTCCTCCGGGCCGGATCTTGAACCTTAAGACCTATATAAAAAATAAAATAAAATACAATTCATTATAGGTGTTCATTCAACAATTTCTACAAGTTTTTTCAAACTTTGTCTGTGCATGCAAACACTGGAAAACTAGTTTCATGTCGCAGTATATGAAACAGCTGATCCTCTCTTATCTTTGTTTGGCTTTGGCGTGCATTAATATGTTGGTTTAAATTAATTGTAAAGTTTATGAAAAGTGATTTCAGTTATCTCATTGAGCCTACTTCGATTTGTTGTTTACTTAAGCTTATTTATCTCTCTGTTAAACATATATGCTCATAGGCCTAACCTCTTTAAACCATTTTGTAATTAAAAAATTAAAGCAGTTATCTCATCTACTACTATAAAACTATCATTTAATCATGGCAAAATCTTTGGCAGTTATTAAATCAAAGAAAGACAATATATTTAGTCAAATTCAAGAGATTTTTGATCTAACAAAAAAAACATCTGATAAGTCAATCCTGCAAAAATTGTTGGTGCGCGCTAAATCTATAAATAGGCTTCGTGAAGAATTTTCTGATATTTTAGACATTTATCATGAACTAGAAATACAGGCTAACCCGAATTTTCAACCCAACTACGCTCCTCTTAACAGCATCAATGAGTTAGTTGATTATGCTAATTCTACCGTATATTCGATAGAAAGTAAGATGTCATCAACAAGGCCTAAATGTGAAATAGTTACTCCTCAGTTACATATACGGCTGCCTAAGCTTGAACTCAAGCATTTCGATGGTGAATTGCTCGAATGGATGTCATTCATTAATATATTTAACGCTAGCATTCATGAAAATGCATCGTTACCAGCAGTTTCTAAACTTCAATATTTATTGAGCGTTATCTCAGGAGAACCGCTAAATTTAATTAAATCTCTCCCTATTTCTGACGCTAACTATAAAGTGGCCTATGACTTATTAAAAGAAAGATATCACTCGCCGAGGCGGTTAGTTACTTTACACCTTAATCAAATTTTAGATTTGCCCTCTGTAAACAACACTCCTAAACAAATGAGAAATTTTGTAAATTTATACTCAGAAAATATACAAGCTCTTAAAGGTCTTGACATCGATATCACTAGTAAAAATCCTTTGTTATCTGCTATGCTTTTACGAAAAATGGATAGTGAACTTAGGAACCGTTTTGAAAACTTCCGTTCATCAAGTATTACTCAAGAGAGAGTTGACTCCACTACAATACCTGATGCAGCGGAAATTATTAAGTTTTTAAGTAAAGAATGTAATGAAGTTGAAGATGCCAATCTTCATTCTCCTATCACCTCGAAACCCTCCTCGTATGGATCACGCACCCCCCCTGGTTCCCAAAATAAATACTTTAAACAAAAAGTATCACTGATGTCCTACAATTATGGAGAAGGCTCCTCCATTAAAGTTAAACCTCATCCATGCTTTATATGCAATAAAATTGACCATAAGGTATATTCGTGTCCGGACTTCAAGAGTCAGGACGCCAAATCCCGTCTCAAAATTGTAAAGGAAAAGGGGCGTTGTACCTCATGCTTAGGTACTCACCATCTTAAGGACTGTAGGTCAAAGTTTAGTTGCTACAAATGCCACAAAAATCATCATACATTATTACATTTTGAAAATTACTCTACGCTGCAACGGACCACACCTCAAACTTCGCGTCAAGACTCTCCGACAGTTCAACAGGAAATAACCCCTTCTCCAATCACTATGACCTGTCAAGAAAAGCAGAATACGTCTCAAATCTCTAATACTGTTCTCTTAGGCACTCTACTTGTTAAGCTTACCTCGTCTAACGGTATTACTCATGTATTTCGTGCTCTTGTTGACTCTGGCAGTCAATCTTGTTTTCTCACCGAGCGTGCTGCTCAATTATTGTGTGCTCCTCGTACTAAGACCACTCATAGTGTGGTAGGATTGTCTCAGGTACCCTTACGCTCAAAAGGTCTCACCTCAGTTGCTGTTGAAACTCTTGGGGGCAAGGTTATTTCAATTAATGAAAGATTTTTAATATTGGAAAAAATATGTGTTAACCTACCAAGCACACAAGTAGACTCTGAAGTTCTTTCCAAGGTTCGTCCTTATGTTTTGGCAGACCCTACGTTTCACTTGCTAGGAGGCATAGACGTTCTTCTTGGTGGTGCTTTATTTCCACTCATACTTACTCAAGAATCTTATAACCTCGGACCTGGTTTACCCAGGCTAATAGGCACACACTTTGGCTTTTTAGTAATGGGTAACGCACCATGTCTATCTGGCAGTGAACTTCATAGTAACTCCAGCTCTCAATTATCAACTACACTTCTAGTTGTCAACGACATTGACCTTCACGACTCACTACAAAGGTTTTGGGAACAGGAAGAACCCCCTGCTGTGTCTAAGCTTTCTCAAGAAGATACATTATGTGAAGATCACTTTCTCGCCACTCATACTCGGGGCCAATCTGGCCGATATTGCGTCCGACTACCATTCAAGACTGAACATCCTCCTCTGGGTCAATCTCGTTTAAATGCAGAAAAAAGACTGCACTCTCTAGAGAAGAAATTTAGTGCTCAACCTCAATTTAAATCCCTATATACTGATTTTATGGCTGACTACTTAGCCTCTGGTCACATGATATACGCTCATAATACTGATCTAACTGTACCTCATTACTTTCTTCCTCACCATGGTGTTTTAAAGGAGTCTAGCAGCACAACTCGTTTACGTACTGTATTTGATGCTAGTTCTGAAACCTCTAATGGTATTTCTCTTAATAATATTTTATTAACAGGCAAAAAGATGCAAACGAATATTTGTGATTTATTACTAAATTTTCGGATTCATAACGTTTTTTCTTGTGACATTCGTCAAATGTATAGACAGGTAAAAATGCACCCTGATGACCAGTGCTATCAGATGATCTTATGGCGTGAAAGTCCAGATCAGCCCTCTTTAATCTACAAGCTCACGACAGTGACTTACGGAGTGAATTGTTCACCGTATCTTGCCATTAGAACCTTACATCAGCTCGCTGCAGACAAAGGTGACTCCTATCCTGAAGCTGCAAATATTCTACGCACGCAGACGTTCGTAGATGACATCATCTCTGGAGCTGACTCTGAAGAAAAGGCTTTGAGCCTCCGTAAGCAACTCATCTCGCTCCTGGCTCGCGGAGGCTTTGAACTACGCAAATGGACATCTAACTCCAGTCAACTGCTGCAAGATCTTCCTGATGCTCATTTAGAGACCCCTGTATTCCTTCAAGGCAGTAAACAACCACATTTCACTATATTAGGTCTTCACTGGTCACCCTCTACCGATACGTTTACCTATAATTTGAATTTTCCTCACAATTCCAGGACTAAACGTCAAATTCTCGGTATCATTGCCCAGATTTACGACCCTTGTGGCTTTCTCTCACCCATTGTTATGTGGGCCAAGCGTTTTATGCAACTACTCTGGTTCAAAGGATTGAACTGGGATGAACCACTTCCATCTGAACAATTGAAATTGTGGCAAATCTTTACAGACTCGGCTAATACTCTACGAGAAATTGTAATTCCTCGTGCATTACGAATAACACACTCGAGAAACTTTGAGTTACACGGTTTCTCAGATGCTTCTGAGAACGGTTATGCCGCCATCGTTTACTTGAGATGCCAACTTAGCAACAACTCTGTGTTAATTCGGCAAGTAATATCGAAGACTCGGGTAGCCCCTCTGAAAGGGCTCACGGTACCTCGATTAGAGCTAAGTGCAGCTCATTTACTCGCCCAACTAGTGGGATATGTTATCTCTCTTTTTGAAAAAAGGGTGGAATTTTCTTCTGTATTTCTATGGTGTGATTCGACAGTAACACTGACATGGTTACAAACACCTCTTCATCGATTGAAGACGTTTGTCGCCAACCGGGTAGCCCAGATACAAGAATTAGTGCCTTCTCATGACTGGAGACACGTAGCGAGTGAAGATAATCCTGCTGATTGCGCGTCGCGTGGGTTACTTCCTAAAGATTTACCACAGCACTCATTATGGTGGTACAAAAATCTAATGATAACTGGCCGGTATCTCATTTTATGCCTGCAAAACTTACTGACACAGGAGAAGAGAAACCCATTTCACCTATATCTCTCATATCAACTGCTCCTCATGAATGGGAGCTCCTCACTCAGTTTTCTCACTTTAGCCGACTCCAGCGTGTGATGGCTTATATTTTGCGATTTACTCATAACGCTCGTCATTCAAGAAAGCTCGATGGTCCTCTCAACACTCTGGAAATGAGAGCCTCAAGACTGGCAATTTTCAAGATGGTTCAGGAATCAGCGTTCAGAGAATACATCGTTGCCATGAAGAAGGATCCAACTACACCTGCCCCGTCACAACTCCGCCGACTCTCTCCCTTTCTCGACAAGGATGATATCCTATGAGTGGGAGGACGTCTCAACGCTTTAAAACTTCCTGCGGATGTGCAACATCCTGTGATTTTGCCCAAGCGACATCATGTCGTCAACCTTCTTATTGATTTTTATCATCGAAAATACTTACACTCGGGCGCTCAATTGACTCAATCACTTCTTGCACAGGATGTGCGGATACTCTCGGCCCGAAGTGTAATACGCTCTCGCATTTTTCAATGTGTTGTATGTTTTCGACACAAGCCTCACAATAAATCTCCGCTCATGGGTGATTTACCAAAAGCAAGATTAACTCCTTCTCGTCCGTTTCTCAACACCGGAATTGACTACGGAGGTCCTTTTAACATAAAAATGCACAATTTGCGCTCGATTCGCTTGACAAAAGCATA
The DNA here is from genome assembly GCA_036971475.1 of Prosapia bicincta. NCBI lineage: Eukaryota > Metazoa > Arthropoda > Insecta > Hemiptera > Cercopidae > Prosapia > Prosapia bicincta. Next base: position 82,698,937 of record JBAIZL010000005.1, read on the forward strand.
TATTTGTATCTTTGTTTGCCTTGTGACAAAGGCTGTACACATTGAAGTAGTATCGGACCTGTCGACAGATGGGTTTATTGCCGCTCTCACCCGATTTGTGTCTAGATGCGGTCTTTGCACAAATATTTATTCTGACTGTGGAACGAATTTCGTTGGAGCGAATAATGCTTTACAAAATATCATCATCTCTTCAGGCCGAACCCCTCTTGCTGAATTCTCATCACAACACAATATCAACTTTCATTTCAACCCGCCTGCAGCTCTTCATCAAGGTGGTCTTTGGGAAGCAGCAATCAAGAGTGCAAAACATCACCTCCGACGTGTCATCGGTGAACATATTTTAACTCTATGTGAATTTTCCACTCTCACAACTCAAGTAGAGGCTATTTTGAATTCGAGACCTCTCACACCTCTGTCAAACGACGCCTCAGACCTCAATGCACTCACCCCGGGTCACTTCTTAATAGGATCTTCATTGGTTTCAGTTCCAGAAGAGGATCTTTTCAACGTTCCTGCCAACCGACTCAAGCACTGGCAGCTATTCAAGGCCTTTCACCAGCGTATTTGGAAGAGATGGCATCTAGAATATATCCATACTCTTCAGCAACGGGGGAAGTGGAACGTGCCAACTGTCAACCTGCGCGTCGGCGACCTCGTGTTAGTGCATCAACCTGCACCACCTCTCGCATGGCCTCTGGCTAGGATAAGTAGTGTTACTCCAGGAAAGGATGGTGTAGTAAGAGTGGTTCATTTGAAGACAAAGCAGGGAACCTTGACAAGACCTGCTCACAAGGTTTTCCCTCTACCTCTACGCTCATAATGAACTTGCGCCATAGTGTGCTCAATTTTTGTAAAAAAAGATATTTTTATTTTTCCTTTATGAACTTTTTATTTTTGATAAACTCTCAACATATTATATTTGTGTTAGTTCTCTTTGAATCCTAGAAGGATTCAAGGCCCCCGGTATGTTCCGTATTTAAACTTAATATAGACTCATTTCCTTTATTTTAAACTCGCCGCCAAAGTCAGACAAGCTCACCCGCGATAAGGTTTCTGCCGTTTGGACCGGCAGAGCAGGTTAGACCTTTCGGGAGTGTAGATCGTAACCCCCTACATTCTAATATACTATTATACTTTCAATCTCCGTACCTTAGGTACTAGCACACGTAAATGTAACTATTTTATTAATGTTTAAACCTAAGTGATCAGTGCATGGAACACGAACAAGTTTTCTGGCCAGAAATCGCTTATTTAATACGCGAGTGTGATAAGTGCGTATTCCATGGTGCACGTAAGTACAATCTATTAGTTTATATAATTATAATAATTATTGGTCCTTCGAAACTATTATTACCAAACAATAGGTTTAAATGAACTACGATAAGTCATTTGTTCTAAACCTTCCCTATTTGATTCAAAACTTGATTGTTGTTTGTTTTTATGTTATGTTATTATGCAATATTTCTATATGTTTTCCTTTACTTTATAATGGTTTATAATTATGCCAATATGAATGTAATAATCTATTACTATTCCTATGAAAAGGTCCCAAGATTACTGGAAGAAAAGTTGTTTTCAATGCCGTGTATCAGATAGTATGTAAGGATATACCCAAAACAAACCCGGTTAGCATTCCCATGGGTGGAGCTTGTGTATTATACATGTGTGCCCCTTGACGCAGATAACACAATAAAATGTTAATTCACTGTCCCCTGTGTTATCAACCTGGCTCGTTCTGTTTACCTGCAGTGATTGTTTTTGCTAGCAGTGTTTTGTTCTTATTTCGTTTTCTATGATGGCAAGTCTTAGGGAACCATATGGAGCTGTAACAATTTTTTTTTTACTACTACGTCAAAATGCTGCTGAAAGTGTTTTAATGCCGAAATTTGCCTTTTTAAAGATAACACTATGGGAAAACAGATGCGTGTGCATGGTTTGCTTGGTTTATAAAGGGCGACATGTTGTTGATTGATGAAAAACCTTATTCTGAACATCCATCAACTTCCCAAACCAACAAAAATTCAAGAGCTTCTGCTCACACTTACCTGTATTTTAAATATACTCCAAATAATATCGCATTATATTAGGTTGACCAAGTAACCTAAAGTAAGTCAAATAAAATATCTCATTCAAGTTTAAACGTGTGAGAAGGATATGCCAATAGGATCTGACAGGGAAATAAGGACATTAATTATAAAATACCATTATACCTCGGCCATGAATCTTTGCATTCAGTTCAGAAGGGACGCATTGGGTCAGACCTGTGTGTCTACCTCAATACATTGCTAATAATTCTATTGTTTATAACAACCCTTGAAAAAATGAAAACAAATTACCTTTCTCCTCTTGTTATTAAAATATATAGGGTTGCTGATTTTGCCAGTTTTTAGTTCTATTTTTATTCCAGTCTAATATCCATTGTACTTGAAGTTGCTGCCTAACATACTATATACAAATATATTTATAAATATTGCTTTGTATTAAAATTTAAGAATTGGTTATTATCATCTGTCAGATCATGATAAATTCATTCATTGCATCCTGGAAATTATATCAGTGTAAGTCAAGTTAAATGCCCATACTGTACTATAACATAAATGGAATAAACTACAGTTGAGTCTCGATAATTCGAGGTGAATGGGACCAAAACCCCCTCAGATAACAAAAAACTCGGATTTCATGAAAAACGTTCCTGAGGATTAGGAAAAAGGACTTCTAATAAACCCTACATAAAACCCCTACATAAAATGTACAGTAAAACCACTCATATCCAGATCAATGTGGCAACAGCCCAAACCATTCATTGTTTGATTTGTTTGCTTCAAGAGAGTCTATTTTCTGATATGTCACACCCAAGACTAGACATTTGTGCAGGGATATTTGTTGACTGTCAAAACTTACAGCATAAATAAAGAGTGATTTACCTTCTGTCAGCTAAACATAACTGATAATACCAGTGCAATAGCATAACAGCAACAGAATGGCGAGGAAGAAAAATATGGTAATGATATAAACATTTCTTGGAAACCTGAGTCATTTCCTTTGCATCGCATATTGATATAAATATTTCTTGAATGCCAGATTCATTTTCTTTATGGCTATAAAAATTTCTTGGATGCCTGACTCATTTCCTTTCACATAAATAAAATAGGGTCGAATTATATGGAAGTTCGAAATATCGGAACTTGGATTTTCAAGACTCTACTGTATTTACTTATTTATTTAAATATATTTTTTTCAGGAAGAGGAATTAAAAGATATAATTGAGAAAGCTCGGGAAATGGAAGACAAATATGGACATTTGTTTGACATGATTATAATAAATAATGACACGGAGCGAACTTACCATCAACTGCTCACAGAAATTAACAGCTTAGAAAGGGAGCCGCAGTGGGTACCTGCTAGCTGGGTTAAGAATGTATGAGGAATATTGGTAAGAAAAAAATAATCCTAATTATATTTTTAATGTATAGATCCGATAAAGTGCATGCAAATTTTCCCATATTCCTAAATATCTTGTGGCTCTTCCATTAACTGTTGATATCAGTTAAGGTGAGTCAGGAATACCTATAATTTAATTTGTAAACGGATTAACAAGAATTTTGTATATGTGTAACTACACCCTTCTTGAAAATGTCAATATTTTACTATTTTGGTCTCTATTCTCAAACATTAATGGCCAGTCTGTTTATGCTAAACAAAAATTAAAATATTTACTTGAAATTACATTAAAATATTACAAATAAAGCTCTGGTAGGTAAAATGTATCTAAAGTTATAAAAAAAGGAAATATCATATTTTTTTCAGGAATCATATTTTATAAAACTAAAACAATTATATTAATAATAGATATATGAGTTGATATATGAGTCAATAACATTTATTTTCTGAAGATGGCAAACTAGCTGTTATTTTGAAAATAAATTTTATTGATTCTTTTATTAATATCAAGACTTGTAAGTGTATATACACAAACATAAAGCAAATATATATTTCCAGATAAAGCGTAGCGCTCAAGAGACAAATTGTGTGAGCAATATTGCCAGCTAGCGGTCACACTGGATACTGTAAATACTCTAGTACAACTTCTGCGAAGTTTACTCATTGTCCAAAATATCAGGTGACTAATTTACTTGTTAGTTTGGGCTCTAAGAAGAAAAAGCAATTTTACTTTGAATGACTGATCCAAGGTGCAATGCTGAACAGTTTTCTATATTAGTATAGCGATAACCTTTTAGTGCCAAGAAGTTATTATTTGATGGCACTGGTTTATACATGAAAATCTCTCTTGTTAAAACCAATATGGGGGGAAGCAATATATTGGATTGATTTTCATCAATTTAACATATTTGGTAAGTGGATTTTAAAGTTTTTATATGTAATTATCAATCCTTGCTAACTTGTAACAGTTTTTAATTTTTACTATTGTTCTAGTCTTAGAATTTATATTTCTATAATCCATAAAAATATCTGTACAATTTACGGCCTAATGTGTGTCCCATCTGGGTTTTATTTCTTTAAAAACATATTTTCTATATTTTTTCGGAATTCGACATTATTTGAATAACATTAAAATTTATAAATTGTAATTTCAGTTTTTGTCATAAAACTTAATATCAATTCATGTTTTTTTGTTTCAATGGCACAAGAAAATAAAAACTTTCTAGAATACACAATCTCCTTCCAGGTCTTCTATAATGAATGTTTCAGTGGAAAATATTTGACTACTATGTATTTATTTTGGTTGGGATTTGTATTGAATGTAAAAATGGCTAGGCAAATTTGTTAAGTGTTCTTATTAACTAATCACAAAACCTGAAAAATAAAAGGAATTGATAAAAAGAGTATAAATTAAAAAGACTGGTAATTTTTTTATTTTTTAATATAGAATGTGTAGAAATGTGTAATTACAACTATTAAGTTTGTGTCTATGGTATTCTGTTTGAATTGATTAAGTTAAAAATTAATGACAAAAATGGATAATTTATAATATTTAAAGTAACTAACATAAAAAAGCACTTAAGAGTAGAATATAAATAACAATTAAAACATTTAGATATTAATTTTGTTGTTAATATTTAGACAATAGATATGTTCTGTATGTGTGGTTATTTAATTTAAATAGTAGCACCTTTTATCTTCAGTCCCAATAAATTGCAACTTTATGATTCGGCATATGAATTCCAACCAAGTAAATAATTAACTTTATTTTTTATATAGTTGGAATTATCTTAAATAACTTCATTGCATTTTATATATTTTACTGAAACATAAGGAACTTACTATTTATTCACAATACTATTGTGTTCCTGCCCAGGTGCTACTAATTAAAAATTGAATAAAGTTTTTGGATTAGATTCATTTATTAATATTTTATAAATAGTTAAACAATGTTTTTAGAGTGATATGTGCAATGTTATTATAGAACAAAACAAAACATTAAGCTTATTGTAATATTTTAGTCAAAGACAGTATTAATAAAAAGATATTTTGCATTTATATGCATAAGTTATTTTATATTATTTAAATGTAGCTATCAATAACTCGTTTCATGTTTTCATTGTGTTGAGAAATATGTTTGTACATTTTAAGTCATTTTTCAGTCTTCAAATCAAACTATAATATATAAATATATATATATATATATATATATATATATATATATATATATATATATATATATATATATATATATGGAAGGATATTATTGTTCACAAATTCTATGATATGCTAAATTTTTTTCTAAGATAATTAAGTAGTCTATCCAAGTACAAAATAACCATTGCAATTTGAACACACCTACTTTAATTATTTGTTTAACGTGATTTAAACCACATTTTCTAGTTTTAAAATTTTCAGAAAATTATGTCCCTAATGGACTCCTTTTTAATGTTTGATATGACAGGATAGCTTTGTTAAATAGGTTGCACATATTCAACAAATTTAATTGTTTTATAGATTTTTATTTAAAATATTTTAAGATAGTTTCTTTGGCACTTATTGAATTTTCAAAATCGTATTATTATGTAATTTATGAGTGTTTCTATTGCATGTGCCTTCATATTTTGTAAGTTATAAATCAATTACCTTGTTAGAAAGCTGATATGATATACACATTATAAATTTGCTACAGTTTAAGGTTCAGACAGAATATATAACACCTTATCTGCATCAGGCTTGAGTCATGCCTAGTCCAGATGCCTGTCCAACAGTTTAATCAAGTTGATTTCATCAAAACTCAACGATTCCTTGAACTAGTGAAACCTGTTTCTAACAAATCTTACCATAAGCCACAGTGTCTTAAGCAAAATTTATACCTCTCTTTGTCATAGTTCATTTTTTTCCAAGTATAATTACATCCTAAAATTAAAATTACTATTTAGTTTTTTATTCAAATTTTGTAAAACTAGGTATTTTTAATGGTTTAGAATTTGAATATTGTTTAGGGCTCCTCCATTTATATTGATCCAACTGTTGAGTTGGTCCAAGCTAAAAAGATGTTCTTTCAGACTATAACCCATTTCTCAGTTAATTGCCATTAACCTTTCAAGTTAAAAAAATTATAAAATCTGTTATTTACGGTATATACCTAAATTCCAACCCTTGTTGAATATATTTTAGGTATCATACGTTCAAGATGATATGAATTAAAATGTATTTTTTAAATAATAGATTTGGATATTTAAAAAGATTTTTTATGATTATAATTAATTCTAATGAAAAAAAATATGTATACAGTATGCACTAATACCTCGATATACGCTATAAGCATTATATATTTTCTTTTAAGAGAACAAAAAAAAGAATATTTGATGGAACAAAATTGTCAGACAATTTCCAGGCTGTATTTTTTACATTAAACACACAGCAGCTACGTAATTCTAGAATTAGTGGAGAAGCATGAGAAAAAAAGAAGTGAGGACAACAACCTGTCAACACGCACAGTCTTTAAAATGGACATTGATCCATTTTTTATTTGCAAACAGGTTTTTATAATTGTTTTTTCAAAGTGGAAGTTATTTATTGGCAGCTAAGTTGGTGTTCTAAACTGTACTCTAACCACTATTTCTAAAAGTAAGTAGATAAGACTGGAGGTTTAAAAAGAGAACACAGAGTCTAGCTTAAAACAATACTAAGTAATAAAAGGATCTTTTATAGGTAATGTTTGTGTTAAAAATCCTGGAAACATCACAGTTTTTATTCTAAAATCTATAACACTAAGTTCCAGCTAGTTTATTGCAATAGCCTTGAACATAAATTACATAGGGTATTCAAAAAAATAAGTTTCCCTCATATGTATCACTAAACGTGAGTAACGGAGCATCTCTCTGGGAGCAGGTATTTTTACTTTGGGTATAGTGGGACAGATCGCCCATGACTGTACGCTAGTTGACCTTTGGTTAGTAGCCATACGCGATGGAGATTCCACTGTGGACTGCCACCAGTTGTGAAGCACTAGGTGTTATTTGTTTTTTGACTGTCAAAGTTGAATCTGCCATTGAAATTCACTGTTAGTTGTGTGAAGTTTTTGGTGAAAGTGTAATGTCCGTCCAGTTCGCCGTTGGCAAACAAGTGTTTTTGGAAGGAAGAGAAAGTGTTCATGCTGAACAATGCTATTGCTGCAAAGCAAAAATGTTTCTTTGTTGATACATGCGAGGGAAACCTATTTTTTGATAAATAAGTAGATAAATTTTTTAATCAGCATTCAATCATTCATCAGATTTCATTACTTCTATCGGAAGAAGAAAAATTGACAGTTTACAGTTATCTTTTTATCATAAAAACTCGCCAATGTAAATGTCGTTTTATTACTTAGGTTTTACAAATTGTGTGAAATAAATAATAAATAGGAATAAACACACTGCCCTGGTTTGGGAATATCCTCAACAATTTTTCTTGGATTAATTTTGTTTTATTGCCATAGTAATAATGAAATTAGTATTACATTTGGCACTTTAAAAGAAAGTTAAAGTGTTAGGAAATATAACTTAAACTATGATTACTGAGAATAAAATCAAGTTCAAAATTTTATAAAGTTGAATAAATTTATTATTTACATTACAGTGTTATATTGAATAATTCAATACTTCAGTTTAAACTTAACAGTGGTCCAAGGATGATTCACATTAATGTAGCATTAGATTTAAGGGAACCAATAAGAAACAGGTTGTGAAAAAACGAATAAAAAATACAAGGATTAGAATGGCAAACATTTTTTAATGTTTATCACTTGAAAAAGCTATTAAAAATAGTGTATATCAATGACAATCGCATATCTATGAATACTGCCTAAATAAATATATGTTTTCAGTGTCTATCTTTGTTGTCAGAATTAACTTTAACCATAAAATATAAATTTCATTATTAAAAAAGAGTTAAATACAAATGCAATATTCACTAAAGTGTATCTTATAAACAGTTACATTAAATTTTGTATAGTATCTGTAAAAAACAAAATATTTATAAAACTTTAATCAGCAGGATTATTGTGTAGAATTATTTATTACAATTAAATTACGTAGAATTTATATTTAATTATAGAAAGGTTTGAACACAGAGTCAACAGATTGTATTTCTCTTGATTTTGTAGTATTTTATTAGCGTTGTTGAATTTAATACATTTTTAAAATGTATATTTTATATCAGAAGTTAAACAAAATCCTATTACTTGTAAAAGTGCCAAATTAATATGTACAATATTTTAAGTTTAATATATTTTTTAACTCAGAAAGACTGAAGAAAAGTTTTGCCTAATGACAGGTTTTAAAGCTACAAAACTTTTACCATTAATGTTTAAGCAATACCAAACATGCATCACTTCTGGATTGATATTCACCCCCTTATCCTAATACTATAATTATAGGATAGTGAACAATTTAACGAAAGCCCAAGGAATTTATGATCATTGTACAGAATATGTTTTTATTTGATGTTGTTTATAGAATATTATTACTAATATGTACAGTTAATTATTAGTCTTCATATAATAACTCTGTGATTTTATTGGTTTATTACACTGGGTTCTTGACGGCGTGACATATGTCCTCAGTCATTTGTAAATAGCTATAGCCGAGCTGTTTATATAATGTGTTAGATGACTTTGGTTTTTTTCAAAGTTATATAATAATAAAATATATTGTAAATCTTTGTTGTAAGGCCCTAGTAAATGGTACTGATGTATATTATGTTGAATGGTGTTTACTTATTTCTGCAACCCATTTGATTTACACTATTTAAAAACAAAAATGCACAGTAGTTGGCTCTCTATGAATTTCAGATAAAAATATAACCTTTTTCTGACAGCTGCATGCAGATGTGTATGCCTGGATAAACACATCCACCTTCAAATGAAATTAATTGTTCAATACCTGCTACACTGGAACTCAAATTGTCCTAACCAATTGGGATTTAACCAATTTAGTAATTAATTAAAATTGACCCTTTTTTCTAACAAAATCCAACTATCCGAATTCTTGTTAATCTGGTCCCAATTGGTTAGGATAATTTGTAGCAGGTTTTTAACAATTAAATTCATTTGAAGGTGCATGTGGTTTATCCATGCATACACATCTGCATGCAGTTGTCACAAAAAAGGTTATATATTCTACGAACCTCAGACTAACAGTAATACAACACTCCTAATCAGCAGTCTTGTCCATGACTCATAGCATTGAACAATGCACTGATCTAGTGTGAAACACATCTGTTGAAAATATGTATGTACTGGCTTTCTTCCCGAGCGATATCAATAAGTAGTTTTATTGTAAACTTTAATTTTATAATATTTTTCTTATTTTCCTTTGTCTAGGATTTTGTAGTGCTCTCTATCAAATTTTTATCCAACAGATCTATTCTAACCAAATGAAATCCTGTGCCTTTAAAAGTTATAATATCTGCTCATTATCCCAGATCAAAGTGTACGTATTATGCTCTTACTTTATCCCAAAATACATTATCCTTTCATGGCAACTAATTATAGCTTCTATGTGCCTTGGAACTTCCAGCATAAATGTAACCTAACTTTTTCTTCTTTGTACTTATTTGAGGGTTAATGGTTCTATGTATGACAATATGGTGTCCTTAAGAAATGTAAAATTGGTAACTGATTATGGAAAAATCTGATTATGTATTTAAAACTGCAGTAATATATTTTTGAATCCAAAAACTTACTACCCAAACAACATATTTATTTGCACATAAAACATAATGAGAAAGGGCAATATTCAAAGTAAAAAGCAACATCAACACAGTAGAACTTAAATTAGCCAAACTCTGACTATCCGAATCACTTTCTGAATAAAACAAAAAAAATTAAGACAAACATACTGCAATTTCCAAAATAATGATTCTGTCTACACATTCTATTGGCCTTTTGTTCATGAAGCTAGTGTAGACTCAGCACAAACATTATTTAAGTGCTTAATCATCGTCCCCAGATCAACTGTCACTATTCATTTTAATTAGTCACCCAGTGTTTTTGACCTACTACTTTGATGGTACTTTTTCAGATTAGTCCATTGTTTTGTTTGTGTGTGTGTTTCACCGTTCACCATGGCTTCTAAAATAATGAGTATTGTTAATGATTTGCAGATAAACTAATTATGGATCAATCAGATAATGTAGTTAGGGGTAAACAGTTGGCTGAGATGTATGTTGTTAGATGATCAACGATTCCAAACATTAAAAGGAGCAAATCAACACGTTCAAACTTGATGTCAGTGCTTGAAAATGAAGATGAAAGCTCTTGAAGAAAATCAATAAAAGTAGCAAAAACAAAGAATTATGAGGTTCTTCAAGTGGTTTTTGCAACAATAAATTCTATGGGAAACCCAATTTCAATTCCGATTTTTTGTAAAAAATATCTGAACTCAGAAACTTGAAAAATAATTGAAGACTATAAAAAATACAGTCTCTCTCTCTCATACACACACACACACACACACACACACACACACACACCATTATTCCTAGGAAAACTGTTACTATATTATAGAATAACTGTATGATAAAACTTATCTCTTGTTTAAACTTTTCATGTAATAATGATAGAAAGGAACAGTCATAATAACTAATGAAGATGATGAATTCAGCAAGGGTAAGTTTTGTTTACACATCAGTAGCTTCCAGATTAATTTTTGTGATGCAATTAATTGTGACATAATTAACACGGATGACAAGTATCATAACTATGAGTAATTTACTTTTACATTTGCTAAAAAACCTTCCAGTGCTAAAAAATTTACCAAAATCAAATCATAGACTATTTAAAACAACAATGAGTGCTAAACCCCACTTAAGGACCATTTGTATATTATGTAACCCACTCTTTCTGGTCAGCATTACCTACCACCAAAAATGGAAATAATTTCAGAGCGGTATAGATCAGGAATGGGCTAGCATTACATAATACCAAAAATGGAAATAATTTCCAATAGCGGCATAAATTAAGACCACAAATGAAAATATACGAGGGCTGTTTTTTTTTCAACTTCCGATTGTTCCGCTAGACGGCAGGGCGAGCGGCATCGGCCGGTAATGCGCGGCAATCGACTGCGCACCTCTCCCACTACAACCTCACTCGTTTTCGGGCGTCCGACGCCATTACCAATTTATCCAGTGACACATAAACATGGCTACCTTGATAGAATCTCCCGCCAAGTGTGAGTTGCGAAGTGTCATTCGTTTCTTGCAAGCTGAAGGGTTATCCGCAGCAGAAATTCACCGTAGAATGAAACGAGTATACGGTGAAAGCTTTATGACTGACAGTGCAGTGCGTGATTGGTGTAGGAAGTTTAAAGATGGACGAGTTGACATTCATGATGAAGGGGGCCAAGGACGAAAGTCGATCGCAAACGAAGACCTCGTTGAACGAGTTGACCAAAGTGTAAGAAGCAATCGGAGGTTTACGATTACGGAGCTATCCAATCAGTTTCCTGATATTTCAAGGTCAGCTCTATACACTATCGTAACTGATAAGTTAGGCTACAAAAAACTTTGTGCTTGATGGGTGCCGAAGATGTTGACTGATGACCACAAAGCTCGGCGAATGGCGTCAGCAAGGTCTTTTCTGAATTGTTACGACGCTGATGGCGATGATTTTTTTAACAAAATCATGACAGGAGGTGAGACATGGGTTCTGTACGACACCCCAGAAACGAAACAGCAGTCCCAAAATGGATGCATTCAAACTCTCCAAACAAACCCGAAAAATTCAAAAAATCTTTCAACAACAGAAAGATTATGGCCACCGTGTTTTGGGATCAAAAAGGTGTTTTGCTTGTGGAGTTTTTAGAGCCAGGGACCACAATCAATGCGGAAGGATACTGTGGTACGTTACAACGTTTGCGGAGAGCTATCCAGAACAAAAGGAGAGGAATGATCACATCAGGAGTTGTGCTCATTCATGACAACGCCCGTCCTCACAGTGCTGCTTTGACGAAACGTCTTCTTGACGAGTTTAAATGGGACTTTTTTGACCATCCGGCATATAGCCCTGATTTAGCGCCGAGCGACTATCACCTTTTCCCGGAACTGAAGATGATGCTAGGAGGGCAGAGCTTCCGAACTGACGACGCGCTGCAAGTCGCCTTGAAAACCCATCTCAAATCACTGGCGGCAAACTTCTATGAAAGAGGTATTAAGAATCTTGTACACAGGTATGAAAAATGCCTCAATTTAAAAGGTGATTATGTTGAAAAGTAACTAATAATGTACCTAACTCTTGATAATAAATTTATTTAATTACTCTCACTAGTTTTATTTTTATACCACATTGGAAGTTGATAAAAAAACAGCCCTCGTAAAACACAGATTAGTCAATTCCTTTATAACAAGAAAACAAAAAAGTACAAGCATACATTTAATGTACTTTCATGCCACTTTTTCATTGTTTTGAAATGTCTGACCAAAAAGGGATACAGAACTTAAACAGTGCCAGGGCGTAATCTGTTAATTGTACAGGTATATAGTTGAGCTACTTTCAAAAATTGAAGGATATAACCGTCGACTGAGAGAAAACATGCACTAGACAGATTTTGGCTGAAACAGAAGGTGAGTTTCTTTTCTGTATAAACGTAAATGATTAACCCCAGATTTAGTACCTGGATAAAATTTAAGTACAGCCCGCATGTTTCCACCCCTTTCCATCTTTTGATTTACAGACATTATCTATTAGCAATGCTTCCATTAGTATTTGACCTTGAGTCTGCATTATGAGAAGTTGTGTATGTGAGTGTTTTCGCCTGTTCTTCTTATTTTTTTAAATTTCCATATGTCAAATTTATATATTGTTAATAATTATAGAAAAAAATGTGTATATTCATTTAATGAATCTGTAGTATTACATACCGTCTTACTTCTCCCTCTGATGGAATCAAACCAGAAGACAAGTTTTCTTCCCTCTTGCTATGATTGGCTTCACCAATGGTCTTACCTGATATATGTGTAGGAAACCATTGGAGTTCAGAAGGAAATCCAAAGATGTACATAATTCTTGCCTGCATCAGTTCCTTAAAATCTCATTCAATGGGAACAAAGGCATAGCAAACAAGAAGGACAAAATTAAACCAAAGTGTGTTTATAAATGATATAAACATGATTTTCTCTGTGAGATTCCTGTAGTTTCAGATGTTGAATGAAATCCAAGAGGCTTTGAAGAATTAGTTTTCAAAGAAGTCCCTACTGAAAAGCAGTATGCAGCACTGTAAGTTATCCTGTCTTTATCTCATTGGCCCATTGATGACAATTTACTAGACTTTAACTTTATTCTTCAATTATTGGTGTATTTTACCATTTTTTAACTGTTACCAAAGTGTTTTAATTTATTGTAATATGTTTCAATTTTATATTAAATATTATATTTTCATTCCATTGTTTTCCTTTTAAATACTTTTTTCATAGAATACTTTATTTCATAGAATTTTATTTAAAATTTGTTTTCATAAATTTTGTTTGAAAATTAAAGTATTGATTCTTATCAAATTTGTATCCTCGCTAAATTACACTTTACAAGATGCTCAAAAGTTAAATATAGTTGTTTTAGTAAAAGCTATGGTTGGATTTTGTAACTCCTAAGCAGGGGTTCCTAAACTTTTTGGTACCACGCCTCCTCTTCTTGAATAGAAAGCTTCCCATGTCCCCCTCCACTTTACACTATAAACAAATAATATGGGTATATGAAAACGAAACAAATATTATATATATTCATAATATATGTATACAATGTAAACAATTTATTTATTTATATATACTTTCACAAGAAACATGATATAACATTTCAGGTTTTAATCCACAATGTAAATTTTAACTGATAAGAGGAAAATCTTTTATTGAGATGGATGAACTTGAATTTTTTCCACTAGCATGCGTATTTGAAGTTGTGCTTTAGTAAAGACACACGCAAGTCATTAGCAACATCAAATTTGTTCCTATATTTTGTTTTTATTGCAACAAGTGCTAAAAAACTTTTTTTTTTGCACAACTGTACTTGAAAAGGACAAGTATAATTGAAGAGTGGCCTGTGATACACTTTTAAAAGTTTTATCCAAAATGAAGAATTGTCTATTGCAGCGCTGTTGCCACATTGAACGGCAAACATTCGGGTGACGAGATTTGAACTATTATTCTTTTCAAGCTGTTATGTTGATTTAATTACCAGTTTACATACTTTGCCTAACCTTTACATATATTTCTTTTATAAACACATACATTTCTAAATTTTCTGAACATAATGGTCAATAAAATTTCCTTGAAAAATATTTGAGGTGTAAATTTAGTTTTAAAATTTGATAAATTGTGTACTTAAATTGTAACTAAAAGAGAATTCATTAAACTATTTTCCAACTGGTCTTGACTCTCCCGTGACACCTTCATAACTTCTCCCCCCAGTTTGAAATCCCATGCTCTAGAGAGATGGTAGTATAGAGTTAACATGGGGAAGGGGGCTGAAATTGTTCCATGTAATATGTTTATAGCACCTTATGGGTGAAAACAGACAAGGGTCAACAGCTGCTCACTATGTTTTCATTGTGTAATCCTAGCTGTCTGCACCAGCAACACAGAAATAACTAGAGTGGACATGGGTATTTTCATATCAAAGCCGGATCTGCCGGATCTGCCATCTTGGTGAGGAATCTGGCCGGAAAACAAGACTTTGACTACAGCAAAGTTTAATAGTTAGCGCTTCACTCCAACAGCATTTTAAACCTGTTACCATTGACAGAAAATAATAAAATTTGATTTCATAGTATTATATAATACAGCGATTACGATAGTGAAAAATTTTAATCTTATAAAATAGTTATCTTAAAAAGACATTAAATTATAACTTCTCTAAATAGAATTACTGTTTGACATACAAAAGTCAGTCTGTGAAGATTTTTTTATTTTTCGGTCAGGTAAATGATGTCAGCCAGAAAGATAGAGATATGATTTCAAATTTTATTCCTTTAAAAAAATTATTTAGCAACGGCTACCGGTTTGATTGTGACGTTGGTGTATTTGAGCGCAAACATTAGGTGTTATGGTTTGAAAGTGTGACTTGCTAATGGAAACAAGTAACCATACTGGGTGCTGGGCGTTAGTCATGTCAAGTTATTTGTCTAATCTATTGAATCTGTTGCTTCTGCAATACATACACTAAAATTTGAATGATAAAGAGAAGATTAGTATGGCCCCTGCCCAAGCTGTATCAAGATATTATCTTAATTTATTGACAGTTAAAATTATTATTTACGGTGTTTATATAAGGCCTATTATATAGGCCAACAGTCTAGTAACTCTAATCATTATTATTATATTTTTGTTATTGATGTACTGCATAAAACTTATTAGTAATAAGAATTTATTGACAGTTAAAATTATTATATAAGGTGTTTATATTAGGCCTACAATGTTCATATGGCTGGCACCAGAAACATTAGATAGTAGCCCTAATATAGAAAAGTTATTTGTATTAGACACTGTGTAACAACACCAATACTGCTAGCTTTAGTTTGCAAGTGAGCCTTGTCTCAAAGCAATTTGACACTCTCCAGTAGGGCGACTCATTGTATGCGGCTGGCACCTTGGTGAGGGGCAGCCACGAAAACACCTAGCTACGATGTCCTCTTTAGTGTTTTCTGTGCTCGCCTGTCTGCTCTCACAGCCTGTTCTTTGTATTACTTTCTATGTCATTATTCATAGCTTGATTTTATCGTTGTTACTTTAATTTAGCTTTGTAATTTAAGTTTGTGTGTGTGATAAAATGAAAATTTATGTCAGCTCATTATGAAATACTTATAGTTTAGGTTATCAGCAGTCAACTTGTTGAAATTAAAAACTTACATATTTAGTTAAACTTAAAAATTTTGTTTTTGTAAAACATTTCGAATAAATAAGTTCTTAATGTGCTTTACTTTACAATGAGTCTATAAATACCAATAAAAGATTGGAACTTCATTGTCTTACACAATTTTCACAAAAAATTAAAAGTTATTACTATTTTTGACCTCTGAATAATAAACAAATACAAACAATGAACATTTGATGGTGCAGACAGTGTCTGTAATTTGGAGGTTTTATTGTAACAATTTTGGTTTTTGATTAAAATAAAACTTATTACATTTTTGCAGTAATTTACTTAATAAGTAATTTACAACCAGCTCCTCATGAACAGCAACAAGATTTTGATATAAAATAAAACATCCAAAGCTCTTTCTCAGTCCTTTTCATTACCATTAGTGTTTTGATAATTTACCTGAATGTCTTCTTATCGATTTATTTAGATATGATTTATGTATTATTATTAGGTATATGCATTATTATTAGTTCTTCTATTATCATTAATTTTAATTAAATAATTTCTTTTATCTATGCAATGAAGAAGAAGATTTGTTTTATCTATCTAATGTTGTCTAAAAAAAAACTTACTGGATCATATATAAACAATGATGAAGATCACTATTTGAAAATATTTTGTCTCAGTAAGTATTTCATAAACTCCCTTGAATTATGAATTTGACAGGTCATAATTAGGTTATGTTAAAATGTAAAAGACAAAATTTTGATAAAGCAAACAAATAAGGACTAGTACTAGGGTAATTTGGACTAGGTAGTACTATTAGGTAAATTTTTAATTTGTTTTAATTTTAAAATTAAAGAAAAGTTATTGCAAAGAAAATATTTTTGTTATATATTTTATTAATATTTGTTATCTGATAAAACTACATCCCCACACTTCCTAAGCTTATAACTGATAACATTTTCATTTCTTCTTCAGATTTTTCTCTTTTTTCTAATAACAAAGCTCTTTTTCTTATCAAACTCCAGTCTTTAAGTTTAAAACCAACAAAAAAACCTCCAATAAATGTTATGCCTAAAATTAAAGTAAATTTAAGTATATCAGTATTCATAAATACATGTATAACAGAATTTGTTTTGACCATAAAGTAACTTATGTTTTTAATATCCAATATTTTATAAAAATTCACTATAACTATTAAACATAAACACAAAGCATTTTAATTTTCATGTGAATAAAATATAAATTAACACCACAGACCAACCTTGCCTGCTAATACTCAAATAATAATAAACTAAATATTTCAGTTCCTCACTTGTTAGTATTTTATTTGGATTATTAAACCATTTGGTATGTTTTTTTAAGCAAAGATAATAATCAAAGATATACAAAACAATGGTGAATTTATTAACAACTGTTTAACATATTGAACTTCAGCTAACATATCAAACATATGGTCCACCTTTTTTAAGCCATTAATTAACTATTGTATGCTGCAATTTACAAAATTTAGGCAGAAACCATGTGTATATTCTGGTTATAAGCCTAAATTATAAAATTTATAAGAGAAATAATTGTTAAGGAAAAGGATATAGGACCACATTGGCACACATGTGAACAAAAGTAAGACTTTTAGTAATGAACTGGTAACCATGATTGATTTCTTACAATGATGGATTTTCACTTCTGTTATTAGTTATATACAAAGTTTTTAAATTTAGCATATTTAATTAATCATTAAATTCAGGGATGTATAAAATAATAGTACTAATTAATTAACAATTAATTTATTTATATAAAATTAAAAAATATATTAGTTGATTACACCTTCACCTGAGCTGCTAGTTTTTAACCAAAAACATTTGTAAAACTCTTACACTTGCATATGGTAGCACTTACTCTTATAAGTACGGTCATTTCGGGAGATGTGTCCCATTGTCTACTCAGACCGTAACTGACATCTTGGTTACTATAGGTTAGGGTGGAATGGGATATTAGAAAATGAATGTAGGTGTATTTTGGAGAATATTGGGGGTTATAATGTCAAAAAGTGTAATTGGGTGTTGAGTATGTGTGTGCGGTGTACTTTGAAATGTCTATCAGGGGCAATGAGGATTTATTTTTTTGGGTAGGCACAGTATAAGATAATCATGTCTAGCGCCCACCCTCAGAAGATATTTAAAAATGTTTAAACTTTCAGGACAAGTAGACATAATTGCAAAAGAGCGACTATTTGCTATTTCATTGTTGTTTGGGGCATTTTAAATTTCGCTATAATACTACAAGCATTTTGTATAATACTATATATATTTTAAACTAAAAGTTCAAACTTTAACTAAAGTTCGGATAGTCATACACTATTGTTTAAGTGATTAATTAAGATTAACTGTACGTAATGGACTACAAAATTCAAGAATTTATGATATCATTTTTATGTTTATAAATTTGTAGTTGTCCCCAGATTGTCATTTTGAGGCCTTTTTGTACTTTTTTTTATTAGGTGTATGTTTTCTAATGTGGGAAATGTATGTTTGTTTTTGATGACGTATGTAGCTAAGTTTGAGTTGGAAATGTGAGGTTTGATGTATGGATTGAGGTTCTTGATATCTGTCTTTTAATTTCTGTTTTGTGTTGCCTATGTCTATTTTGTTGGTCTGGGCATTTATATTTTCAGTTATTAAGTGTGGGACATATTTTTTCCGGTTGGTTTATTTTATTGATTATGTTTCCTGTGTTTTTGTAAGCTATGTTAATATTATTGTTTTTTAGTATTTTAGTTATTCCTATTATGTTGTAACCTGTGTATGTGAATGTGACCCATTTTGTTGTTGTTTGTAGTTCGATTTTAGGTTGTTTTAACTTATTTAATATTTTCAATTCGAATTTATCTATGGTTTTTTAGTTGTATCAATTTTTTTAGGCAATTTGATATATTATTTGTTTATCTTTGGCTTTATCTTCATTTTAGAGGTAGTTTTAGCATTCTGTATAAGAGTGAGTAGTAAGCAGTCATTATATATATATATATATATATATATATATATATATATATATATATATATATATATATAATTTATATTTTTACATTATTGAAAATTAAGAATGAATATAACAAATATAAAAAAGTTGGGTAGTCCTGGGCCTATCCACTGTAGCCACCACTGGCTTGTATATCTTGTATTATTCAGTAGTGTATCGTTGGTTGTTTTTGTTTTGTTTGTGGAGAATTTGAAGGCTAAAGTGTACAGTGCAGAGAGTATTGATAAGGTAGGATAGTTGTGTTTAAATTCTTTCATCATTTGACAAATAAAGATAATTTAAATTATTTTTAAATACATTGTTTCGATCCTTGGACGCTCTTTATGTCAAATCAACCACATCTGAACTACGACAAATTGGATTTTTATAATTTTTGGTTTAATAATACGGTAAAAAATGCATTATATAGGCCTATGTGTAAAAAACGTACCTTAGCATGTCCTACAACTATATTCATAGTTTTTTTTTTTGCTACAGATGGTTAACTTTTGTCAGATTTTAGTAGGGACTTAAACATGGAATAATATTAATTATTTATAAAAAAAGTAAATTACTCAAATGGAATAATACTTATTAAATAAAGGATGTAATTACCGCACAATAGCAGCTGTAAATGAAATTACAAAAAAACGGACTTATATCTTTAATTAGCTGCTATAAAGCAAACAATTGTCAAATAACTTTGAATAGCACAGAAGAATAAAAGTAAAAGTAGAAATAAACAAGTGTGATGTCAGTGTCCATACAATTTGTTACAACATATTAGTTAAAACCAGTTTCGGCATTTTAAATTGAGTGAGCATTTTATCTAATTTAAAAAGTTTACTGACTTTACCATGTCTTGTAGAGTGGGAAAAATTCAGTTCTGTTTGAATAGAACCTAACATGATATTTTAACTTCAATTAAATAATAATTTTCTTCCAATAAAATGACCAGGAGAATTATTTTAATCCATCTTCACTCAAGTTACTACTTTTACACTTAAACATATATTAATGACACACTTGCCTATTGAAGCACTTACTCTTTTTTTGGTTAATGAGGAAGGCCTTCAATAGTTGGAGTAATTTGCTTAAAAGCTACAAAGTTGAACTGTTATATAGTAGAGCATTTAGTTTCAGTGTTTAGGTTTTTATATTTTGTTCTGATTTTGTTTTTGGGTTGAAAACCCAGTAAGGTATATCCCTGGGAACAATTGGTATAAACTAAACTATTCCTTGAATCTAAGTCTTATCTACTACTAGATCATAAACATTTCATAGATTACTAAAGGTAAAAGTAAATACTAATTATATTGTATAGGTAAAAACTAATTCTAAATTTAACTAACTACAACCAAAGTATTAAACATCACTAAATTTAAATTAAATTAACTAAAACTAAACAAAAACGGTTTTAAATATCCCTAATAAAAAATTTATTAGGCAATACTAAAGACAAGGTAGAAACAAGAGATTAATTATGGATTTACAAAGTGGATTGTAACCAAATGTACATTGGATAAACTAGAAAAAAAGGTTTTAATGAGATTTAAAGAGCGTATTAGATATATAGAATACGAAAGGTTATATAAGTCAAGTATTACTGTTCATAAATTAGAGACTAATCATTATTTAGATGTTAATAGTGTCAAGAAAATAATTAAGAATGTTAGAAACAATACTCTGTTAAATAGTTTTGAAGATTTATATTTTAGTAAATATAATGCTCAGATTTTAATAAACTCAGAAAAAGGTCCTATTCCAAATTCTATTTTGTCTTTACTTTTAAAGTAATGTAATGGGGATGGGGGCAAGTGGTTCAGTACTTCTTGTGGATGGCGAGGGAGCACTGTATGAATAGATTGTAGCTGCAGTTTTTTGGGGGGTGAATTACCTGGGTCGATACTTCTTGCTTCTTATGGAAGGTGAGGTCACGCTATATGAAAAGTTGTAGCCGTAGTGTTTTGGGTGGGGGTAAGCGATTCGGCACTTCTTGCGGAAGACGAGGTCACACCATAAGACGAGTTGTAGTCGCATTATTCTGCGTGGGGGTAAGTGATTCGCCACTTCTTGCTTCTTGCGGAAGACGAGGTCACACCATAAGACGAGTTGTAGTCGCAGTATTCTGCGTGGGGGTAAGTGATTCGCCACTTCTTGCTTCTTGCGGAAGACGAGGTCACAACATAAGACGAGTTGTAGCAGCAGTGTTCTGGGTGGAGATAAGTGATTCGGTACTTCTTGCGGAAGGCTAGGTCACGCTATATGTAGAGTTGTAGCAGCAGTGTTCTGGGTGGAGATAAGTAATTCGGTACTTCTTGCGGAAGGCTAGGTCACGCTATATGTATAGTTGTAGCAGCAGTGTTCTGGGTGGAGATAGGTGATTAGGTTCTCCTTGCGGAAGGCTAGGTCACGCTATATGTAGAGTTGTAGCAGCAGTGTTCTGGGTGGAGATAAGTAATTCGGTACTTCTTGCGGAAGGCTAGGTCACGCTATATGTAGAGTTGTAGCAGCAGTGTTCTGGGTGGAGATAGGTGATTCGGTACTCCTTGCGGAAGGCTAGGTCAGGCTATATGTAGAGTTGTAGCAGCAGTGTTCTGGGTGGAGATAGGTGATTCGGTACTCCTTGCGGAAGGCTAGGTCAGGCTATATGTAGAGTTGTAGCAGCAGTGTTCTGGGTGGAGATAAGTAATTCGGTACTTCTTGCGGAAGGCTAGGTCACGCTATATGTATAGTTGTAGCAGCAGTGTTCCGAGTGGAGATAAGTAATTCGGTACTTCTTGCGGGAGGCTAGGTCACGCTCTATGTAGAGTTGTAGCAGCAGTGTTCTGGGTGGAGATAAGTAATTCGGTACTTCTTGCGGAAGGCTAGGTCACGCTATATGTAGAGTTATAGCAGCAGTGTTCTGGGTGGAGATAGGTGATTCAGTACTATTTGCGGAAGGCTAGGTCACGCTATATGTATAGTTGTAGCAGCAGTGTTCTGGGTGGAGATAAGTAATTCGGTACTTCTTGCGGAAGGCTAGGTCACGCTATATGTAGAGTTGTAGCAGCAGTGTTCTGGGTGGAGATAAGTAATTCGGTACTCCTTGCGGAAGGCTAGGTCACGCTATATGTAGAGTTGTAGCAGCAGTGTTCTGGGTGGAGATAAGTAATTCGGTACTCCTTGCGGAAGGCTAGGTCACGCTATATGTAGAGTTGTAGCAGCAGTGTTCTGGGTGGAGATAAGTAATTCGGTACTTCTTGCGGAAGGCAAGTTCACGCTATATGTACAGTTATAGCAGCAGTGTTCTGGGTGGAGATAGGTGATTCAGTACTATTTGCGGAAGGCTAGGTCACGCTATATGTATAGTTGTAGCAGCAGTGTTCTGGGTGGAGATAAGTAATTCGGTACTTCTTGCGGAAGGCTAGGTCACGCTATATGTAGAGTTGTAGCAGCAGTGTTCTGGGTGGAGATAAGTAATTCGGTACTTCTTGCGGAAGGTTAGGTCACGCTATATGTAGAGTTATAGCAGCAGTGTTCTGGGTGGAGATAGGTGATTCAGTACTATTTGCGGAAGGCTAGGTCACGCTATATGTATAGTTGTAGCAGCAGTGTTCTGGGTGGAGATAAGTAATTCGGTACTTCTTGCGGAAGGCTAGGTCACGCTATATGTAGAGTTGTAGCAGCAGTGTTCTGGGTGGAGATAAGTAATTCGGTACTTCTTGCGGAAGGCTAGGTCACGCTATATGTATAGCTGTAGCAGCAGTGTTCTGGGTGGAGATAGGTGATTCGGTACTTCTTGCGGAAGGCTAGGTCACGCTATATGTAGAGTTGTAGCAGCAGTGTTCTGGGTGGAGATAGGTGATTCGGTACGTCTTGCGGAAGGCTAGGTCAGGCTATATGTAGAGTTGTAGCAGCAGTGTTCTGGGTGGAGATAAGTAATTCGGTACTTCTTGCGGAAGGCTAGGTCACGCTATATGTATAGCTGTAGCAGCAGTGTTCTGGGTGGAGATAGGTGATTCGGTACTTCTTGCGGAAGGCTAGGTCACGCTATATGTAGAGTTGTAGCAGCAGTGTTCTGGGTGGAGATAGGTGATTCGGTACTCCTTGCGGAAGGCTAGGTCAGGCTATATGTAGAGTTGTAGCAGCAGTGTTCTGGGTGGAGATAAGTAATTCGGTACTTCTTGCGGAAGGCTAGGTCACGCTATATGTAGAGTTGTAGCAGCAGTGTTCTGGGTGGAGATAAGTAATTCGGTACTTCTTGCGGAAGGCTAGGTCACGCTATATGTATAGCTGTAGCAGCAGTGTTCTGGGTGGAGATAGGTGATTCGGTACTTCTTGCGGAAGGCTAGGTCACGCTATATGTAGAGTTGTAGCAGCAGTGTTCTGGGTGGAGATAGGTGATTCGGTACTCCTTGCGGAAGGCTAGGTCAGGCTATATGTAGAGTTGTAGCAGCAGTGTTCTGGGTGGAGATAAGTAATTCGGTACTTCTTGCGGAGGGCTAGGTCACGCTATATGTAGAGTTGTAGCAGCAGTGTTCTGGGTGGAGATAAGTAATTCGGTACTTCTTGCGGAAGGCTAGGTCAAGCTATATGTATAGTTGTAGCAGCAGTGTTCTGGGTGGAGATAAGTAATTCGGTACTTCTTGCGGGAGGCTAGGTCACGCTCTATGTAGAGTTGTAGCAGCAGTGTTCTGGGTGGAGATAAGTAATTCGGTACTTCTTGCGGAAGGCTAGGTCACGCTATATGTAGAGTTGTAGCAGCAGTGTTCTGGGTGGAGATAAGTAATTCGGTACTTCTTGCGGAAGGCTAGGTCACGCTATATGTATAGCTGTAGCAGCAGTGTTCTGGGTGGAGATAGGTGATTCGGTACTTCTTGCGGAAGGCTAGGTGACGCTATATGTAGAGTTGTAGCAGCAGTGTTCTGGGTGGAGATAAGTAATTCGGTACTTCTTGCGGAAGGCTAGGTCACGCTATATGTATAGTTGTAGCAGCAGTGTTCTGGGTGGAGATAAGTAATTCGGTACTTCTTGCGGAAGGCTAGGTCACGCTATATGTAGAGTTGTAGCAGCAGTGTTCTGGGTGGAGATAAGTAATTCGGTACTTCTTGCGGAAGGCTAGGTCACGCTATATGTATAGTTGTAGCAGCAGTGTTCTGGGTGGAGATAAGTAATTCGGTACTTCTTGCTGAAGGCTAGGTCACGCTATATGTAGAGTTGTAGCAGCAGTGTTCTGGGTGGAGATAAGTAATTCGGTACTTCTTGCGGAAGGCTAGGTCACGCTATATGTATAGTTGTAGCAGCAGTGTTCTGGGTTGAGAAAAGTAATTCGGTACTTCTTGCGGAAGGCTAGGTCACGCTATATGTAGAGTTGTAGCAGCAGTGTTCTGGGTGGAGATAAGTAATTCGGTACTCCTTGCGGAAGGCTAGGTCACGCTATATGTATAGTTGTAGCAGCAGTGTTCTGGGTGGAGATAAGTAATTCTGTACTTCTTGCGGAAGGCTAGGTCACGCTATATGTAGAGTTGTAGCAGCAGTGTTCTGGGTGGAGATAAGTAATTCGGTACTTCTTGCGGAAGGCTAGGTCACGCTATATGTAGAGTTGTAGCAGCAGTGTTCTGGGTGGAGATAAGTAATTCGGTACTTCTTGCGGAAGGATAGGTCACGCTATATGTAGAGTTGTAGCAGCAGTGTTCTGGGTGGAGATAGGTGATTCGGTACTCCTTGCGGAATGTGAAGACACGCTATATGAAGAGTTGTAGCAGCAGTGTCCTGGGTGGAGATAGGTGATTCGGTACTTCTTGCGGAAGGCTAGGTCACGCTCTATGTAGAGTTGTAGCAGCAGTGTTCAGGGTGGAGATAAGTAATTCGGTACTTCTTGCGGAAGGCTAGGTCACGCTATATGTAGAGTTGTAGCAGCAGTGTTCTGGGTGGAGATAAGTAATTCGGTAATTCTTGCGGAAGGCTAGGTCACGCTATATGTAGAGTTGTAGCAGCAGTTTTCTGGGTGGAGATAAGTAATTCGGTACTTCTTGCGGAAGGCTAGGTCACGCTATAAGTAGAGTTGTAGCAGCAGTGTTCTGGGTGGAGATGAGTAATTCGGTACTCCTTGCTGAAGGCTAGGTCACGCTATATGTATAGTTGTAGCAGCAGTGTTCTGGGTGGAGATAAGTAATTCGGTACTTCTTGCGGAAGGCTAGGTCACGCTATATGTAGAGTTGTAGCAGCAGTGTTCTGGGTGGAGATAAGTAATTCGGTACTTCTTGCGGAAGGCTAGGTCACGCTATATGTAGAGTTGTAGCAGCAGTGTTCTGGGTGGAGATAAGTAATTCGGTACTTCTTGCTAAAGGCTAGGTCACGCTATATGTAGAGTTGTAGCAGCAGTGTTCTGGGTGGAGATAGGTGATTCGGTACTCCTTGCGGAATGTGAAGACACCCTATATGAAGAGTTGTAGCAGCAGTGTTCTGGGTGGAGATAGGTGATTCGGTACTTCTTGCGGAAGGCTAGGTCACGCTATATGTAGAGTTGTAGCAGCAGTGTTCTGGGTGGAGATAGGTGATTCGGTACTCCTTGCGGAATGTGAAGACACGCTATATGAAGAGTTGTAGCAGCAGTGTTCTGGGTGGAGATAGGTGATTCGGTACTTCTTGCGGAAGGCTAGGTCACGCTCTATGTAGAGTTGTAGCCGCAGTGTTCTGGTTGGAGATAAGTAATTCGGTACTTCTTGCGGAAGGCTAGGTCACGCTATATGTAGAGTTGTAGCAGCAGTGTTCTGGGTGGAGATAAGTAATTCGGTACTTCTTGCGGAAGGCTAGGTCACGCTATATGTATAGTTGTAGCAGCAGTGTTCTGGGTGGAGATAAGTAATTCGGTACTTCTTGCGGAAGGCTAGGTCACGCTATATGTAGAGTTGTAGCAGCAGTGTTCTGGGTGGAGATAAGTAATTCGGTACTATTTGCGGAAGGCTAGGTCACGCTATATGTATAGTTGTAGCAGCAGTGTTCTGGGTGGAGATAAGTAATTCGGTACTTCTTGCGGAAGGCTAGGTCACGCTATATGTAGAGTTGTAGCAGCAGTGTTCTGGGTGGAGATAAGTAATTCGGTACTTCTTGCGGAAGGCTAGGTCACGCTATATGTAGAGTTGTAGCAGCAGTGTTCTGGGTGGAGATAAGTAATTCGGTACTTCTTGCGGAAGGCTAGGTCACGCTATATGTAGAGTTGTAGCAGCAGTGTTCTGGGTGGAGATAAGTAATTCGGTACTTCTTGCGGAAGACTAGGTCACGCTATATGTATAGTTGTAGCAGCAGTGTTCTGGGTGGAGATAAGTAATTCGGTACTTCTTGCGGAAGGCTAGGTCACGCTATATGTAGAGTTTGTAGCAGCAGTGTTCTGGGTGGAGATAGGTGATTCGGTACTTCTTGCGGAAGGCTAGGTCACGCTATATGTAGAGTTGTAGCAGCAGTGTTCTGGGTGGAGATAGGTGATTCGGTACTCCTTGCGGAAGGCTAGGTCACGCTATATGTAGAGTTGTAGCAGCAGTGTTCTGGGTGGAGATAAGTAATTCGGTACTTCTTGCGGAAGGCTAGGTCACGCTATATGTAGAGTTGTAGCAGCAGTGTTCTGGGTGGAGATAGGTGATTCGGTACTCCTTGCGGAAGGCTAGGTCACGCTATATGTAGAGTTGTAGCAGCAGTGTTCTGGGTGGAGATAAGTAATTCGGTACTTCTTGCGGAAGGCTAGGTCACGCTATATGTAGAGTTGTAGCAGCAGTGTTCTGGGTGGAGATAAGTAATTCGGTAATTCTTGCGGAAGGCTAGGTCACGCTATATGTAGAGTTGTAGCAGCAGTTTTCTGGGTGGAGATAAGTAATTCGGTACTTCTTGCGGAAGGCTAGGTCTCGCTATATGTAGAGTTGTAGCAGCAGTGTTCTGGGTGGAGATAAGTAATTCGGTACTTCTTGCGGAAGGCTAGGTCACGCTATAAGTAGAGTTGTAGCAGCAGTGTTCTGGGTGGAGATAAGTAATTCGGTACTCCTTGCTGAAGGCTAGGTCACGCTATATGTATAGTTGTAGCAGCAGTGTTCTGGGTGGAGATAAGTAATTCGGTACTTCTTGCGGAAGGCTAGGTCACGCTATATGTAGAGTTGTAGCAGCAGTGTTCTGGGTGGAGATAAGTAATTCGGTACTTCTTGCGGAAGGCTAGGTCACGCTATATGTAGAGTTGTAGCAGCAGTGTTCTGGGTGGAGATAAGTAATTCGGTACTTCTTGCGGAAGGCTAGGTCACGCTATATGTAGAGTTGTAGCAGCAGGGTTCTGGGTGAAGATAGGTGATTCGGTACTCCTTGCGGAATGTGAAGACACGCTATATGAAGAGTTGTAGCAGCAGTGTTCTGGGTGGAGATAGGTGATTCGGTACTTCTTGCGGAAGGCTAGGTCACGCTATATGTAGAGTTGTAGCAGCAGTGTTCTGGGTGGAGATAAGTAATTCGGTACTTCCTGCGGAAGGCTAGGTCACGCTATATGTAGAGTTGTAGCAGCAGTGTTCTGGGTGGAGCTAAGTAATTCGGTACTTCTTGCGGAAGGCTAGGTCACGCTATATGTAGAGTTGTAGCAGCAGTGTTCTGGGTGGAGATAGGTGATTCGGTACTCCTTGCGGAAGGCTAGGTCAGGCTATATGTAGAGTTGTAGCAGCAGTGTTCTGGGTGGAGATAAGTGATTCGGTACTCCTTGCGGAAGACGAGGTCACACCATAAGACGAGTTGTAGTCGCAGTATTCTGCGTGGGGGTAAGTGATTCGCCACTTCTTGCTTCTTGCGGAAGACGAGGTCACAACATAAGACGAGTTTTAGCAGCAGTGTTCTGGGTGGAGATAAGTGATTCGGTACTTCTTGCGGAAGGCTAGGTCACGCTATATGTAGAGTTGTAGCAGCAGTGTTCTGGGTGGAGATAAGTAATTCGGTACTTCTTGCGGAAGGCTAGGTCACGCTATATGTATAGTTGTAGCAGCAGTGTTCTGGGTGGAGATAGGTGATTCGGTACTCCTTGCGGAAGGCTAGGTCACGCTATATGTAGAGTTGTAGCAGCAGTGTTCTGGGTGGAGATAAGTAATTCGGTACTTCTTGCGGAAGGCTAGGTCACGCTATATGTAGAGTTGTAGCAGCAGTGTTCTGGGTGGAGATAGGTGATTCGGTACTCCTTGCGGAAGGCTAGGTCAGGCTATATGTAGAGTTGTAGCAGCAGTGTTCTGGGTGGAGATAGGTGATTCGGTACTCCTTGCGGAAGGCTAGGTCAGGCTATATGTAGAGTTGTAGCAGCAGTGTTCTGGGTGGAGATAAGTAATTCGGTACTTCTTGCGGAAGGCTAGGTCACGCTATATGTATAGTTGTAGCAGCAGTGTTCCGAGTGGAGATAAGTAATTCGGTACTTCTTGCGGGAGGCTAGGTCACGCTCTATGTAGAGTTGTAGCAGCAGTGTTCTGGGTGGAGATAAGTAATTCGGTACTTCTTGCGGAAGGCTAGGTCACGCTATATGTAGAGTTATAGCAGCAGTGTTCTGGGTGGAGATAAGTAATTCGGTACTTCTTGCGGAAGGCTAGGTCACGCTATATGTATAGCTGTAGCAGCAGTGTTCTGGGTGGAGATAGGTGATTCGGTACTTCTTGCGGAAGGCTAGGTCACGCTATATGTAGAGTTGTAGCAGCAATGTTCTGGGTGGAGATAGGTGATTCGGTACGTCTTGCGGAAGGCTAGGTCAGGCTATATGTAGAGTTGTAGCAGCAGTGTTCTGGGTGGAGATAAGTAATTCGGTACTTCTTGCGGAAGGCTAGGTCACGCTATATGTATAGCTGTAGCAGCAGTGTTCTGGGTGGAGATAGGTGATTCGGTACTTCTTGCGGAAGGCTAGGTCACGCTATATGTAGAGTTGTAGCAGCAGTGTTCTGGGTGGAGATAGGTGATTCGGTACTTCTTGCGGAAGGCTAGGTCACGCTATATGTAGAGTTGTAGCAGCAGTGTTCTGGGTGGAGATAGGTGATTCGGTACGTCTTGCGGAAGGCTAGGTCAGGCTATATGTATAGTTGTAGCAGCAGTGTTCTGGGTGGAGATAAGTAATTCGGTACTTCTTGCGGAAGGCTAGGTCACGCTATATGTAGAGTTCTAGCAGCAGTGTTCTGGGTGGAGATAAGTAATTCGGTACTTCTTGCGGAAGGCTAGGTCACGCTATAAGTAGAGTTGTAGCAGCAGTGTTCTGGGTGGAGATGAGTAATTCGGTACTTCTTGCGGAAGGCTAGGTCACGCTATATGTATAGTTGTAGCAGCAGTGTTCTGGGTGGAGATAAGTAATTCGGTACTTCTTGCGGAAGGCTAGGTCACGCTATATGTAGAGTTGTAGCAGCAGTGTTCTGGGTGGAGATAAGTAATTCGGTACTTCTTGCGAAAGGCTAGGTCACGCTATATGTATAGTTGTAGCAGCAGTGTTCTGGGTGGAGAAAAGTAATTCGGTACTTCTTGCGGAAGGCTAGGTCACGCTATATGTAGAGTTGTAGCAGCAGTGTTCTGGGTGGAGATAAGTAATTCGGTACTCCTTGCGGAAGGCTAGGTCACGCTATATGTATAGTTGTAGCAGCAGTGTTCTGGGTGGAGATAAGTAATTCTGTACTTCTTGCGAAAGGCTAGGTCACGCTATATGTAGAGTTGTAGCAGCAGTGTTCTGGGTGGAGATAAGTAATTCGGTACTTCTTGCGGAAGGCTACGTCACGCTGTATGTAGAGTTGTAGCAGCAGTGTTCTGGGTGGAGATAAGTAATTCGGTACTTCTTGCGGAAGGATAGGTCACGCTATATGTAGAGTTGTAGCAGCAGTGTTCTGGGTGGAGATAGGTGATTCGGTACTCCTTGCGGAATGTGAAGACACGCTATATGAAGAGTTGTAGCAGCAGTGTCCTGGGTGGAGATAGGTGATTCGGTACTTCTTGCGGAAGGCTAGGTCACGCTCTATGTAGAGTTGTAGCAGCAGTGTTCAGGGTGGAGATAAGTAATTCGGTACTTCTTGCGGAAGGCTAGGTCACGCTATATGTAGAGTTGTAGCAGCAGTGTTCTGGGTGGAGATAAGTAATTCGGTAATTCTTGCGGAAGGCTAGGTCACGCTATATGTAGAGTTGTAGCAGCAGTTTTCTGGGTGGAGATAAGTAATTCGGTACTTCTTGCGGAAGGCTAGGTCACGCTATATGTAGAGTTCTAGCAGCAGTGTTCTGGGTGGAGATAAGTAATTCGGTACTTCTTGCGGAAGGCTAGGTCACGCTATAAGTAGAGTTGTAGCAGCAGTGTTCTGGGTGGAGATGAGTAATTCGGTACTCCTTGGTAAAGGCTAGGTCACGCTATATGTATAGTTGTAGCAGCAGTGTTCTGGGTGGAGATAAGTAATTCGGTACTTCTTGCGGAAGGCTAGGTCACGCTATATGTAGAGTTGTAGCAGCAGTGTTCTGGGTGGAGATAAGTAATTCGGTACTTCTTGCGGAAGGCTAGGTCACGCTATATGTAGAGTTGTAGCAGCAGTGTTCTGGGTGGAGATAAGTAATTCGGTACTTCTTGCGGAAGGCTAGGTCACGCTATATGTAGAGTTGTAGCAGCAGTGTTCTGGGTGGAGATAGGTGATTCGGTACTCCTTGCGGAATGTGAAGACACGCTATATGAAGAGTTGTAGCAGCAGTGTTCTGGGTGGAGATAGGTGATTCGGTACTTCTTGCGGAAGGCTAGGTCACGCTATATGTAGAGTTGTAGCAGCAGTGTTCTGGGTGGAGATAGGTGATTCGGTACTCCTTGCGGAATGTGAAGACACGCTATATGAAGAGTTGTAGCAGCAGTGTTCTGGGTGGAGATAGGTGATTCGGTACTTCTTGCGGAAGGCTAGGTCACGCTCTATGTAGAGTTGTAGCCGCAGTGTTCTGGTTGGAGATAAGTAATTCGGTACTTCTTGCGGAAGGCTAGGTCACGCTATATGTAGAGTTGTAGCAGCAGTGTTCTGGGTGGAGATAAGTAATTCGGTACTATTTGCGGAAGGCTAGGTCACGCTATATGTATAGTTGTAGCAGCAGTGTTCTGGGTGGAGATAAGTAATTCGGTACTTCTTGCGGAAGGCTAGGTCACGCTATATGTAGAGTTGTAGCAGCAGGGTTCTGGGTGAAGATAGGTGATTCGGTACTCCTTGCGGAATGTGAAGACACGCTATATGAAGAGTTGTAGCAGCAGTGTTCTGGGTGGAGATAGGTGATTCGGTACTTCTTGCGGAAGGCTAGGTCACGCTATATGTAGAGTTGTAGCAGCAGTGTTCTGGGTGGAGATAAGTAATTCGGTACTTCCTGCGGAAGGCTAGGTCACGCTATATGTAGAGTTGTAGCAGCAGTGTTCTGGGTGGAGCTAAGTAATTCGGTACTTCTTGCGGAAGGCTAGGTCACGCTATATGTAGAGTTGTAGCAGCAGTGTTCTGGGTGGAGATAGGTGATTCGGTACTCCTTGCGGAAGGCTAGGTCAGGCTATATGTAGAGTTGTAGCAGCAGTGTTCTGGGTGGAGATAAGTGATTCGGTACTCCTTGCGGAAGACGAGGTCACACCATAAGACGAGTTGTAGTCGCAGTATTCTGCGTGGGGGTAAGTGATTCGCCACTTCTTGCTTCTTGCGGAAGACGAGGTCACAACATAAGACGAGTTTTAGCAGCAGTGTTCTGGGTGGAGATAAGTGATTCGGTACTTCTTGCGGAAGGCTAGGTCACGCTATATGTAGAGTTGTAGCAGCAGTGTTCTGGGTGGAGATAAGTAATTCGGTACTTCTTGCGGAAGGCTAGGTCACGCTATATGTATAGTTGTAGCAGCAGTGTTCTGGGTGGAGATAGGTGATTCGGTACTCCTTGCGGAAGGCTAGGTCACGCTATATGTAGAGTTGTAGCAGCAGTGTTCTGGGTGGAGATAAGTAATTCGGTACTTCTTGCGGAAGGCTAGGTCACGCTATATGTAGAGTTGTAGCAGCAGTGTTCTGGGTGGAGATAGGTGATTCGGTACTCCTTGCGGAAGGCTAGGTCAGGCTATATGTAGAGTTGTAGCAGCAGTGTTCTGGGTGGAGATAGGTGATTCGGTACTCCTTGCGGAAGGCTAGGTCAGGCTATATGTAGAGTTGTAGCAGCAGTGTTCTGGGTGGAGATAAGTAATTCGGTACTTCTTGCGGAAGGCTAGGTCACGCTATATGTATAGTTGTAGCAGCAGTGTTCCGAGTGGAGATAAGTAATTCGGTACTTCTTGCGGGAGGCTAGGTCACGCTCTATGTAGAGTTGTAGCAGCAGTGTTCTGGGTGGAGATAAGTAATTCGGTACTTCTTGCGGAAGGCTAGGTCACGCTATATGTAGAGTTATAGCAGCAGTGTTCTGGGTGGAGATAAGTAATTCGGTACTTCTTGCGGAAGGCTAGGTCACGCTATATGTATAGCTGTAGCAGCAGTGTTCTGGGTGGAGATAGGTGATTCGGTACTTCTTGCGGAAGGCTAGGTCACGCTATATGTAGAGTTGTAGCAGCAATGTTCTGGGTGGAGATAGGTGATTCGGTACGTCTTGCGGAAGGCTAGGTCAGGCTATATGTAGAGTTGTAGCAGCAGTGTTCTGGGTGGAGATAAGTAATTCGGTACTTCTTGCGGAAGGCTAGGTCACGCTATATGTATAGCTGTAGCAGCAGTGTTCTGGGTGGAGATAGGTGATTCGGTACTTCTTGCGGAAGGCTAGGTCACGCTATATGTAGAGTTGTAGCAGCAGTGTTCTGGGTGGAGATAGGTGATTCGGTACTTCTTGCGGAAGGCTAGGTCACGCTATATGTAGAGTTGTAGCAGCAGTGTTCTGGGTGGAGATAGGTGATTCGGTACGTCTTGCGGAAGGCTAGGTCAGGCTATATGTATAGTTGTAGCAGCAGTGTTCTGGGTGGAGATAAGTAATTCGGTACTTCTTGCGGAAGGCTAGGTCACGCTATATGTAGAGTTCTAGCAGCAGTGTTCTGGGTGGAGATAAGTAATTCGGTACTTCTTGCGGAAGGCTAGGTCACGCTATAAGTAGAGTTGTAGCAGCAGTGTTCTGGGTGGAGATGAGTAATTCGGTACTTCTTGCGGAAGGCTAGGTCACGCTATATGTATAGTTGTAGCAGCAGTGTTCTGGGTGGAGATAAGTAATTCGGTACTTCTTGCGGAAGGCTAGGTCACGCTATATGTAGAGTTGTAGCAGCAGTGTTCTGGGTGGAGATAAGTAATTCGGTACTTCTTGCGAAAGGCTAGGTCACGCTATATGTATAGTTGTAGCAGCAGTGTTCTGGGTGGAGAAAAGTAATTCGGTACTTCTTGCGGAAGGCTAGGTCACGCTATATGTAGAGTTGTAGCAGCAGTGTTCTGGGTGGAGATAAGTAATTCGGTACTCCTTGCGGAAGGCTAGGTCACGCTATATGTATAGTTGTAGCAGCAGTGTTCTGGGTGGAGATAAGTAATTCTGTACTTCTTGCGGAAGGCTAGGTCACGCTATATGTAGAGTTGTAGCAGCAGTGTTCTGGGTGGAGATAAGTAATTCGGTACTTCTTGCGGAAGGCTACGTCACGCTATATGTAGAGTTGTAGCAGCAGTGTTCTGGGTGGAGATAAGTAATTCGGTACTTCTTGCGGAAGGATAGGTCACGCTATATGTAGAGTTGTAGCAGCAGTGTTCTGGGTGGAGATAGGTGATTCGGTACTCCTTGCGGAATGTGAAGACACGCTATATGAAGAGTTGTAGCAGCAGTGTCCTGGGTGGAGATAGGTGATTCGGTACTTCTTGCGGAAGGCTAGGTCACGCTCTATGTAGAGTTGTAGCAGCAGTGTTCAGGGTGGAGATAAGTAATTCGGTACTTCTTGCGGAAGGCTAGGTCACGCTATATGTAGAGTTGTAGCAGCAGTGTTCTGGGTGGAGATAAGTAATTCGGTAATTCTTGCGGAAGGCTAGGTCACGCTATATGTAGAGTTGTAGCAGCAGTTTTCTGGGTGGAGATAAGTAATTCGGTACTTCTTGCGGAAGGCTAGGTCACGCTATATGTAGAGTTCTAGCAGCAGTGTTCTGGGTGGAGATAAGTAATTCGGTACTTCTTGCGGAAGGCTAGGTCACGCTATAAGTAGAGTTGTAGCAGCAGTGTTCTGGGTGGAGATGAGTAATTCGGTACTCCTTGGTGAAGGCTAGGTCACGCTATATGTATAGTTGTAGCAGCAGTGTTCTGGGTGGAGATAAGTAATTCGGTACTTCTTGCGGAAGGCTAGGTCACGCTATATGTAGAGTTGTAGCAGCAGTGTTCTGGGTGGAGATAAGTAATTCGGTACTTCTTGCGGAAGGCTAGGTCACGCTATATGTAGAGTTGTAGCAGCAGTGTTCTGGGTGGAGATAAGTAATTCGGTACTTCTTGCGGAAGGCTAGGTCACGCTATATGTAGAGTTGTAGCAGCAGTGTTCTGGGTGGAGATAGGTGATTCGGTACTTCTTGCGGAAGGCTAGGTCACGCTCTATGTAGAGTTGTAGCCGCAGTGTTCTGGTTGGAGATAAGTAATTCGGTACTTCTTGCGGAAGGCTAGGTCACGCTATATGTAGAGTTGTAGCAGCAGTGTTCTGGGTGGAGATAAGTAATTCGGTACTATTTGCGGAAGGCTAGGTCACGCTATATGTATAGTTGTAGCAGCAGTGTTCTGGGTGGAGATAAGTAATTCGGTACTTCTTGCGGAAGGCTAGGTCACGCTATATGTAGAGTTGTAGCAGCAGTGTTCTGGGTGGAGATAAGTAATTCGGTACTTCTTGCGGAAGGCTAGGTCACGCTATATGTAGAGTTGTAGCAGCAGTGTTCTGGGTGGAGATAAGTAATTCGGTACTTCTTGCGGAAGGCTAGGTCACGCTATATGTAGAGTTGTAGCAGCAGTGTTCTGGGTGGAGATAAGTAATTCGGTACTTCTTGCGGAAGGCTAGGTCACGCTATATGTATAGTTGTAGCAGCAGTGTTCTGGGTGGAGATAAGTAATTCGGTACTTCTTGCGGAAGGCTAGGTCACGCTATATGTAGAGTTTGTAGCAGCAGTGTTCTGGGTGGAGATAGGTGATTCGGTACTTCTTGCGGAAGGCTAGGTCACGCTATATGTAGAGTTGTAGCAGCAGTGTTCTGGGTGGAGATAGGTGATTCGGTACTCCTTGCGGAAGGCTAGGTCACGCTATATGTAGAGTTGTAGCAGCAGTGTTCTGGGTGGAGATAAGTAATTCGGTACTTCTTGCGGAAGGCTAGGTCACGCTATATGTAGAGTTGTAGCAGCAGTGTTCTGGGTGGAGATAGGTGATTCGGTACTCCTTGCGGAAGGCTAGGTCAGGCTATATGTAGAGTTGTAGCAGCAGTGTTCTGGGTGGAGATAAGTAATTCGGTACTTCTTGCGGAAGGCTAGGTCACGCTATATGTAGAGTTGTAGCAGCAGTGTTCTGGGTGGAGATAAGTAATTCGGTAATTCTTGCGGAAGGCTAGGTCACGCTATATGTAGAGTTGTAGCAGCAGTTTTCTGGGTGGAGATAAGTAATTCGGTACTTCTTGCGGAAGGCTAGGTCTCGCTATATGTAGAGTTGTAGCAGCAGTGTTCTGGGTGGAGATAAGTAATTCGGTACTTCTTGCGGAAGGCTAGGTCACGCTATAAGTAGAGTTGTAGCAGCAGTGTTCTGGGTGGAGATAAGTAATTCGGTACTCCTTGCTGAAGGCTAGGTCACGCTATATGTATAGTTGTAGCAGCAGTGTTCTGGGTGGAGATAAGTAATTCGGTACTTCTTGCGGAAGGCTAGGTCACGCTATATGTAGAGTTGTAGCAGCAGTGTTCTGGGTGGAGATAAGTAATTCGGTACTTCTTGCGGAAGGCTAGGTCACGCTATATGTAGAGTTGTAGCAGCAGTGTTCTGGGTGGAGATAAGTAATTCGGTACTTCTTGCGGAAGGCTAGGTCACGCTATATGTAGAGTTGTAGCAGCAGGGTTCTGGGTGAAGATAGGTGATTCGGTACTCCTTGCGGAATGTGAAGACACGCTATATGAAGAGTTGTAGCAGCAGTGTTCTGGGTGGAGATAGGTGATTCGGTACTTCTTGCGGAAGGCTAGGTCACGCTATATGTAGAGTTGTAGCAGCAGTGTTCTGGGTGGAGATAAGTAATTCCGTATTTCCTGCGGAAGGCTAGGTCACGCTATATGTAGAGATGTAGCAGCAGTGTTCTGGGTGGAGATAAGTAATTCGGTACTTCTTGCGGAAGGCTAGGTCACGCTATATGTAGAGTTGTAGCAGCAGTGTTCTGGGTGGAGATAGGTGATTCGGTACTCCTTGCGGAAGGCTAGGTCAGGCTATATGTAGAGTTGTAGCAGCAGTGTTCTGGGTGGAGATAAGTGATTCGGTACTCCTTGCGGAAGACGAGGTCACACCATAAGACGAGTTGTAGTCGCATTATTCTGCGTGGGGGTAAGTGATTCGCCACTTCTTGCTTCTTGCGAAAGACGAGGACACAACATAAGACGAGTTGTAGCAGCAGTGTTCTGGGTGGAGATAAGTGATTCGGTACTTCTTGCGGAAGGCTAGGTCACGCTATATGTAGAGTTGTAGCAGCAGTGTTCTGGGTGGAGATAAGTAATTCGGTACTTCTTGCGGAAGGCTAGGTCACGCTATATGTATAGTTGTAGCAGCAGTGTTCTGGGTGGAGATAGGTGATTCGGTACTCCTTGCGGAAGGCTAGGTCAGGCTATATGTAGAGTTGTAGCAGCAGTGTTCTGGGTGGAGATAGGTGATTCGGTACTCCTTGCGGAAAGCTAGGTCAGGCTATATGTAGAGTTGTAGCAGCAGTGTTCTGGGTGGAGATAAGTAATTCGGTACTTCTTGCGGAAGGCTAGGTCACGCTATATGTATAGTTGTAGCAGCAGTGTTCCGAGAGGAGATAAGTAATTCGGTACTTCTTGCGGGAGGCTAGGTCACGCTCTATGTAGAGTTGTAGCAGCAGTGTTCTGGGTGGAGATAAGTAATTCGGTACTTCTTGCGGAAGGCTAGGTCACGCTATATGTAGAGTTATAGCAGCAGTGTTCTGGGTGGAGATAAGTAATTCGGTACTTCTTGCGGAAGGCTAGGTCACGCTATATGTATAGCTGTAGCAGCAGTGTTCTGGGTGGAGATAGGTGATTCGGTACTTCTTGCGGAAGGCTAGGTCACGCTATATGTAGAGTTGTAGCAGCAGTGTTCTGGGTGGAGATAGGTGATTCGGTACGTCTTGCGGAAGGCTAGGTCAGGCTATATGTAGAGTTGTAGCAGCAGTGTTCTGGGTGGAGATAAGTAATTCGGTACTTCTTGCGGAAGGCTAGGTCACGCTATATGTATAGCTGTAGCAGCAGTGTTCTGGGTGGAGATAGGTGATTCGGTACTTCTTGCGGAAGGCTAGGTCACGCTATATGTAGAGTTGTAGCAGCAGTGTTCTGGGTGGAGATAGGTGATTCGGTACTCCTTGCGGAAGGCTAGGTCAGGCTATATGTAGAGTTGTAGCAGCAGTGTTCTGGGTGGAGATAAGTAATTCGGTACTTCTTGCGGAAGGCTAGGTCACGCTATATGTAGAGTTGTAGCAGCAGTGTTCTGGGTGGAGATAAGTAATTCGGTACTTCTTGCGGAAGGCTAGGTCACGCTATATGTATAGCTGTAGCAGCAGTGTTCTGGGTGGAGATAGGTGATTCGGTACTTCTTGCGGAAGGCTAGGTCACGCTATATGTAGAGTTGTAGCAGCAGTGTTCTGGGTGGAGATAGGTGATTCGGTACTCTTTGCGGAAGGCTAGGTCAGGCTATATGTAGAGTTGTAGCAGCAGTGTTCTGGGTGGAGATAAGTAATTCGGTACTTCTTGCGGAGGGCTAGGTCACGCTATATGTAGAGTTGTAGCAGCAGTGTTCTGGTTGGAGATAAGTAATTCGGTACTTCTTGCGGAAGGCTAGGTCACGCTATATGTATAGTTGTAGCAGCAGTGTTCTGGGTGGAGATAAGTAATTCGGTACTTCTTGCGGGAGGCTAGGTCACGCTCTATGTAGAGTTGTAGCAGCAGTGTTCTGGGTGGAGATAAGTAATTCGGTACTTCTTGCGGAAGGCTAGGTCACGCTATATGTAGAGTTGTAGCAGCAGTGTTCTGGGTGGAGATAAGTAATTCGGTACTTCTTGCGGAAGGCTAGGTCACGCTATATGTATAGCTGTAGCAGCAGTGTTCTGGGTGGAGATAGGTGATTCGGTACTTCTTGCGGAAGGCTAGGTGACGCTATATGTAGAGTTGTAGCAGCAGTGTTCTGGGTGGAGATAAGTAATTCGGTACTTCTTGCGGAAGGCTAGGTCACGCTATATGTATAGTTGTAGCAGCAGTGTTCTGGGTGGAGATAAGTAATTCGGTACTTCTTGCGGAAGGCTAGGTCACGCTATATGTAGAGTTCTAGCAGCAGTGTTCTGGGTGGAGATAAGTAATTCGGTACTTCTTGCGGAAGGCTAGGTCACGCTATATGTAGAGTTGTAGCAGCAGTGTTCTGGGTGGAGATAAGTAATTCGGTACTTCTTGCGGAAGGCTAGGTCACGCTATATGTATAGCTGTAGCAGCAGTGTTCTGGGTGGAGATAGGTGATTCGGTACTTCTTGCGGAAGGCTAGGTCACGCTATATGTAGAGTTGTAGCAGCAGTGTTCTGGGTGGAGATAGGTGATTCGGTACTCCTTGCGGAAGGCTAGGTCAGGCTATATGTAGAGTTGTAGCAGCAGTGTTCTGGGTGGAGATAAGTAATTCGGTACTTCTTGCGGAGGGCTAGGTCACGCTATATGTAGAGTTGTAGCAGCAGTGTTCTGGGTGGAGATAAGTAATTCGGTACTTCTTGCGGAAGGCTAGGTCAAGCTATATGTATAGTTGTAGCAGCAGTGTTCTGGGTGGAGATAAGTAATTCGGTACTTCTTGCGGGAGGCTAGGTCACGCTCTATGTAGAGTTGTAGCAGCAGTGTTCTGGGTGGAGATAAGTAATTCGGTACTTCTTGCGGAAGGCTAGGTCACGCTATATGTAGAGTTGTAGCAGCAGTGTTCTGGGTGGAGATAAGTAATTCGGTACTTCTTGCGGAAGGCTAGGTCACGCTATATGTATAGCTGTAGCAGCAGTGTTCTGGGTGGAGATAGGTGATTCGGTACTTCTTGCGGAAGGCTAGGTGACGCTATATGTAGAGTTGTAGCAGCAGTGTTCTGGGTGGAGATAAGTAATTCGGTACTTCTTGCGGAAGGCTAGGTCACGCTATATGTATAGTTGTAGCAGCAGTGTTCTGGGTGGAGATAAGTAATTCGGTACTTCTTGCGGAAGGCTAGGTCACGCTATATGTAGAGTTGTAGCAGCAGTGTTCTGGGTGGAGATAAGTAATTCGGTACTTCTTGCGGAAGGCTAGGTCACGCTATATGTATAGTTGTAGCAGCAGTGTTCTGGGTGGAGATAAGTAATTCGGTACTTCTTGCTGAAGGCTAGGTCACGCTATATGTAGAGTTGTAGCAGCAGTGTTCTGGGTGGAGATAAGTAATTCGGTACTTCTTGCGGAAGGCTAGGTCACGCTATATGTATAGTTGTAGCAGCAGTGTTCTGGGTTGAGAAAAGTAATTCGGTACTTCTTGCGGAAGGCTAGGTCACGCTATATGTAGAGTTGTAGCAGCAGTGTTCTGGGTGGAGATAAGTAATTCGGTACTCCTTGCGGAAGGCTAGGTCACGCTATATGTATAGTTGTAGCAGCAGTGTTCTGGGTGGAGATAAGTAATTCTGTACTTCTTGCGGAAGGCTAGGTCACGCTATATGTAGAGTTGTAGCAGCAGTGTTCTGGGTGGAGATAAGTAATTCGGTACTTCTTGCGGAAGGCTAGGTCACGCTATATGTAGAGTTGTAGCAGCAGTGTTCTGGGTGGAGATAAGTAATTCGGTACTTCTTGCGGAAGGATAGGTCACGCTATATGTAGAGTTGTAGCAGCAGTGTTCTGGGTGGAGATAAGTAATTCGGTACTTCTTGCGGAAGGCTAGGTCACGCTATATGTATAGCTGTAGCAGCAGTGTTCTGGGTGGAGATAGGTGATTCGGTACTTCTTGCGGAAGGCTAGGTGACGCTATATGTAGAGTTGTAGCAGCAGTGTTCTGGGTGGAGATAAGTAATTCGGTACTTCTTGCGGAAGGCTAGGTCACGCTATATGTATAGTTGTAGCAGCAGTGTTCTGGGTGGAGATAAGTAATTCGGTACTTCTTGCGGAAGGCTAGGTCACGCTATATGTAGAGTTCTAGCAGCAGTGTTCTGGGTGGAGATAAGTAATTCGGTACTTCTTGCGGAAGGCTAGGTCACGCTATATGTAGAGTTGTAGCAGCAGTGTTCTGGGTGGAGATAAGTAATTCGGTACTTCTTGCGGAAGGCTAGGTCACGCTATATGTATAGCTGTAGCAGCAGTGTTCTGGGTGGAGATAGGTGATTCGGTACTTCTTGCGGAAGGCTAGGTCACGCTATATGTAGAGTTGTAGCAGCAGTGTTCTGGGTGGAGATAGGTGATTCGGTACTCCTTGCGGAAGGCTAGGTCAGGCTATATGTAGAGTTGTAGCAGCAGTGTTCTGGGTGGAGATAAGTAATTCGGTACTTCTTGCGGAGGGCTAGGTCACGCTATATGTAGAGTTGTAGCAGCAGTGTTCTGGGTGGAGATAAGTAATTCGGTACTTCTTGCGGAAGGCTAGGTCAAGCTATATGTATAGTTGTAGCAGCAGTGTTCTGGGTGGAGATAAGTAATTCGGTACTTCTTGCGGGAGGCTAGGTCACGCTCTATGTAGAGTTGTAGCAGCAGTGTTCTGGGTGGAGATAAGTAATTCGGTACTTCTTGCGGAAGGCTAGGTCACGCTATATGTAGAGTTGTAGCAGCAGTGTTCTGGGTGGAGATAAGTAATTCGGTACTTCTTGCGGAAGGCTAGGTCACGCTATATGTATAGCTGTAGCAGCAGTGTTCTGGGTGGAGATAGGTGATTCGGTACTTCTTGCGGAAGGCTAGGTGACGCTATATGTAGAGTTGTAGCAGCAGTGTTCTGGGTGGAGATAAGTAATTCGGTACTTCTTGCGGAAGGCTAGGTCACGCTATATGTATAGTTGTAGCAGCAGTGTTCTGGGTGGAGATAAGTAATTCGGTACTTCTTGCGGAAGGCTAGGTCACGCTATATGTAGAGTTGTAGCAGCAGTGTTCTGGGTGGAGATAAGTAATTCGGTACTTCTTGCGGAAGGCTAGGTCACGCTATATGTATAGTTGTAGCAGCAGTGTTCTGGGTGGAGATAAGTAATTCGGTACTTCTTGCTGAAGGCTAGGTCACGCTATATGTAGAGTTGTAGCAGCAGTGTTCTGGGTGGAGATAAGTAATTCGGTACTTCTTGCGGAAGGCTAGGTCACGCTATATGTATAGTTGTAGCAGCAGTGTTCTGGGTTGAGAAAAGTAATTCGGTACTTCTTGCGGAAGGCTAGGTCACGCTATATGTAGAGTTGTAGCAGCAGTGTTCTGGGTGGAGATAAGTAATTCGGTACTCCTTGCGGAAGGCTAGGTCACGCTATATGTATAGTTGTAGCAGCAGTGTTCTGGGTGGAGATAAGTAATTCTGTACTTCTTGCGGAAGGCTAGGTCACGCTATATGTAGAGTTGTAGCAGCAGTGTTCTGGGTGGAGATAAGTAATTCGGTACTTCTTGCGGAAGGCTAGGTCACGCTATATGTAGAGTTGTAGCAGCAGTGTTCTGGGTGGAGATAAGTAATTCGGTACTTCTTGCGGAAGGATAGGTCACGCTATATGTAGAGTTGTAGCAGCAGTGTTCTGGGTGGAGATAGGTGATTCGGTACTCCTTGCGGAATGTGAAGACACGCTATATGAAGAGTTGTAGCAGCAGTGTCCTGGGTGGAGATAGGTGATTCGGTACTTCTTGCGGAAGGCTAGGTCACGCTCTATGTAGAGTTGTAGCAGCAGTGTTCAGGGTGGAGATAAGTAATTCGGTACTTCTTGCGGAAGGCTAGGTCACGCTATATGTAGAGTTGTAGCAGCAGTGTTCTGGGTGGAGATAAGTAATTCGGTACTTCTTGCGGAAGGCTAGGTCAAGCTATATGTATAGTTGTAGCAGCAGTGTTCTGGGTGGAGATAAGTAATTCGGTACTTCTTGCGGGAGGCTAGGTCACGCTCTATGTAGAGTTGTAGCAGCAGTGTTCTGGGTGGAGATAAGTAATTCGGTACTTCTTGCGGAAGGCTAGGTCACGCTATATGTAGAGTTGTAGCAGCAGTGTTCTGGGTGGAGATAAGTAATTCGGTACTTCTTGCGGAAGGCTAGGTCACGCTATATGTATAGCTGTAGCAGCAGTGTTCTGGGTGGAGATAGGTGATTCGGTACTTCTTGCGGAAGGCTAGGTGACGCTATATGTAGAGTTGTAGCAGCAGTGTTCTGGGTGGAGATAAGTAATTCGGTACTTCTTGCGGAAGGCTAGGTCACGCTATATGTATAGTTGTAGCAGCAGTGTTCTGGGTGGAGATAAGTAATTCGGTACTTCTTGCGGAAGGCTAGGTCACGCTATATGTAGAGTTGTAGCAGCAGTGTTCTGGGTGGAGATAAGTAATTCGGTACTTCTTGCGGAAGGCTAGGTCACGCTATATGTATAGTTGTAGCAGCAGTGTTCTGGGTGGAGATAAGTAATTCGGTACTTCTTGCTGAAGGCTAGGTCACGCTATATGTAGAGTTGTAGCAGCAGTGTTCTGGGTGGAGATAAGTAATTCGGTACTTCTTGCGGAAGGCTAGGTCACGCTATATGTATAGTTGTAGCAGCAGTGTTCTGGGTTGAGAAAAGTAATTCGGTACTTCTTGCGGAAGGCTAGGTCACGCTATATGTAGAGTTGTAGCAGCAGTGTTCTGGGTGGAGATAAGTAATTCGGTACTCCTTGCGGAAGGCTAGGTCACGCTATATGTATAGTTGTAGCAGCAGTGTTCTGGGTGGAGATAAGTAATTCTGTACTTCTTGCGGAAGGCTAGGTCACGCTATATGTAGAGTTGTAGCAGCAGTGTTCTGGGTGGAGATAAGTAATTCGGTACTTCTTGCGGAAGGCTAGGTCACGCTATATGTAGAGTTGTAGCAGCAGTGTTCTGGGTGGAGATAAGTAATTCGGTACTTCTTGCGGAAGGATAGGTCACGCTATATGTAGAGTTGTAGCAGCAGTGTTCTGGGTGGAGATAGGTGATTCGGTACTCCTTGCGGAATGTGAAGACACGCTATATGAAGAGTTGTAGCAGCAGTGTCCTGGGTGGAGATAGGTGATTCGGTACTTCTTGCGGAAGGCTAGGTCACGCTCTATGTAGAGTTGTAGCAGCAGTGTTCAGGGTGGAGATAAGTAATTCGGTACTTCTTGCGGAAGGCTAGGTCACGCTATATGTAGAGTTGTAGCAGCAGTGTTCTGGGTGGAGATAAGTAATTCGGTAATTCTTGCGGAAGGCTAGGTCACGCTATATGTAGAGTTGTAGCAGCAGTTTTCTGGGTGGAGATAAGTAATTCGGTACTTCTTGCGGAAGGCTAGGTCACGCTATAAGTAGAGTTGTAGCAGCAGTGTTCTGGGTGGAGATGAGTAATTCGGTACTCCTTGCTGAAGGCTAGGTCACGCTATATGTATAGTTGTAGCAGCAGTGTTCTGGGTGGAGATAAGTAATTCGGTACTTCTTGCGGAAGGCTAGGTCACGCTATATGTAGAGTTGTAGCAGCAGTGTTCTGGGTGGAGATAAGTAATTCGGTACTTCTTGCGGAAGGCTAGGTCACGCTATATGTAGAGTTGTAGCAGCAGTGTTCTGGGTGGAGATAAGTAATTCGGTACTTCTTGCTAAAGGCTAGGTCACGCTATATGTAGAGTTGTAGCAGCAGTGTTCTGGGTGGAGATAGGTGATTCGGTACTCCTTGCGGAATGTGAAGACACCCTATATGAAGAGTTGTAGCAGCAGTGTTCTGGGTGGAGATAGGTGATTCGGTACTTCTTGCGGAAGGCTAGGTCACGCTATATGTAGAGTTGTAGCAGCAGTGTTCTGGGTGGAGATAGGTGATTCGGTACTCCTTGCGGAATGTGAAGACACGCTATATGAAGAGTTGTAGCAGCAGTGTTCTGGGTGGAGATAGGTGATTCGGTACTTCTTGCGGAAGGCTAGGTCACGCTCTATGTAGAGTTGTAGCCGCAGTGTTCTGGTTGGAGATAAGTAATTCGGTACTTCTTGCGGAAGGCTAGGTCACGCTATATGTAGAGTTGTAGCAGCAGTGTTCTGGGTGGAGATAAGTAATTCGGTACTTCTTGCGGAAGGCTAGGTCACGCTATATGTATAGTTGTAGCAGCAGTGTTCTGGGTGGAGATAAGTAATTCGGTACTTCTTGCGGAAGGCTAGGTCACGCTAT
This sequence comes from Prosapia bicincta, assembly GCA_036971475.1. NCBI lineage: Eukaryota > Metazoa > Arthropoda > Insecta > Hemiptera > Cercopidae > Prosapia > Prosapia bicincta. Next base: position 82,743,699 of record JBAIZL010000005.1, read on the forward strand.
ATGTAGAGTTGTAGCAGCAGTGTTCTGGGTGGAGATAAGTAATTCGGTACTATTTGCGGAAGGCTAGGTCACGCTATATGTATAGTTGTAGCAGCAGTGTTCTGGGTGGAGATAAGTAATTCGGTACTTCTTGCGGAAGGCTAGGTCACGCTATATGTAGAGTTGTAGCAGCAGTGTTCTGGGTGGAGATAAGTAATTCGGTACTTCTTGCGGAAGGCTAGGTCACGCTATATGTAGAGTTGTAGCAGCAGTGTTCTGGGTGGAGATAAGTAATTCGGTACTTCTTGCGGAAGGCTAGGTCACGCTATATGTAGAGTTGTAGCAGCAGTGTTCTGGGTGGAGATAAGTAATTCGGTACTTCTTGCGGAAGACTAGGTCACGCTATATGTATAGTTGTAGCAGCAGTGTTCTGGGTGGAGATAAGTAATTCGGTACTTCTTGCGGAAGGCTAGGTCACGCTATATGTAGAGTTTGTAGCAGCAGTGTTCTGGGTGGAGATAGGTGATTCGGTACTTCTTGCGGAAGGCTAGGTCACGCTATATGTAGAGTTGTAGCAGCAGTGTTCTGGGTGGAGATAGGTGATTCGGTACTCCTTGCGGAAGGCTAGGTCACGCTATATGTAGAGTTGTAGCAGCAGTGTTCTGGGTGGAGATAAGTAATTCGGTACTTCTTGCGGAAGGCTAGGTCACGCTATATGTAGAGTTGTAGCAGCAGTGTTCTGGGTGGAGATAGGTGATTCGGTACTCCTTGCGGAAGGCTAGGTCACGCTATATGTAGAGTTGTAGCAGCAGTGTTCTGGGTGGAGATAAGTAATTCGGTACTTCTTGCGGAAGGCTAGGTCACGCTATATGTAGAGTTGTAGCAGCAGTGTTCTGGGTGGAGATAAGTAATTCGGTAATTCTTGCGGAAGGCTAGGTCACGCTATATGTAGAGTTGTAGCAGCAGTTTTCTGGGTGGAGATAAGTAATTCGGTACTTCTTGCGGAAGGCTAGGTCTCGCTATATGTAGAGTTGTAGCAGCAGTGTTCTGGGTGGAGATAAGTAATTCGGTACTTCTTGCGGAAGGCTAGGTCACGCTATAAGTAGAGTTGTAGCAGCAGTGTTCTGGGTGGAGATAAGTAATTCGGTACTCCTTGCTGAAGGCTAGGTCACGCTATATGTATAGTTGTAGCAGCAGTGTTCTGGGTGGAGATAAGTAATTCGGTACTTCTTGCGGAAGGCTAGGTCACGCTATATGTAGAGTTGTAGCAGCAGTGTTCTGGGTGGAGATAAGTAATTCGGTACTTCTTGCGGAAGGCTAGGTCACGCTATATGTAGAGTTGTAGCAGCAGTGTTCTGGGTGGAGATAAGTAATTCGGTACTTCTTGCGGAAGGCTAGGTCACGCTATATGTAGAGTTGTAGCAGCAGGGTTCTGGGTGAAGATAGGTGATTCGGTACTCCTTGCGGAATGTGAAGACACGCTATATGAAGAGTTGTAGCAGCAGTGTTCTGGGTGGAGATAGGTGATTCGGTACTTCTTGCGGAAGGCTAGGTCACGCTATATGTAGAGTTGTAGCAGCAGTGTTCTGGGTGGAGATAAGTAATTCGGTACTTCCTGCGGAAGGCTAGGTCACGCTATATGTAGAGTTGTAGCAGCAGTGTTCTGGGTGGAGCTAAGTAATTCGGTACTTCTTGCGGAAGGCTAGGTCACGCTATATGTAGAGTTGTAGCAGCAGTGTTCTGGGTGGAGATAGGTGATTCGGTACTCCTTGCGGAAGGCTAGGTCAGGCTATATGTAGAGTTGTAGCAGCAGTGTTCTGGGTGGAGATAAGTGATTCGGTACTCCTTGCGGAAGACGAGGTCACACCATAAGACGAGTTGTAGTCGCAGTATTCTGCGTGGGGGTAAGTGATTCGCCACTTCTTGCTTCTTGCGGAAGACGAGGTCACAACATAAGACGAGTTTTAGCAGCAGTGTTCTGGGTGGAGATAAGTGATTCGGTACTTCTTGCGGAAGGCTAGGTCACGCTATATGTAGAGTTGTAGCAGCAGTGTTCTGGGTGGAGATAAGTAATTCGGTACTTCTTGCGGAAGGCTAGGTCACGCTATATGTATAGTTGTAGCAGCAGTGTTCTGGGTGGAGATAGGTGATTCGGTACTCCTTGCGGAAGGCTAGGTCACGCTATATGTAGAGTTGTAGCAGCAGTGTTCTGGGTGGAGATAAGTAATTCGGTACTTCTTGCGGAAGGCTAGGTCACGCTATATGTAGAGTTGTAGCAGCAGTGTTCTGGGTGGAGATAGGTGATTCGGTACTCCTTGCGGAAGGCTAGGTCAGGCTATATGTAGAGTTGTAGCAGCAGTGTTCTGGGTGGAGATAGGTGATTCGGTACTCCTTGCGGAAGGCTAGGTCAGGCTATATGTAGAGTTGTAGCAGCAGTGTTCTGGGTGGAGATAAGTAATTCGGTACTTCTTGCGGAAGGCTAGGTCACGCTATATGTATAGTTGTAGCAGCAGTGTTCCGAGTGGAGATAAGTAATTCGGTACTTCTTGCGGGAGGCTAGGTCACGCTCTATGTAGAGTTGTAGCAGCAGTGTTCTGGGTGGAGATAAGTAATTCGGTACTTCTTGCGGAAGGCTAGGTCACGCTATATGTAGAGTTATAGCAGCAGTGTTCTGGGTGGAGATAAGTAATTCGGTACTTCTTGCGGAAGGCTAGGTCACGCTATATGTATAGCTGTAGCAGCAGTGTTCTGGGTGGAGATAGGTGATTCGGTACTTCTTGCGGAAGGCTAGGTCACGCTATATGTAGAGTTGTAGCAGCAATGTTCTGGGTGGAGATAGGTGATTCGGTACGTCTTGCGGAAGGCTAGGTCAGGCTATATGTAGAGTTGTAGCAGCAGTGTTCTGGGTGGAGATAAGTAATTCGGTACTTCTTGCGGAAGGCTAGGTCACGCTATATGTATAGCTGTAGCAGCAGTGTTCTGGGTGGAGATAGGTGATTCGGTACTTCTTGCGGAAGGCTAGGTCACGCTATATGTAGAGTTGTAGCAGCAGTGTTCTGGGTGGAGATAGGTGATTCGGTACTTCTTGCGGAAGGCTAGGTCACGCTATATGTAGAGTTGTAGCAGCAGTGTTCTGGGTGGAGATAGGTGATTCGGTACGTCTTGCGGAAGGCTAGGTCAGGCTATATGTATAGTTGTAGCAGCAGTGTTCTGGGTGGAGATAAGTAATTCGGTACTTCTTGCGGAAGGCTAGGTCACGCTATATGTAGAGTTCTAGCAGCAGTGTTCTGGGTGGAGATAAGTAATTCGGTACTTCTTGCGGAAGGCTAGGTCACGCTATAAGTAGAGTTGTAGCAGCAGTGTTCTGGGTGGAGATGAGTAATTCGGTACTTCTTGCGGAAGGCTAGGTCACGCTATATGTATAGTTGTAGCAGCAGTGTTATGGGTGGAGATAAGTAATTCGGTACTTCTTGCGGAAGGCTAGGTCACGCTATATGTAGAGTTGTAGCAGCAGTGTTCTGGGTGGAGATAAGTAATTCGGTACTTCTTGCGAAAGGCTAGGTCACGCTATATGTATAGTTGTAGCAGCAGTGTTCTGGGTGGAGAAAAGTAATTCGGTACTTCTTGCGGAAGGCTAGGTCACGCTATATGTAGAGTTGTAGCAGCAGTGTTCTGGGTGGAGATAAGTAATTCGGTACTCCTTGCGGAAGGCTAGGTCACGCTATATGTATAGTTGTAGCAGCAGTGTTCTGGGTGGAGATAAGTAATTCTGTACTTCTTGCGAAAGGCTAGGTCACGCTATATGTAGAGTTGTAGCAGCAGTGTTCTGGGTGGAGATAAGTAATTCGGTACTTCTTGCGGAAGGCTACGTCACGCTGTATGTAGAGTTGTAGCAGCAGTGTTCTGGGTGGAGATAAGTAATTCGGTACTTCTTGCGGAAGGATAGGTCACGCTATATGTAGAGTTGTAGCAGCAGTGTTCTGGGTGGAGATAGGTGATTCGGTACTCCTTGCGGAATGTGAAGACACGCTATATGAAGAGTTGTAGCAGCAGTGTCCTGGGTGGAGATAGGTGATTCGGTACTTCTTGCGGAAGGCTAGGTCACGCTCTATGTAGAGTTGTAGCAGCAGTGTTCAGGGTGGAGATAAGTAATTCGGTACTTCTTGCGGAAGGCTAGGTCACGCTATATGTAGAGTTGTAGCAGCAGTGTTCTGGGTGGAGATAAGTAATTCGGTAATTCTTGCGGAAGGCTAGGTCACGCTATATGTAGAGTTGTAGCAGCAGTTTTCTGGGTGGAGATAAGTAATTCGGTACTTCTTGCGGAAGGCTAGGTCACGCTATATGTAGAGTTCTAGCAGCAGTGTTCTGGGTGGAGATAAGTAATTCGGTACTTCTTGCGGAAGGCTAGGTCACGCTATAAGTAGAGTTGTAGCAGCAGTGTTCTGGGTGGAGATGAGTAATTCGGTACTCCTTGGTAAAGGCTAGGTCACGCTATATGTATAGTTGTAGCAGCAGTGTTCTGGGTGGAGATAAGTAATTCGGTACTTCTTGCGGAAGGCTAGGTCACGCTATATGTAGAGTTGTAGCAGCAGTGTTCTGGGTGGAGATAAGTAATTCGGTACTTCTTGCGGAAGGCTAGGTCACGCTATATGTAGAGTTGTAGCAGCAGTGTTCTGGGTGGAGATAAGTAATTCGGTACTTCTTGCGGAAGGCTAGGTCACGCTATATGTAGAGTTGTAGCAGCAGTGTTCTGGGTGGAGATAGGTGATTCGGTACTCCTTGCGGAATGTGAAGACACGCTATATGAAGAGTTGTAGCAGCAGTGTTCTGGGTGGAGATAGGTGATTCGGTACTTCTTGCGGAAGGCTAGGTCACGCTATATGTAGAGTTGTAGCAGCAGTGTTCTGGGTGGAGATAGGTGATTCGGTACTCCTTGCGGAATGTGAAGACACGCTATATGAAGAGTTGTAGCAGCAGTGTTCTGGGTGGAGATAGGTGATTCGGTACTTCTTGCGGAAGGCTAGGTCACGCTCTATGTAGAGTTGTAGCCGCAGTGTTCTGGTTGGAGATAAGTAATTCGGTACTTCTTGCGGAAGGCTAGGTCACGCTATATGTAGAGTTGTAGCAGCAGTGTTCTGGGTGGAGATAAGTAATTCGGTACTATTTGCGGAAGGCTAGGTCACGCTATATGTATAGTTGTAGCAGCAGTGTTCTGGGTGGAGATAAGTAATTCGGTACTTCTTGCGGAAGGCTAGGTCACGCTATATGTAGAGTTGTAGCAGCAGGGTTCTGGGTGAAGATAGGTGATTCGGTACTCCTTGCGGAATGTGAAGACACGCTATATGAAGAGTTGTAGCAGCAGTGTTCTGGGTGGAGATAGGTGATTCGGTACTTCTTGCGGAAGGCTAGGTCACGCTATATGTAGAGTTGTAGCAGCAGTGTTCTGGGTGGAGATAAGTAATTCGGTACTTCCTGCGGAAGGCTAGGTCACGCTATATGTAGAGTTGTAGCAGCAGTGTTCTGGGTGGAGCTAAGTAATTCGGTACTTCTTGCGGAAGGCTAGGTCACGCTATATGTAGAGTTGTAGCAGCAGTGTTCTGGGTGGAGATAGGTGATTCGGTACTCCTTGCGGAAGGCTAGGTCAGGCTATATGTAGAGTTGTAGCAGCAGTGTTCTGGGTGGAGATAAGTGATTCGGTACTCCTTGCGGAAGACGAGGTCACACCATAAGACGAGTTGTAGTCGCAGTATTCTGCGTGGGGGTAAGTGATTCGCCACTTCTTGCTTCTTGCGGAAGACGAGGTCACAACATAAGACGAGTTTTAGCAGCAGTGTTCTGGGTGGAGATAAGTGATTCGGTACTTCTTGCGGAAGGCTAGGTCACGCTATATGTAGAGTTGTAGCAGCAGTGTTCTGGGTGGAGATAAGTAATTCGGTACTTCTTGCGGAAGGCTAGGTCACGCTATATGTATAGTTGTAGCAGCAGTGTTCTGGGTGGAGATAGGTGATTCGGTACTCCTTGCGGAAGGCTAGGTCACGCTATATGTAGAGTTGTAGCAGCAGTGTTCTGGGTGGAGATAAGTAATTCGGTACTTCTTGCGGAAGGCTAGGTCACGCTATATGTAGAGTTGTAGCAGCAGTGTTCTGGGTGGAGATAGGTGATTCGGTACTCCTTGCGGAAGGCTAGGTCAGGCTATATGTAGAGTTGTAGCAGCAGTGTTCTGGGTGGAGATAGGTGATTCGGTACTCCTTGCGGAAGGCTAGGTCAGGCTATATGTAGAGTTGTAGCAGCAGTGTTCTGGGTGGAGATAAGTAATTCGGTACTTCTTGCGGAAGGCTAGGTCACGCTATATGTATAGTTGTAGCAGCAGTGTTCCGAGTGGAGATAAGTAATTCGGTACTTCTTGCGGGAGGCTAGGTCACGCTCTATGTAGAGTTGTAGCAGCAGTGTTCTGGGTGGAGATAAGTAATTCGGTACTTCTTGCGGAAGGCTAGGTCACGCTATATGTAGAGTTATAGCAGCAGTGTTCTGGGTGGAGATAAGTAATTCGGTACTTCTTGCGGAAGGCTAGGTCACGCTATATGTATAGCTGTAGCAGCAGTGTTCTGGGTGGAGATAGGTGATTCGGTACTTCTTGCGGAAGGCTAGGTCACGCTATATGTAGAGTTGTAGCAGCAATGTTCTGGGTGGAGATAGGTGATTCGGTACGTCTTGCGGAAGGCTAGGTCAGGCTATATGTAGAGTTGTAGCAGCAGTGTTCTGGGTGGAGATAAGTAATTCGGTACTTCTTGCGGAAGGCTAGGTCACGCTATATGTATAGCTGTAGCAGCAGTGTTCTGGGTGGAGATAGGTGATTCGGTACTTCTTGCGGAAGGCTAGGTCACGCTATATGTAGAGTTGTAGCAGCAGTGTTCTGGGTGGAGATAGGTGATTCGGTACTTCTTGCGGAAGGCTAGGTCACGCTATATGTAGAGTTGTAGCAGCAGTGTTCTGGGTGGAGATAGGTGATTCGGTACGTCTTGCGGAAGGCTAGGTCAGGCTATATGTATAGTTGTAGCAGCAGTGTTCTGGGTGGAGATAAGTAATTCGGTACTTCTTGCGGAAGGCTAGGTCACGCTATATGTAGAGTTCTAGCAGCAGTGTTCTGGGTGGAGATAAGTAATTCGGTACTTCTTGCGGAAGGCTAGGTCACGCTATAAGTAGAGTTGTAGCAGCAGTGTTCTGGGTGGAGATGAGTAATTCGGTACTTCTTGCGGAAGGCTAGGTCACGCTATATGTATAGTTGTAGCAGCAGTGTTCTGGGTGGAGATAAGTAATTCGGTACTTCTTGCGGAAGGCTAGGTCACGCTATATGTAGAGTTGTAGCAGCAGTGTTCTGGGTGGAGATAAGTAATTCGGTACTTCTTGCGAAAGGCTAGGTCACGCTATATGTATAGTTGTAGCAGCAGTGTTCTGGGTGGAGAAAAGTAATTCGGTACTTCTTGCGGAAGGCTAGGTCACGCTATATGTAGAGTTGTAGCAGCAGTGTTCTGGGTGGAGATAAGTAATTCGGTACTCCTTGCGGAAGGCTAGGTCACGCTATATGTATAGTTGTAGCAGCAGTGTTCTGGGTGGAGATAAGTAATTCTGTACTTCTTGCGGAAGGCTAGGTCACGCTATATGTAGAGTTGTAGCAGCAGTGTTCTGGGTGGAGATAAGTAATTCGGTACTTCTTGCGGAAGGCTACGTCACGCTATATGTAGAGTTGTAGCAGCAGTGTTCTGGGTGGAGATAAGTAATTCGGTACTTCTTGCGGAAGGATAGGTCACGCTATATGTAGAGTTGTAGCAGCAGTGTTCTGGGTGGAGATAGGTGATTCGGTACTCCTTGCGGAATGTGAAGACACGCTATATGAAGAGTTGTAGCAGCAGTGTCCTGGGTGGAGATAGGTGATTCGGTACTTCTTGCGGAAGGCTAGGTCACGCTCTATGTAGAGTTGTAGCAGCAGTGTTCAGGGTGGAGATAAGTAATTCGGTACTTCTTGCGGAAGGCTAGGTCACGCTATATGTAGAGTTGTAGCAGCAGTGTTCTGGGTGGAGATAAGTAATTCGGTAATTCTTGCGGAAGGCTAGGTCACGCTATATGTAGAGTTGTAGCAGCAGTTTTCTGGGTGGAGATAAGTAATTCGGTACTTCTTGCGGAAGGCTAGGTCACGCTATATGTAGAGTTCTAGCAGCAGTGTTCTGGGTGGAGATAAGTAATTCGGTACTTCTTGCGGAAGGCTAGGTCACGCTATAAGTAGAGTTGTAGCAGCAGTGTTCTGGGTGGAGATGAGTAATTCGGTACTCCTTGGTGAAGGCTAGGTCACGCTATATGTATAGTTGTAGCAGCAGTGTTCTGGGTGGAGATAAGTAATTCGGTACTTCTTGCGGAAGGCTAGGTCACGCTATATGTAGAGTTGTAGCAGCAGTGTTCTGGGTGGAGATAAGTAATTCGGTACTTCTTGCGGAAGGCTAGGTCACGCTATATGTAGAGTTGTAGCAGCAGTGTTCTGGGTGGAGATAAGTAATTCGGTACTTCTTGCGGAAGGCTAGGTCACGCTATATGTAGAGTTGTAGCAGCAGTGTTCTGGGTGGAGATAGGTGATTCGGTACTTCTTGCGGAAGGCTAGGTCACGCTCTATGTAGAGTTGTAGCCGCAGTGTTCTGGTTGGAGATAAGTAATTCGGTACTTCTTGCGGAAGGCTAGGTCACGCTATATGTAGAGTTGTAGCAGCAGTGTTCTGGGTGGAGATAAGTAATTCGGTACTATTTGCGGAAGGCTAGGTCACGCTATATGTATAGTTGTAGCAGCAGTGTTCTGGGTGGAGATAAGTAATTCGGTACTTCTTGCGGAAGGCTAGGTCACGCTATATGTAGAGTTGTAGCAGCAGTGTTCTGGGTGGAGATAAGTAATTCGGTACTTCTTGCGGAAGGCTAGGTCACGCTATATGTAGAGTTGTAGCAGCAGTGTTCTGGGTGGAGATAAGTAATTCGGTACTTCTTGCGGAAGGCTAGGTCACGCTATATGTAGAGTTGTAGCAGCAGTGTTCTGGGTGGAGATAAGTAATTCGGTACTTCTTGCGGAAGGCTAGGTCACGCTATATGTATAGTTGTAGCAGCAGTGTTCTGGGTGGAGATAAGTAATTCGGTACTTCTTGCGGAAGGCTAGGTCACGCTATATGTAGAGTTTGTAGCAGCAGTGTTCTGGGTGGAGATAGGTGATTCGGTACTTCTTGCGGAAGGCTAGGTCACGCTATATGTAGAGTTGTAGCAGCAGTGTTCTGGGTGGAGATAGGTGATTCGGTACTCCTTGCGGAAGGCTAGGTCACGCTATATGTAGAGTTGTAGCAGCAGTGTTCTGGGTGGAGATAAGTAATTCGGTACTTCTTGCGGAAGGCTAGGTCACGCTATATGTAGAGTTGTAGCAGCAGTGTTCTGGGTGGAGATAGGTGATTCGGTACTCCTTGCGGAAGGCTAGGTCAGGCTATATGTAGAGTTGTAGCAGCAGTGTTCTGGGTGGAGATAAGTAATTCGGTACTTCTTGCGGAAGGCTAGGTCACGCTATATGTAGAGTTGTAGCAGCAGTGTTCTGGGTGGAGATAAGTAATTCGGTAATTCTTGCGGAAGGCTAGGTCACGCTATATGTAGAGTTGTAGCAGCAGTTTTCTGGGTGGAGATAAGTAATTCGGTACTTCTTGCGGAAGGCTAGGTCTCGCTATATGTAGAGTTGTAGCAGCAGTGTTCTGGGTGGAGATAAGTAATTCGGTACTTCTTGCGGAAGGCTAGGTCACGCTATAAGTAGAGTTGTAGCAGCAGTGTTCTGGGTGGAGATAAGTAATTCGGTACTCCTTGCTGAAGGCTAGGTCACGCTATATGTATAGTTGTAGCAGCAGTGTTCTGGGTGGAGATAAGTAATTCGGTACTTCTTGCGGAAGGCTAGGTCACGCTATATGTAGAGTTGTAGCAGCAGTGTTCTGGGTGGAGATAAGTAATTCGGTACTTCTTGCGGAAGGCTAGGTCACGCTATATGTAGAGTTGTAGCAGCAGTGTTCTGGGTGGAGATAAGTAATTCGGTACTTCTTGCGGAAGGCTAGGTCACGCTATATGTAGAGTTGTAGCAGCAGGGTTCTGGGTGAAGATAGGTGATTCGGTACTCCTTGCGGAATGTGAAGACACGCTATATGAAGAGTTGTAGCAGCAGTGTTCTGGGTGGAGATAGGTGATTCGGTACTTCTTGCGGAAGGCTAGGTCACGCTATATGTAGAGTTGTAGCAGCAGTGTTCTGGGTGGAGATAAGTAATTCCGTATTTCCTGCGGAAGGCTAGGTCACGCTATATGTAGAGATGTAGCAGCAGTGTTCTGGGTGGAGATAAGTAATTCGGTACTTCTTGCGGAAGGCTAGGTCACGCTATATGTAGAGTTGTAGCAGCAGTGTTCTGGGTGGAGATAGGTGATTCGGTACTCCTTGCGGAAGGCTAGGTCAGGCTATATGTAGAGTTGTAGCAGCAGTGTTCTGGGTGGAGATAAGTGATTCGGTACTCCTTGCGGAAGACGAGGTCACACCATAAGACGAGTTGTAGTCGCATTATTCTGCGTGGGGGTAAGTGATTCGCCACTTCTTGCTTCTTGCGAAAGACGAGGACACAACATAAGACGAGTTGTAGCAGCAGTGTTCTGGGTGGAGATAAGTGATTCGGTACTTCTTGCGGAAGGCTAGGTCACGCTATATGTAGAGTTGTAGCAGCAGTGTTCTGGGTGGAGATAAGTAATTCGGTACTTCTTGCGGAAGGCTAGGTCACGCTATATGTATAGTTGTAGCAGCAGTGTTCTGGGTGGAGATAGGTGATTCGGTACTCCTTGCGGAAGGCTAGGTCAGGCTATATGTAGAGTTGTAGCAGCAGTGTTCTGGGTGGAGATAGGTGATTCGGTACTCCTTGCGGAAAGCTAGGTCAGGCTATATGTAGAGTTGTAGCAGCAGTGTTCTGGGTGGAGATAAGTAATTCGGTACTTCTTGCGGAAGGCTAGGTCACGCTATATGTATAGTTGTAGCAGCAGTGTTCCGAGAGGAGATAAGTAATTCGGTACTTCTTGCGGGAGGCTAGGTCACGCTCTATGTAGAGTTGTAGCAGCAGTGTTCTGGGTGGAGATAAGTAATTCGGTACTTCTTGCGGAAGGCTAGGTCACGCTATATGTAGAGTTATAGCAGCAGTGTTCTGGGTGGAGATAAGTAATTCGGTACTTCTTGCGGAAGGCTAGGTCACGCTATATGTATAGCTGTAGCAGCAGTGTTCTGGGTGGAGATAGGTGATTCGGTACTTCTTGCGGAAGGCTAGGTCACGCTATATGTAGAGTTGTAGCAGCAGTGTTCTGGGTGGAGATAGGTGATTCGGTACGTCTTGCGGAAGGCTAGGTCAGGCTATATGTAGAGTTGTAGCAGCAGTGTTCTGGGTGGAGATAAGTAATTCGGTACTTCTTGCGGAAGGCTAGGTCACGCTATATGTATAGCTGTAGCAGCAGTGTTCTGGGTGGAGATAGGTGATTCGGTACTTCTTGCGGAAGGCTAGGTCACGCTATATGTAGAGTTGTAGCAGCAGTGTTCTGGGTGGAGATAGGTGATTCGGTACTCCTTGCGGAAGGCTAGGTCAGGCTATATGTAGAGTTGTAGCAGCAGTGTTCTGGGTGGAGATAAGTAATTCGGTACTTCTTGCGGAAGGCTAGGTCACGCTATATGTAGAGTTGTAGCAGCAGTGTTCTGGGTGGAGATAAGTAATTCGGTACTTCTTGCGGAAGGCTAGGTCACGCTATATGTATAGCTGTAGCAGCAGTGTTCTGGGTGGAGATAGGTGATTCGGTACTTCTTGCGGAAGGCTAGGTCACGCTATATGTAGAGTTGTAGCAGCAGTGTTCTGGGTGGAGATAGGTGATTCGGTACTCTTTGCGGAAGGCTAGGTCAGGCTATATGTAGAGTTGTAGCAGCAGTGTTCTGGGTGGAGATAAGTAATTCGGTACTTCTTGCGGAGGGCTAGGTCACGCTATATGTAGAGTTGTAGCAGCAGTGTTCTGGTTGGAGATAAGTAATTCGGTACTTCTTGCGGAAGGCTAGGTCACGCTATATGTATAGTTGTAGCAGCAGTGTTCTGGGTGGAGATAAGTAATTCGGTACTTCTTGCGGGAGGCTAGGTCACGCTCTATGTAGAGTTGTAGCAGCAGTGTTCTGGGTGGAGATAAGTAATTCGGTACTTCTTGCGGAAGGCTAGGTCACGCTATATGTAGAGTTGTAGCAGCAGTGTTCTGGGTGGAGATAAGTAATTCGGTACTTCTTGCGGAAGGCTAGGTCACGCTATATGTATAGCTGTAGCAGCAGTGTTCTGGGTGGAGATAGGTGATTCGGTACTTCTTGCGGAAGGCTAGGTGACGCTATATGTAGAGTTGTAGCAGCAGTGTTCTGGGTGGAGATAAGTAATTCGGTACTTCTTGCGGAAGGCTAGGTCACGCTATATGTATAGTTGTAGCAGCAGTGTTCTGGGTGGAGATAAGTAATTCGGTACTTCTTGCGGAAGGCTAGGTCACGCTATATGTAGAGTTCTAGCAGCAGTGTTCTGGGTGGAGATAAGTAATTCGGTACTTCTTGCGGAAGGCTAGGTCACGCTATAAGTAGAGTTGTAGCAGCAGTGTTCTGGGTGGAGATGAGTAATTCGGTACTTCTTGCGGAAGGCTAGGTCACGCTATATGTATAGTTGTAGCAGCAGTGTTCTGGGTGGAGATAAGTAATTCGGTACTTCTTGCGGAAGGCTAGGTCACGCTATATGTAGAGTTGTAGCAGCAGTGTTCTGGGTGGAGATAAGTAATTCGGTACTTCTTGCGAAAGGCTAGGTCACGCTATATGTATAGTTGTAGCAGCAGTGTTCTGGGTGGAGAAAAGTAATTCGGTACTTCTTGCGGAAGGCTAGGTCACGCTATATGTAGAGTTGTAGCAGCAGTGTTCTGGGTGGAGATAAGTAATTCGGTACTCCTTGCGGAAGGCTAGGTCACGCTATATGTATAGTTGTAGCAGCAGTGTTCTGGGTGGAGATAAGTAATTCTGTACTTCTTGCGGAAGGCTAGGTCACGCTATATGTAGAGTTGTAGCAGCAGTGTTCTGGGTGGAGATAAGTAATTCGGTACTTCTTGCGGAAGGCTACGTCACGCTATATGTAGAGTTGTAGCAGCAGTGTTCTGGGTGGAGATAAGTAATTCGGTACTTCTTGCGGAAGGATAGGTCACGCTATATGTAGAGTTGTAGCAGCAGTGTTCTGGGTGGAGATAGGTGATTCGGTACTCCTTGCGGAATGTGAAGACACGCTATATGAAGAGTTGTAGCAGCAGTGTCCTGGGTGGAGATAGGTGATTCGGTACTTCTTGCGGAAGGCTAGGTCACGCTCTATGTAGAGTTGTAGCAGCAGTGTTCAGGGTGGAGATAAGTAATTCGGTACTTCTTGCGGAAGGCTAGGTCACGCTATATGTAGAGTTGTAGCAGCAGTGTTCTGGGTGGAGATAAGTAATTCGGTAATTCTTGCGGAAGGCTAGGTCACGCTATATGTAGAGTTGTAGCAGCAGTTTTCTGGGTGGAGATAAGTAATTCGGTACTTCTTGCGAAAGGCTAGGTCACGCTATATGTAGAGTTCTAGCAGCAGTGTTCTGGGTGGAGATAAGTAATTCGGTACTTCTTGCGGAAGGCTAGGTCACGCTATAAGTAGAGTTGTAGCAGCAGTGTTCTGGGTGGAGATGAGTAATTCGGTACTCCTTGCTGAAGGCTAGGTCACGCTATATGTATAGTTGTAGCAGCAGTGTTCTGGGTGGAGATAAGTAATTCGGTACTTCTTGCGGAAGGCTAGGTCACGCTATATGTAGAGTTGTAGCAGCAGTGTTCTGGGTGGAGATAAGTAATTCGGTACTTCTTGCGGAAGGCTAGGTCACGCTATATGTAGAGTTGTAGCAGCAGTGTTCTGGGTGGAGATAAGTAATTCGGTACTTCTTGCGGAAGGCTAGGTCACGCTATATGTAGAGTTGTAGCAGCAGTGTTCTGGGTGGAGATAGGTGATTCGGTACTCCTTGCGGAATGTGAAGACACGCTATATGAAGAGTTGTAGCAGCAGTGTTCTGGGTGGAGATAGGTGATTCGGTACTTCTTGCGGAAGGCTAGGTCACGCTATATGTAGAGTTGTAGCAGCAGTGTTCTGGGTGGAGATAGGTGATTCGGTACTCCTTGCGGAATGTGAAGACACGCTATATGAAGAGTTGTAGCAGCAGTGTTCTGGGTGGAGATAGGTGATTCGGTACTTCTTGCGGAAGGCTAGGTCACGCTCTATGTAGAGTTGTAGCCGCAGTGTTCTGGTTGGAGATAAGTAATTCGGTACTTCTTGCGGAAGGCTAGGTCACGCTATATGTAGAGTTGTAGCAGCAGTGTTCTGGGTGGAGATAAGTAATTCGGTACTATTTGCGGAAGGCTAGGTCACGCTATATGTATAGTTGTAGCAGCAGTGTTCTGGGTGGAGATAAGTAATTCGGTACTTCTTGCGGAAGGCTAGGTCACGCTATATGTAGAGTTGTAGCAGCAGTGTTCTGGGTGGAGATAAGTAATTCGGTACTTCTTGCGGAAGGCTAGGTCACGCTATATGTAGAGTTGTAGCAGCAGTGTTCTGGGTGGAGATAAGTAATTCGGTACTTCTTGCGGAAGGCTAGGTCACGCTATATGTAGAGTTGTAGCAGCAGTGTTCTGGGTGGAGATAAGTAATTCGGTACTTCTTGCGGAAGGCTAGGTCACGCTATATGTATAGTTGTAGCAGCAGTGTTCTGGGTGGAGATAAGTAATTCGGTACTTCTTGCGGAAGGCTAGGTCACGCTATATGTAGAGTTTGTAGCAGCAGTGTTCTGGGTGGAGATAGGTGATTCGGTACTTCTTGCGGAAGGCTAGGTCACGCTATATGTAGAGTTGTAGCAGCAGTGTTCTGGGTGGAGATAGGTGATGCGGTACTCCTTGCGGAAGGCTAGGTCACGCTATATGTAGAGTTGTAGCAGCAGTGTTCTGGGTGGAGATAAGTAATTCGGTACTTCTTGCGGAAGGCTAGGTCACGCTATATGTAGAGTTGTAGCAGCAGTGTTCTGGGTGGAGATAGGTGATTCGGTACTCCTTGCGGAAGGCTAGGTCACGCTATATGTAGAGTTGTAGCAGCAGTGTTCTGGGTGGAGATAGGTGATTCGGTACTCCTTGCGGAAGGCTAGGTCAGGCTATATGTAGAGTTGTAGCAGCAGTGTTCTGGGTGGAGATAAGTAATTCGGTACTTCTTGCGGAAGGCTAGGTCACGCTATATGTAGAGTTGTAGCAGCAGTGTTCTGGGTGGAGATAAGTAATTCGGTAATTCTTGCGGAAGGCTAGGTCACGCTATATGTAGAGTTGTAGCAGCAGTTTTCTGGGTGGAGATAAGTAATTCGGTACTTCTTGCGGAAGGCTAGGTCTCGCTATATGTAGAGTTGTAGCAGCAGTGTTCTGGGTGGAGATAAGTAATTCGGTACTTCTTGCGGAAGGCTAGGTCACGCTATAAGTAGAGTTGTAGCAGCAGTGTTCTGGGTGGAGATAAGTAATTCGGTACTCCTTGCTGAAGGCTAGGTCACGCTATATGTATAGTTGTAGCAGCAGTGTTCTGGGTGGAGATAAGTAATTCGGTACTTCTTGCGGAAGGCTAGGTCACGCTATATGTAGAGTTGTAGCAGCAGTGTTCTGGGTGGAGATAAGTAATTCGGTACTTCTTGCGGAAGGCTAGGTCACGCTATATGTAGAGTTGTAGCAGCAGTGTTCTGGGTGGAGATAAGTAATTCGGTACTTCTTGCGGAAGGCTAGGTCACGCTATATGTAGAGTTGTAGCAGCAGGGTTCTGGGTGAAGATAGGTGATTCGGTACTCCTTGCGGAATGTGAAGACACGCTATATGAAGAGTTGTAGCAGCAGTGTTCTGGGTGGAGATAGGTGATTCGGTACTTCTTGCGGAAGGCTAGGTCACGCTATATGTAGAGTTGTAGCAGCAGTGTTCTGGGTGGAGATAAGTAATTCCGTATTTCCTGCGGAAGGCTAGGTCACGCTATATGTAGAGATGTAGCAGCAGTGTTCTGGGTGGAGATAAGTAATTCGGTACTTCTTGCGGAAGGCTAGGTCACGCTATATGTAGAGTTGTAGCAGCAGTGTTCTGGGTGGAGATGAGTAATTCGGTACTTCTTGCGGAAGGCTAGGTCACGCTATATGTATAGTTGTAGCAGCAGTGTTCTGGGTGGAGATAAGTAATTCGGTACTTCTTGCGGAAGGCTAGGTCACGCTATATGTAGAGTTGTAGCAGCAGTGTTCTGGGTGGAGATAAGTAATTCGGTACTTCTTGCGAAAGGCTAGGTCACGCTATATGTATAGTTGTAGCAGCAGTGTTCTGGGTGGAGAAAAGTAATTCGGTACTTCTTGCGGAAGGCTAGGTCACGCTATATGTAGAGTTGTAGCAGCAGTGTTCTGGGTGGAGATAAGTAATTCGGTACTCCTTGCGGAAGGCTAGGTCACGCTATATGTATAGTTGTAGCAGCAGTGTTCTGGGTGGAGATAAGTAATTCTGTACTTCTTGCGGAAGGCTAGGTCACGCTATATTTAGAGTTGTAGCAGCAGTGTTCTGGGTGGAGATAAGTAATTCGGTACTTCTTGCGGAAGGCTACGTCACGCTATATGTAGAGTTGTAGCAGCAGTGTTCTGGGTGGAGATAAGTAATTCGGTACTTCTTGCGGAAGGATAGGTCACGCTATATGTAGAGTTGTAGCAGCAGTGTTCTGGGTGGAGATAGGTGATTCGGTACTCCTTGCGGAATGTGAAGACACGCTATATGAAGAGTTGTAGCAGCAGTGTCCTGGGTGGAGATAGGTGATTCGGTACTTCTTGCGGAAGGCTAGGTCACGCTCTATGTAGAGTTGTAGCAGCAGTGTTTAGGGTGGAGATAAGTAATTCGGTACTTCTTGCGGAAGGCTAGGTCACGCTATATGTAGAGTTGTAGCAGCAGTGTTCTGGGTGGAGATAAGTAATTCGGTAATTCTTGCGGAAGGCTAGGTCACGCTATATGTAGAGTTGTAGCAGCAGTTTTCTGGGTGGAGATAAGTAATTCGGTACTTCTTGCGAAAGGCTAGGTCACGCTATATGTAGAGTTCTAGCAGCAGTGTTCTGGGTGGAGATAAGTAATTCGGTACTTCTTGCGGAAGGCT
This sequence comes from Prosapia bicincta, assembly GCA_036971475.1. Classification (NCBI taxonomy): domain Eukaryota; kingdom Metazoa; phylum Arthropoda; class Insecta; order Hemiptera; family Cercopidae; genus Prosapia; species Prosapia bicincta. The sequence goes on from JBAIZL010000005.1 coordinate 82,760,959, forward strand.
AGGTCACGCTATAAGTAGAGTTGTAGCAGCAGTGTTCTGGGTGGAGATGAGTAATTCGGTACTCCTTGCTGAAGGCTAGGTCACGCTATATGTATAGTTGTAGCAGCAGTGTTCTGGGTGGAGATAAGTAATTCGGTACTTCTTGCGGAAGGCTAGGTCACGCTATATGTAGAGTTGTAGCAGCAGTGTTCTGGGTGGAGATAAGTAATTCGGTACTTCTTGCGGAAGGCTAGGTCACGCTATATGTAGAGTTGTAGCAGCAGTGTTCTGGGTGGAGATAAGTAATTCGGTACTTCTTGCGGAAGGCTAGGTCACGCTATATGTAGAGTTGTAGCAGCAGTGTTCTGGGTGGAGATAGGTGATTCGGTACTCCTTGCGGAATGTGAAGACACGCTATATGAAGAGTTGTAGCAGCAGTGTTCTGGGTGGAGATAGGTGATTCGGTACTTCTTGCGGAAGGCTAGGTCACGCTATATGTAGAGTTGTAGCAGCAGTGTTCTGGGTGGAGATAGGTGATTCGGTACTCCTTGCGGAATGTGAAGACACGCTATATGAAGAGTTGTAGCAGCAGTGTTCTGGGTGGAGATAGGTGATTCGGTACTTCTTGCGGAAGGCTAGGTCACGCTCTATGTAGAGTTGTAGCCGCAGTGTTCTGGTTGGAGATAAGTAATTCGGTACTTCTTGCGGAAGGCTAGGTCACGCTATATGTAGAGTTGTAGCAGCAGTGTTCTGGGTGGAGATAAGTAATTCGGTACTTCTTGCGGAAGGCTAGGTCACGCTATATGTAGAGTTGTAGCAGCAGTGTTCTGGGTGGAGATAAGTAATTCGGTACTTCTTGCGGAAGGCTAGGTCACGCTATATGTAGAGTTGTAGCAGCAGTGTTCTGGGTGGAGATAAGTAATTCGGTACTTCTTGCGGAAGGCTAGGTCACGCTATATGTATAGTTGTAGCAGCAGTGTTCTGGGTGGAGATAAGTAATTCGGTACTTCTTGCGGAAGGCTAGGTCACGCTATATGTAGAGTTTGTAGCAGCAGTGTTCTGGGTGGAGATAGGTGATTCGGTACTTCTTGCGGAAGGCTAGGTCACGCTATATGTAGAGTTGTAGCAGCAGTGTTCTGGGTGGAGATAGGTGATTCGGTACTCCTTGCGGAAGGCTAGGTCACGCTATATGTAGAGTTGTAGCAGCAGTGTTCTGGGTGGAGATAAGTAATTCGGTACTTCTTGCGGAAGGCTAGGTCACGCTATATGTAGAGTTGTAGCAGCAGTGTTCTGGATGGAGATAGGTGATTCGGTACTCCTTGCGGAAGGCTAGGTCACGCTATATGTAGAGTTGTAGCAGCAGTGTTCTGGGTGGAGATAGGTGATTCGGTACTCCTTGCGGAAGGCTAGGTCAGGCTATATGTAGAGTTGTAGCAGCAGTGTTCTGGGTGGAGATAAGTAATTCGGTACTTCTTGCGGAAGGCTAGGTCACGCTATATGTAGAGTTGTAGCAGCAGTGTTCTGGGTGGAGATAAGTAATTCGGTAATTCTTGCGGAAGGCTAGGTCACGCTATATGTAGAGTTGTAGCAGCAGTTTTCTGGGTGGAGATAAGTACAGTACAGTCTCACTAATCCGGACTTGATGGGACCGGACCCTGTCCGGATCAACGAAAGTCCGGATTAGACGGAAAAAGCCAAACAAATGCATACAATATGTGTTTTAGGCGGGGAAACATATTGAAATTGTAGTTTTAGTGAAATTGAGGCCTAAATATAGCTATACAGTACAGTATTTCATAGCTTATTTAGCAAAAAATCCTGTAATTGTAACAGAAAAGGTATGACATAAATAAATTTCAAAGCATCTTCCTCGTTGAATAAATGTATTGACATAAAGTTATTTACACTATACTGTATAAACGCACAAAAAACTGAAACAAAAATGAAACTGAAACAAAAATAAACTTTAAAAAACTTAGTGAAAAAAGTCCGTAATGTTATTTTGTTTTAACTATGAATGACGTCGTTTTACAGTACGATCTCGTAAGCGTTTCAAGGTCAGTAGCTCCGCAGTTGACGTATCAGTTTGTTTCTCAAAGTAAGTCATCAACCCCTCCAGCATTGCAGCCGTCCCATCATGAGTTGGACTGTCCGGCTCGTCTGTGTAGTCTTCCTCTTTCGAGCTGTCATTTTCTGCGTTTGCAGTGCACACCGCGACGATTGAGCACTTGATAACCAATGTCATTATCACTGATAATCCACTCGGAAATATCAGTTTCTTTCAACTCGACCCAACCCTCCAATTGTTGACAAATCTGAACAAATTCCACGTCATCATTAGTAGGTTGACTGTCGGATTTTTCACTTTCCTGTGGCATATCAGACCACAATTTTTCCAGTTTTTTTGGAGTGTAGACGGTTGAATTTCCTCCCATGATTCTGCAGCCATATAAATGACATCCTTTATAGTCACTGTTTTAAGAATTTCAATAAATTGTGTGGCTGGATCTGCTTCTTGTTGTTACAAAAGCGATAAAATTAACTTTTTCCTATATTGCCGTTTTATCGCCTCCATCACGCCTTGCTCCGTCGGCTGAATGAGAGCCGTGACGTTAGGAGGAAGAAATTTAACAAAAATGTCACCATGAACCAATTCTTCATTTGGGTGACATGGCGCATTATCAATGAGTAAAACCGCTTTTTGAGGGAGTTTTTTCTCTTTTAAAAACTTTTCTGTTGTTGGAACAAAGTTTTCAAAATACCAGTCCTTAAAAATTTGACTGTTCACCCACGCTGATTTTTGGAACTTGTATTGAACCGGTAGAACACTTAAATTTACATTTTTAAAAACACTAGGTTTTGCGGATTTCCCTATCACCAAAAGTGGATATTTTAGATCGCCAGAAGCATTACTGCAGGGCAGCAAAGTCATACATTCTTTCTTAACTTTATGGCCTTTGCTACTGTATCTAATTTGGAAGCTAAAGTTTTTTTTTTGGGAACATTTTATAATTTAATCCGGTCTCGTCAGCGTTGAACACCTAACAAGGTTGTAAGTTTTCATCTCTGAGAAACTTGCCAAATTTGTCTTTGAATTTTTCACTGGCATCACTGTCACCTGACAAAATTTCACCACTTATTCCGAGTTGACGGATGCCGTGTCGTTCCTACCACCGTGACAGCCAATCCACACTGGCAGTAAAATGTGTGGGTTTTAACTTTTCATTCAGTTTCAACGCGATCGTTTGCAAATTTACACCCGATAATAGAACACCCTGTTCCCGTTGTTGGCAAAAGCAAACATACAAAGCATAAACTAAGGTTTCATTTTTTGGTTTTTTAAAGTGCTTTTGCCGCCTAAACTGTCTTTACTAACCATTTTTGCAAAAAAATCTTAAATTTCCTGTCGCTTTTTCTCCAATCGGAAACAGTTTGTTTTCCCACGCCTAACTCTTGCAATTTTAGTAAGCGATTCAACCCCATCAATACGAAATAAAGCTTGGAGTTTTTATTCCATTGTCACTGTCACTGACTTACGTTTATTCGCCATTTTCACTGAACACTGAACGAGACGTAAATAAAAAACACAGATCAATATCGCACTAGAATTAAATGACAACTGAGCAGAAATCTTGCGAGAAGCAGTAAAGGTGGCATCCGTCCGACAACACAACTGACCTGACGTCCTTTATCTTTCGTTTATCGCAAGATGTCTCTGATACTTTAATAGGCAAAAGAAACAAATAATATGGTAAATTCATATTTTAATGAATAAATTATATTATTTGTCTATTAGAGTAGGAAACCCCCTTTAAAAAATAACAAATATAGACGTATAAAAATAAATATTTTTGTGAACGGCAGACTGATTGTGCACTGTAAAATACTATAACTAAACAAAATTTTGGGCCGTCCGGATTAGCCGGATGTCCGGATTACCGGAGACCGGATTAGCGAGACTGTACTGTAATTCGGTACTTCTTGCGGAAGGCTAGGTCTCGCTATATGTAGAGTTGTAGCAGCAGTGTTCTGGGTGGAGATAAGTAATTCGGTACTTCTTGCGGAAGGCTAGGTCACGCTATAAGTAGAGTTGTAGCAGCAGTGTTCTGGGTGGAGATAAGTAATTCGGTACTCCTTGCTGAAGGCTAGGTCACGCTATATGTATAGTTGTAGCAGCAGTGTTCTGGGTGGAGATAAGTAATTCGGTACTTCTTGCGGAAGGCTAGGTCACGCTATATGTAGAGTTGTAGCAGCAGTGTTCTGGGTGGAGATAAGTAATTCGGTACTTCTTGCGGAAGGCTAGGTCACGCTATATGTAGAGTTGTAGCAGCAGTGTTCTGGGTGGAGATAAGTAATTCGGTACTTCTTGTGGAAGGCTAGGTCACGCTATATGTAGAGTTGTAGCAGCAGGGTTCTGGGTGAAGATAGGTGATTCGGTACTCCTTGCGGAATGTGAAGACACGCTATATGAAGAGTTGTAGCAGCAGTGTTCTGGGTGGAGATAGGTGATTCGGTACTTCTTGCGGAAGGCTAGGTCACGCTATATGTAGAGTTGTAGCAGCAGTGTTCTGGGTGGAGATAAGTAATTCCGTATTTCCTGCGGAAGGCTAGGTCACGCTATATGTAGAGATGTAGCAGCAGTGTTCTGGGTGGAGATAAGTAATTCGGTACTTCTTGCGGAAGGCTAGGTCACGCTATATGTAGAGTTGTAGCAGCAGTGTTCTGGGTGGAGATAGGTGATTCGGTACTCCTTGCGGAAGGCTAGGTCAGGCTATATGTAGAGTTGTAGCAGCAGTGTTCTGGGTGGAGATAAGTGATTCGGTACTCCTTGCGGAAGACGAGGTCACACCATAAGACGAGTTGTAGTCGCATTATTCTGCGTGGGGGTAAGTGATTCGCCACTTCTTGCTTCTTGCGGAAGACGAGGTCACAACATAAGACGAGTTGTAGCAGCAGTGTTCTGGGTGGAGATAAGTGATTCGGTACTTCTTGCGGAAGGCTAGGTCACGCTATATGTAGAGTTGTAGCAGCAGTGTTCTGGGTGGAGATAAGTAATTCGGTACTTCTTGCGGGAGGCTAGGTCACGCTATATGTAGAGTTGTAGCAGCAGTGTTCTGGGTGGAGATAGGTGATTCGGTACTCCTTGCGGAAGGCTAGGTCAGGCTATATGTAGAGTTGTAGCAGCAGTGTTCTGGGTGGAGATAGGTGATTCGGTACTCCTTGCGGAAAGCTAGGTCAGGCTATATGTAGAGTTGTAGCAGCAGTGTTCTGGGTGGAGATAAGTAATTCGGTACTTCTTGCGGAAGGCTAGGTCACGCTATATGTATAGTTGTAGCAGCAGTGTTCCGAGTGGAGATAAGTAATTCGGTACTTCTTGCGGGAGGCTAGGTCACGCTCTATGTAGAGTTGTAGCAGCAGTGTTCTGGGTGGAGATAAGTAATTCGGTACTTCTTGCGGAAGGCTAGGTCACGCTATATGTAGAGTTATAGCAGCAGTGTTCTGGGTGGAGATAAGTAATTCGGTACTTCTTGCGGAAGGCTAGGTCACGCTATATGTATAGCTGTAGCAGCAGTGTTCTGGGTGGAGATAGGTGATTCGGTACTTCTTGCGGAAGGCTAGGTCACGCTATATGTAGAGTTGTAGCAGCAGTGTTCTGGGTGGAGATAGGTGATTCGGTACGTCTTGCGGAAGGCTAGGTCAGGCTATATGTAGAGTTGTAGCAGCAGTGTTCTGGGTGGAGATAAGTAATTCGGTACTTCTTGCGGAAGGCTAGGTCACGCTATATGTATAGCTGTAGCAGCAGTGTTCTGGGTGGAGATAGGTGATTCGGTACTTCTTGCGGAAGGCTAGGTCACGCTATATGTAGAGTTGTAGCAGCAGTGTTCTGGGTGGAGATAGGTGATTCGGTACTCCTTGCGGAAGGCTAGGTCAGGCTATATGTAGAGTTGTAGCAGCAGTGTTCTGGGTGGAGATAAGTAATTCGGTACTTCTTGCGGAAGGCTAGGTCACGCTATATGTAGAGTTGTAGCAGCAGTGTTCTGGGTGGAGATAAGTAATTCGGTACTTCTTGCGGAAGGCTAGGTCACGCTATATGTATAGCTGTAGCAGCAGTGTTCTGGGTGGAGATAGGTGATTCGGTACTTCTTGCGGAAGGCTAGGTCACGCTATATGTAGAGTTGTAGCAGCAGTGTTCTGGGTGGAGATAGGTGATTCGGTACTCCTTGCGGAAGGCTAGGTCAGGCTATATGTAGAGTTGTAGCAGCAGTGTTCTGGGTGGAGATAAGTAATTCGGTACTTCTTGCGGAGGGCTAGGTCACGCTATATGTAGAGTTGTAGCAGCAGTGTTCTGGTTGGAGATAAGTAATTCGGTACTTCTTGCGGAAGGCTAGGTCACGCTATATGTATAGTTGTAGCAGCAGTGTTCTGGGTGGAGATAAGTAATTCGGTACTTCTTGCGGGAGGCTAGGTCACGCTCTATGTAGAGTTGTAGCAGCAGTGTTCTGGGTGGAGATAAGTAATTCGGTACTTCTTGCGGAAGGCTAGGTCACGCTATATGTAGAGTTGTAGCAGCAGTGTTCTGGGTGGAGATAAGTAATTCGGTACTTCTTGCGGAAGGCTAGGTCACGCTATATGTATAGCTGTAGCAGCAGTGTTCTGGGTGGAGATAGGTGATTCGGTACTTCTTGCGGAAGGCTAGGTGACGCTATATGTAGAGTTGTAGCAGCAGTGTTCTGGGTGGAGATAAGTAATTCGGTACTTCTTGTGGAAGGCTAGGTCACGCTATATGTATAGTTGTAGCAGCAGTGTTCTGGGTGGAGATAAGTAATTCGGTACTTCTTGCGGAAGGCTAGGTCACGCTATATGTAGAGTTGTAGCAGCAGTGTTCTGGGTGGAGATAAGTAATTCGGTACTTCTTGCGGAAGGCTAGGTCACGCTATATGTATAGTTGTAGCAGCAGTGTTCTGGGTGGAGATAAGTAATTCGGTACTTCTTGCGGAAGGCTAGGTCACGCTATATGTAGAGTTGCAGCAGCAGTGTTCTGGGTGGAGATAAGTAATTCGGTACTTCTTGCGGAAGGCTAGGTCACGCTATATGTATAGTTGTAGCAGCAGTGTTCTGGGTGGAGAAAAGTAATTCGGTACTTCTTGCGGAAGGCTAGGTCACGCTATATGTAGAGTTGTAGCAGCAGTGTTCTGGGTGGAGATAAGTAATTCGGTACTCCTTGCGGAAGGCTAGGTCACGCTATATGTATAGTTGTAGCAGCAGTGTTCTGGGTGGAGATAAGTAATTCTGTACTTCTTGCGGAAGGCTAGGTCACGCTATATGTATAGCTGTAGCAGCAGTGTTCTGGGTGGAGATAGGTGATTCGTTACTCCTTGCGGAATGTGAAGACACGCTATATGAAGAGTTGTAGCAGCAGTGTTCTGGGTGGAGATAGGTGATTCGGTACTTCTTGCGGAAGGCTAGGTCACGCTCTATGTAGAGTTGTAGCAGCAGTGTTCAGGGTGGAGATAAGTAATTCGGTACTTCTTGCGGAAGGCTAGGTCACGCTATATGTAGAGTTGTAGCAGCAGTGTTCTGGGTGGAGATAAGTAATTCGGTAATTCTTGCGGAAGGCTAGGTCACGCTATATGTAGAGTTGTAGCAGCAGTTTTCTGGGTGGAGATAAGTAATTCGGTACTTCTTGCGGAAGGCTAGGTCACGCTATATGTAGAGTTCTAGCAGCAGTGTTCTGGGTGGAGATAAGTAATTCGGTACTTCTTGCGGAAGGCTAGGTCACGCTATAAGTAGAGTTGTAGCAGCAGTGTTCTGGGTGGAGATAAGTAATTCGGTACTCCTTGCTGAAGGCTAGGTCACGCTATATGTATAGTTGTAGCAGCAGTGTTCTGGGTGGAGATAAGTAATTCGGTACTTCTTGCGGAAGGCTAGGTCACGCTATATGTAGAGTTGTAGCAGCAGTGTTCTGGGTGGAGATAAGTAATTCGGTACTTCTTGCGGAAGGCTAGGTCACGCTATATGTAGAGTTGTAGCAGCAGTGTTCTGGGTGGAGATAAGTAATTCGGTACTTCTTGCGGAAGGCTAGGTCACGCTATATGTAGAGTTGTAGCAGCAGTGTTCTGGGTGAAGATAGGTGATTCGGTACTCCTTGCGGAATGTGAAGACACGCTATATGAAGAGTTGTAGCAGCAGTGTTCTGGGTGGAGATAGGTGATTCGGTACTTCTTGCGGAAGGCTAGGTCACGCTATATGTAGAGTTGTAGCAGCAGTGTTCTGGGTGGAGATAGGTGATTCGGTACTCCTTGCGGAATGTGAAGACACGTTATATGAAGAGTTGTAGCAGCAGTGTTCTGGGTGGAGATAGGTGATTCGGTACTTCTTGCGGAAGGCTAGGTCACGCTCTATGTAGAGTTGTAGCCGCAGTGTTCTGGGTGGAGATAAGTAATTCGGTACTTCTTGCGGAAGGCTAGGTCACGCTATATGTAGAGTTGTAGCAGCAGTGTTCTGGGTGGAGATAAGTAATTCGGTACTTCTTGCGGAAGGCTAGGTCACGCTATATGTATAGTTGTAGCAGCAGTGTTCTGGGTGGAGATAAGTAATTCGGTACTTCTTGCGGAAGGCTAGGTCACGCTATATGTAGAGTTGTAGCAGCAGTGTTCTGGGTGGAGATAAGTAATTCGGTACTATTTGCGGAAGGCTAGGTCACGCTATATGTATAGTTGTAGCAGCAGTGTTCTGGGTGGAGATAAGTAATTCGGTACTTCTTGCGGAAGGCTAGGTCACGCTATATGTAGAGTTGTAGCAGCAGTGTTCTGGGTGGAGATAGGTGATTCGGTACTTCTTGCGGAAGGCTAGGTCACGCTATATGTAGAGTTGTAGCAGCAGTGTTCTGGGTGGAGATAGGTGATTCGGTACTCCTTGCGGAAGGCTAGGTCACGCTATATGTAGAGTTGTAGCAGCAGTATTCTGGGTGGAGATTGGTGATTCGGTACTCCTTGCGGAAGGCTAGGTCAGGCTATATGTAGAGTTGTAGCAGCAGTGTTCTGGGTGGAGATAGGTGATTCGGTACTCCTTGCGGAAGGCTAGGTCACGCTATATGTAGAGTTGTAGCAGCAGTGTTCTGGGTGGAGATAGGTGATTCGGTACTTCTTGCGGAAGGCTAGGTCACGCTATATGTAGAGTTGTAGCAGCAGTGTTCTGGGTGGAGATAGGTGATTCGGTAATCCTTGCGGAAGGCTAGGTCACGCTATATGTAGAGTTGTAGCAGCAGTGTTCTGGGTGGAGATAAGTGATTCGGTACTTCTTGCGGAAGGCTAGGTCACGCTATATGTAGAGTTGTAGCAGCAGTGTTCTGGGTGGAGATAGGTGATTCGGTACTCCTTGCGGAAGGCTAGGTCAGGCTATATGTAGAGTTGTAGCAGCAGTGTTCTGGGTGGAGATAAGTGATTCGGTACTCCTTGCGGAAGGCTAGGTCAGGCTATATGTAGAGTTGTAGCAGCAGTGTTCTGGGTGGAGATAAGTGATTCGGTACTTCTTGCGGAAGGCTAGGTCACGCTATATGTAGAATTGTAGCAGCAGTGTTCTGGGTGGAGATAGGTGATTCGGTACTCCTTGCGGAAGGCTAGGTCACGCTATATGTAGAGTTGTAGCAGCAGTGTTCTGGGTGGAGATAGGTGATTCGGTACTCCTTGCGGAAGGCTAGGTCACGCTATATGTAGAGTTGTAGCAGCAGTGTTCTGGGTGGAGATAGGTGATTCGGTACTCCTTGCGGAAGGCTAGGTCAGGCTATATGTAGAGTTGTAGCAGCAGTTTTCTGGGTGGAGATAAGTAATTCGGTACTTCTTGCGGAAGGCTAGGTCTCGCTATATGTAGAGTTGTAGCAGCAGTGTTCTGGGTGGAGATAAGTAATTCGGTACTTCTTGCGGAAGGCTAGGTCACGCTATAAGTAGAGTTGTAGCAGCAGTGTTCTGGGTGGAGATAAGTAATTCGGTACTCCTTGCTGAAGGCTAGGTCACGCTATATGTATAGTTGTAGCAGCAGTGTTCTGGGTGGAGATAAGTAATTCGGTACTTCTTGCGGAAGGCTAGGTCACGCTATATGTAGAGTTGTAGCAGCAGTGTTCTGGGTGGAGATAAGTAATTCGGTACTTCTTGCGGAAGGCTAGGTCACGCTATATGTAGAGTTGTAGCAGCAGTGTTCTGGGTGGAGATAAGTAATTCGGTACTTCTTGCGGAAGGCTAGGTCACGCTATATGTAGAGTTGTAGCAGCAGGGTTCTGGGTGAAGATAGGTGATTCGGTACTCCTTGCGGAATGTGAAGACACGCTATATGAAGAGTTGTAGCAGCAGTGTTCTGGGTGGAGATAGGTGATTCGGTACTTCTTGCGGAAGGCTAGGTCACGCTATATGTAGAGTTGTAGCAGCAGTGTTCTGGGTGGAGAGAAGTAATTCGGTACTTCCTGCGGAAGGCTAGGTCACGCTATATGTAGAGTTGTAGCAGCAGTGTTCTGGGTGGAGATAAGTAATTCGGTACTTCTTGCGGAAGGCTAGGTCACGCTATATGTATAGGTGTAGCAGCAGTGTTCTGGGTGGAGATAAGTAATTCGGTACTTCTTGCGGAAGGCTAGGTCACGCTATATGTAGAGTTGTAGCAGCAGTGTTCTGGGTGGAGATAAGTAATTCGGTACTTCTTGCGGAAGGCTAGGTCACGCTATATGTAGAGTTGTAGCAGCAGTGTTCTGGGTGGAGATAAGTAATTCGGTACTTCTTGCGGAAGGCTAGGTCACGCTATATGTAGAGTTGTAGCAGCAGTGTTCTGGGTGGAGATAAGTAATTCGGTACTTCTTGCGGAAGGCTAGGTCACGCTATATGTATAGTTGTAGCAGCAGTGTTCTGGGTGGAGATAAGTAATTCGGTACTTCTTGCGGAAGGCTAGGTCACGCTATATGTAGAGTTGTAGCAGCAGTATTCTGGGTGGAGATAGGTGATTCGGTACCTCTTGCGGAAGGCTAGGTCACGCTATATGTAGAGTTGTAGCAGCAGTGTTCTGGGTGGAGATAGGTGATTCGGTACTCCTTGCGGAAGGCTAGGTCACGCTATATGTAGAGTTGTAGCAGCAGTGTTCTGGGTGGAGATAGGTGATTCGGTACTCCTTGCGGAAGGCTAGGTCACGCTATAGCAGCAGTGTTCTGGGTGGAGATAGGTGATTCGGTACTTCTTGCGGAAGGCTAGGTCACGCTATATGTAGAGTTGTAGCAGCAGTGTTCTGGGTGGAGATAGGTGACTCGGTACTCCTTGCGGAAGGCTAGGTCACGCTCTATGTAGAGTTGTAGCAGCAGTGTTCTGGGTGGAGATAAGTGATTCGGTACTTCTTGCGGAAGGCTAGGTCACGCTATATGTAGAGTTGTAGCAGCAGTGTTCTGGGTGGAGATAGGTGATTCGGTACTCCTTGCGGAAGGCTAGGTCAGGCTATATGTAGAGTTGTAGCAGCAGTGTTCTGGGTGGAGATAAGTGATTCGGTACTCCTTGCGGAAGGCTAGGTCAGGCTATATGTAGAGTTGTAGCAGCAGTGTTCTGGGTGGAGATAAGTGATTCGGTACTTCTTGCGGAAGGCTAGGTCACGCTATATGTAGAATTGTAGCAGCAGTGTTCTGGGTGGAGATAGGTGATTCGGTACTCCTTGCGGAAGGCTAGGTCACGCTATATGTAGAGTTGTAGCAGCAGTGTTCTGGGTGGAGATAGGTGATTCGGTACTCCTTGCGGAAGGCTAGGTCACGCTATATGTAGAGTTGTAGCAGCAGTGTTCTGGGTGGAGATAGGTGATTCGGTACTCCTTGCGAAAGGCTAGGTCATTCTATATGTAGAGTTGTAGCAGCAGTGTTTTTTTGTGGAGATAAGTGATTCGGTACTCCTTGCGGAAGGCTAGGTCAGGCTATATGTAGAGTTGTAGCAGCAGTGTTCTGGGTGGAGATAAGTAATTCGGTACTTCTTGCGGAAGGCTAGGTCATGCTATATGTAGAGTTGTAGCAGCAGTGTTCTGGGTGGAGATAGGTGATTCGGTACTTCTTGCGGAAGGCTAGGTCACGCTATATGTAGAGTTGTAGCAGCAGTGTTCTGGGTGGAGATAGGTGATTCGGTACTTCTTGCGGAAGGCTAGGTCACGCTATATGTAGAGTTGTAGCAGCAGTGTTCTGGGTGGAGATAGGTGATTCGGTACTCCTTGCGGAAGGCTAGGTCACGCTATATGTAGAGTTGTAGCAGCAGTGTTCTAGGTGGAGATAGGTGATTCGGTACTCCTTGCGGAAGGCTAGGTCAGGCTATATGTAGAGTTGTAGCAGCAGTGTTCTGGGTGGAGATAGGCGATTCGGTACTCCTTTCGGAAGGCTACGTCAGGCTATATGTAGAGTTGTAGCAGCAGTGTTCTGGGTGGAGATAGGCGATTCGGTACTTCTTGCGGAAGGCTAGGTCACGCTATATGTAGAGTTGTAGCAGCAGTGTTCTGGGTGGAGATAGGTGATTCGGTACTCCTTGCGGAAGGCTAGGTCACGCTATATGTAGAGTTGTAGCAGCAGTGTTCTGGGTGGAGATAAGTGATTCGGTACTTCTTGCGGAAGGCTAGGTCACGCTATATGTAGAGTTGTAGCAGCAGTGTTCTGGGTGGAGATAAGTAATTCGGTACTTCTTGCGGAAGGCTAGGTCACGCTATATGTAGAGTTGTAGCAGCAGTGTTCTTGGTGGAGATAAGTAATTCGGTACTTCTTGCGGAAGGCTAGGTCACGCTATATGTATAGTTGTAGCAGCAGTGTTCTGGGTGGAGATAAGTAATTCGGTACTTCTTGCGGAAGGCTAGGTCACGCTATATGTAGAGTTGTAGCAGCAGTGTTCTGGGTGGAGATAAGTAAATCGGTACTTCTTGCGGAAGGCTAGGTCACGCTATATGTATAGTTGTAGCAGCAGTGTTCTGGGTGGAGATAAGTATTTCGGTACTTCTTGCGGAAGGCTCGGTCACGCTATATGTAGAGTTGTAGCAGCAGTGTTCTGGGTGGAGATAAGTAATTCGGTACTCCTTGCGGAAGGCTTGGTCACGCTATATGTATAGTTGTAGCAGCAGTGTTCTGGGTGGAGATAAGTAATTCGGTACTTCTTGCGGAAGGCTAGGTCACGCTATAGGTAGAGTTGTAGCAGCAGTGTTCTGGGTGGAGATAGGGGATTCGGTACTCCTTGCGGAATGTGAAGACACGCTATATGAAGAATTGTAGTAGCAGTGTTCTGGGTGGAGATAGGTGATTCGGTACTTCTTGCGGAAGGCTAGGTCACGCTATATGTAGAGTTGTAGCAGCAGTGTTCTCTGTGGAGATAGGTGATTCGGTACTCCTTGCGGAATGTGAAGACACGCTATATGAAGAGTTGTAGCAGCAGTGTTCTGGGTGGAGATAGGTGATTCGGTACTTCTTGCGGAAGGCTAGGTCACGCTCTATGTAGAGTTGTAGCAGCAGTGTTCTGGGTGGAGATAAGTAATTCGGTACTTCTTGCGGAAGGCTAGGTCACGCTATATGTAGAGTTGTAGCAGCAGTGTTCTGGGTGGAGATAAGTAATTCGGTACTTCTTGCGGAAGGCTAGGTCACGCTATATGTATAGTTGTAGCAGCAGTGTTCTGGGTGGAGATAAGTAATTCGGTACTTCTTGCGGAAGGCTAGGTCACGCTATATGTAGAGTTGTAGCAGCAGTGTTCTGGGTGGAGATAAGTAATTCGGTACTCCTTGCGGAAGGCTAGGTCACGCTATATGTATAGTTGTAGCAGCAGTGTTCTGGGTGGAGATAAGTAATTCGGTACTTCTTGCGGAAGGCTAGGTCACGCTATATGTAGAGTTGTAGCAGCAGTGTTCTGGGTGGAGATAAGTAATTCGGTACTTCTTGCGGAAGGCTGGGTCACGCTATATGTAGAGTTGTAGCAGCAGTGTTCTGGGTGGAGATAAGTAATTCGGTACTTCTTGCGGAAGGCTGGGTCACGCTATATGTAGAGTTGTAGCAGCAGTGTTCTGGGTGGAGATAAGTAATTCGGTACTTCTTGCGGAAGGCTAGGTCACGCTATATGTAGAGTTGTAGCAGCAGTGTTCTGGGTGGAGATAAGTAATTCGGTACTTCTTGTGGAAGGCTAGGTCACGCTATATGTAGAGTTGTAGCAGCAGTGTTCTGGGTGGAGATAAGTAATTCGGTACTTCTTGCGGAAGGCTAGGTCACGCTATATGTAGAGTTGTAGCAGCAGTGTTCTGGGTGGAGATAAGTAATTCGGTACTTCTTGCGGAAGGCTAGGTCACGCTATATGTATAGTTGTAGCAGCAGTGTTCTGGGTGGAGATAAGTAATTCGGTACTTCTTGCGGAAGGCTAGGTCACGCTATATGTAGAGTTGTAGCAGCAGTGTTCTGGGTGGAGATAGGTGATTCGGTACTTCTTGCGGAAGGCTAGGTCACGCTATATGTAGAGTTGTAGCAGCAGTGTTCTGGGTGGAGATAGGTGATTCGGTACTCCTTGCGGAAGGCTAGGTCACGCTATATGTAGAGTTGTAGCAGCAGTGTTCTTGGTGGAGATAGGTGATTCGGTACTCCTTGAGGAAGGCTAGGTCACGCTATATGTAGAGTTGTAGCAGCAGTGTTCTGGGTGGAGATAGGTGATTCGGTACTCCTTGCGGAAGGCAAGGTCAGGGTATATGTAGAGTTGTAGCAGCAGTGTTCTGGGTGGAGATAGGCGATTCGGTACTCCTTTCGGAAGGCTAGGTCAGGCTATATGTAGAGTTGTAGCAGCAGTGTTCTGGGTGGAGATAGGCGATTCGGTACTTCTTGCGGAAGGCTAGGTCACGCTATATGTAGAGTTGTAGCAGCAGTGTTCTGGGTGGAGATAGGTGATTCGTTACTCCTTGCGGAAGGCTAGGTCACGCTATATGTAGAGTTGTAGCAGCAGTGTTCTGGGTGGAGATAAGTGATTCGGTACTCCTTGCGGAAGGCTAGGTCACGCTATATGTAGAGTTGTAGCAGCAGTGTTCTGGGTGGAGATAAGAGATTCGGTACTTCTTACGGAAGGCTAGGTCACGCTATATGTAGAGTTGTAGCAGCAGTGTTCTGGGTGGAGATAAGTAAATCGGTACTTCTTGCGGAAGGCTAGGTCACGCTATATGTATAGTTGTAGCAGCAGTGTTCTGGGTGGAGATAAGTAATTCGGTACTTCTTGCGGAAGGCTCGGTCACGCTATATGTAGAGTTGTAGCAGCAGTGTTCTGGGTGGAGATAAGTAATTCGGTACTCCTTGCGGAAGGCTTGGTCACGCTATATGTATAGTTGTAGCAGCAGTGTTCTTTGTGGAGATAAGTAATTCGGTACTTCTTGCGGAAGGCTAGGTCACGCTATATGTAGAGTTGTAGCAGCAGTGTTCTGGGTGGAGATAGGGGATTCGGTACTCCTTGCGGAATGTGAAGACACGCTATATGAAGAATTGTAGTAGCAGTGTTCTGGGTGGAGATAGGTGATTCGGTACTTCTTGCGGAAGGCTAGGTCACGCTATATGTAGAGTTGTAGCAGCAGTGTTCTGGGTGGAGATAGGTGATTCGGTACTCCTTGCGGAATGTGAAGACACGCTATATGAAGAGTTGTAGCAGCAGTGTTCTGGGTGGAGATAGGTGATTCGGTACTTCTTGCGGAAGGCTAGGTCACGCTCTATGTAGAGTTGTAGCAGCAGTGTTCTGGGTGGAGATAAGTAATTCGGTACTTCTTGCGGAAGGCTAGGTCACGCTATATGTAGAGTTGTAGCAGCAGTGTTCTGGGTGGAGATAAGTAATTCGGTACTTCTTGCGGAAGGCTAGGTCACGCTATATGTATAGTTGTAGCAGCAGTGTTCTGGGTGGAGATAAGTAATTCGGTACTTCTTGCGGAAGGCTAGGTCACGCTATATGTAGAGTTGTAGCAGCAGTGTTCTGGGTGGAGATAAGTAATTCGGTACTCCTTGCGGAAGGCTAGGTCACGCTATATGTATAGTTGTAGCAGCAGTGTTCTGGGTGGAGATAAGTAATTCGGTACTTCTTGCGGAAGGCTAGGTCACGCTATATGTAGAGTTGTAGCAGCAGTGTTCTGGGTGGAGATAAGTAATTCGGTACTTCTTGCGGAAGGCTGGGTCACGCTATATGTAGAGTTGTAGCAGCAGTGTTCTGGGTGGAGATAAGTAATTCGGTACTTCTTGCGGAAGGCTGGGTCACGCTATATGTAGAGTTGTAGCAGCAGTGTTCTGGGTGGAGATAAGTAATTCGGTACTTCTTGCGGAAGGCTAGGTCACGCTATATGTAGAGTTGTAGCAGCAGTGTTCTGGGTGGAGATAAGTAATTCGGTACTTCTTGTGGAAGGCTAGGTCACGCTATATGTAGAGTTGTAGCAGCAGTGTTCTGGGTGGAGATAAGTAATTCGGTACTTCTTGCGGAAGGCTAGGTCACGCTATATGTAGAGTTGTAGCAGCAGTGTTCTGGGTGGAGATAAGTAATTCGGTACTTCTTGCGGAAGGCTAGGTCACGCTATATGTATAGTTGTAGCAGCAGTGTTCTGGGTGGAGATAAGTAATTCGGTACTTCTTGCGGAAGGCTAGGTCACGCTATATGTAGAGTTGTAGCAGCAGTGTTCTGGGTGGAGATAGGTGATTCGGTACTCTTTGCGGAAGGCTAGGTCACGCTATATGTAGAGTTGTAGCAGCAGTGTTCTTGGTGGAGATAGGTGATTCGGTACTCCTTGAGGAAGGCTAGGTCACGCTATATGTAGAGTTGTAGCAGCAGTGTTCTGGGTGGAGATAGGTGATTCGGTACTCCTTGCGGAAGGCAAGGTCAGGGTATATGTAGAGTTGTAGCAGCAGTGTTCTGGGTGGAGATAGGCGATTCGGTACTCCTTTCGGAAGGCTAGGTCAGGCTATATGTAGAGTTGTAGCAGCAGTGTTCTGGGTGGAGATAGGCGATTCGGTACTTCTTGCGGAAGGCTAGGTCACGCTATATGTAGAGTTGTAGCAGCAGTGTTCTGGGTGGAGATAGGTGATTCGTTACTCCTTGCGGAAGGCTAGGTCACGCTATATGTAGAGTTGTAGCAGCAGTGTTCTGGGTGGAGATAAGTGATTCGGTACTCCTTGCGGAAGGCTAGGTCACGCTATATGTAGAGTTGTAGCAGCAGTGTTCTGGGTGGAGATAAGAGATTCGGTACTTCTTGCGGAAGGCTAGGTCACGCTATATGTAGAGTTGTAGCAGCAGTGTTCTGGGTGGAGATAAGTAATTCGGTACTTCTTGCGGAAGGCTAGGTCACGCTATATGTATAGTTGTAGCAGCAGTGTTCTGGGTGGAGATAGGTGATTCGGTACTTCTTGCGGAAGGCTAGGTCACGCTATATGTAGAGTTGTAGCAGCAGTGTTCTGGGTGGAGATAGGTGATTCGGTACTTCTTGCGGAAGGCTAGGTCACGCTATATGTAGAGTTGTAGCAGCAGTGTTCTGGGTGGAGATAGGTGATTCGGTACTCCTTGCGGAAGGCTAGGTCACGCTATATGTAGAGTTGTAGCAGCAGTGTTCTGGGTGGAGATAGGTGATTCGGTACTCCTTGCGGAAGGCTAGGTCAGGCTATATGTAGAGTTGTAGCAGCAGTGTTCTGGGTGGAGATAGGCGATTCGGTACTCCTTTCGGAAGGCTAGGTCAGGCTATATGTAGAGTTGTAGCAGCAGTGTTCTGGGTGGAGATAGGCGATTCGGTACTTCTTGCGGAAGGCTAGGTCACGCTATATGTAGAGTTGTAGCAGCAGTGTTCTGGGTGGAGATAGGTGATTCGGTACTCCTTGCGGAAGGCTAGGTCACGCTATATGTAGAGTTGTAGCAGCAGTGTTTTGGGTGGAGATAAGTGATTCGGTACTTCTTGCGGAAGGCTAGGTCACGCTATATGTAGAGTTGTAGCAGCAGTGTTCAGGGTGGAGATAAGTAATTCGGTACTTCTTGCGGAAGGCTAGGTCACGCTATATGTAGAGTTGTAGCAGCAGTGTTCTGGGTGGAGATAAGTAATTCGGTACTTCTTGCGGAAGGCTAGGTCACGCTATATGTATAGTTGTAGCAGCAGTGTTCTGGGTGGAGATAAGTAATTCGGTACTTCTTGCGGAAGGCTAGGTCACGCTATATGTAGAGTTGTAGCAGCAGTGTTCTGGGTGGAGATAAGTAAATCGGTACTTCTTGGGGAAGGCTAGGTCACGCTATATGTATAGTTGTAGCAGCAGTGTTCTGGGTGGAGATAAGTAATTCGGTACTTCTTGCGGAAGGCTCGGTCACGCTATATGTAGAGTTGTAGCAGCAGTGTTCTGGGTGGAGATAAGTAATTCGGTACTCCTTGCGGAAGGCTTGGTCACGCTATATGTATAGTTGTAGCAGCAGTGTTCTGGGTGGAGATAAGTAATTCGGTACTTCTTGCGGAAGGCTAGCTCACGCTATATGTAGAGTTGTAGCAGCAGTGTTCTGGGTGGAGATAGGTGATTCGGTACTCCTTGCGGAATGTGAAGACACGCTATATGAAGAATTGTAGCAGCAGTGTTCTGGGTGGAGATAAGTGATTCGGTACTTCTTGCGGAAGGCTAGGTCACGCTATATGTAGAGTTGTAGCAGCAGTGTTCTGGGTGGAGATAGGTGATTCGGTACTCCTTGCGGAATGTGAAGACACGCTATATGAAGAGTTGTAGCAGCAGTGTTCTGGGTGGAGATAGGTGATTCGGTACTTCTTGCGGAAGGCTAGGTCACGCTCTATGTAGAGTTGTAGCAGCAGTGTTCTGGGTGGAGATAAGTAATTCGGTACTTCTTGCGGAAGGCTAGGTCACGCTATATGTAGAGTTGTAGCAGCAGTGTTCTGGGTGGAGATAAGTAATTCGGTACTTCTTGCGGAAGGCTAGGTCACGCTATATGTATAGTTGTAGCAGCAGTGTTCTGGGTGGAGATAAGTAATTCGGTACTTCTTGCGGAAGGCTAGGTCACGCTATATGTAGAGTTGTAGCAGCAGTGTTCTGGGTGGAGATAAGTAATTCGGTACTCCTTGCGGAAGGCTAGGTCACGCTATATGTATAGTTGTAGCAGCAGTGTTCTGGGTGGAGATAAGTAATTCGGTACTTCTTGCGGAAGGCTAGGTCACGCTATATGTAGAGTTGTAGCAGCAGTGTTCTGGGTGGAGATAAGTAATTCGGTACTTCTTGCGGAAGGCTGGGTCACGCTATATGTAGAGTTGTAGCAGCAGTGTTCTGGGTGGAGATAAGTAATTCTGTACTTCTTGCGGAAGGCTAGGTCACGCTATATGTAGAGTTGTAGCAGCAGTGTTCTGGGTGGAGATAAGTAATTCGGTACTTCTTGCGGAAGGCTAGGTCACGCTATATGTAGAGTTGTAGCAGCAGTGTTCTGGGTGGAGATAAGTAATTCGGTACTTCTTGTGGAAGGCTAGGTCACGCTATATGTAGAGTTGTAGCAGCAGTGTTCTGGGTGGAGATAAGTAATTCGGTACTTCTTGCGGAAGGCTAGGTCACGCTATATGTAGAGTTGTAGCAGCAGTGTTCTGGGTGGAGATAAGTAATTCGGTACTTCTTGCGGAAGGCTAGGTCACGCTATATGTATAGTTGTAGCAGCAGTGTTCTGGGTGGAGATAAGTAATTCGGTACTTCTTGCGGAAGGCTAGGTCACGCTATATGTAGAGTTGTAGCAGCAGTGTTCTGGGTGGAGATAGGTGATTCGGTACTTCTTGCGGAAGGCTAGGTCACGCTATATGTAGAGTTGTAGCAGCAGTGTTCTGGGTGGAGATAGGTGATTCGGTACTCCTTGCGGAAGGCTAGGTCACGCTATATGTAGAGTTGTAGCAGCAGTGTTCTTGGTGGAGATAGGTGATTCGGTACTCCTTGCGGAAGGCTAGGTCACGCTATATGTAGAGTTGTAGCAGCAGTGTTCTGGGTGGAGATAGGTGATTCGGTACTCCTTGCGGAAGGCAAGGTCAGGGTATATGTAGAGTTGTAGCAGCAGTGTTCTGGGTGGAGATAGGCGATTCGGTACTCCTTTCGGAAGGCTAGGTCAGGCTATATGTAGAGTTGTAGCAGCAGTGTTCTGGGTGGAGATAGGCGATTCGGTACTTCTTGCGGAAGGCTAGGTCACGCTATATGTAGAGTTGTAGCAGCAGTGTTCTGGGTGGAGATAAGTAATTCGGTACTTCTTGCGGAAGGCTAGGTCACGCTATATGTAGAGTTGTAGCAGCAGTGTTCTGGGTGGAGATAGGTGATTCGGTACTCCTTGCGGAATGTGAAGACACGCTATATGAAGAATTGTAGCAGCAGTGTTCTGGGTGGAGATAGGTGATTCGGTACTTCTTGCGGAAGGCTAGGTCACGCTATATGTAGAGTTGTAGCAGCAGTGTTCTGGTTGGAGATAAGTAATTCTGAACTTCTTGCGGAAGGCTAGGTCACGCTATATGTAGAGTTGTAGCAGCAGTGTTCTGGGTGGAGATAAGTAATTCGGTACTTCTTGCGGAAGGCTAGGTCACGCTATATGTATAGTTGTAGCAGCAGTGTTCTGGGTGGAGATAAGTAATTCGGTACTTCTTGCGGAAGGCTACGTCACGCTATATGTAGAGTTGTAGCAGCAGTGTTCTGGGTGGAGATAAGTAATTCGGTACTCCTTGCGGAAGGCTAGGTCACGCTATATGTATAGTTGTAGCAGCAGTGTTCTGGGTAGAGATAAGTAATTCGGTACTTCTTGCGGAAGGCTAGGTCACGCTATATGTAGAGTTGTAGCAGCAGTGTTCTGGGTGGAGATAAGTAATTCGGTACTTCTTGCGGAAGGCTGGGTCACGCTATATGTAGAGTTGTAGCAGCAGTGTTCTGGGTGGAGATAAGTAATTCGGTACTTCTTGCGGAAGGCTAGGTCACGCTATATGTAGAGTTTTAGCAGCAGTGTTCTGGGTGGAGATAAGTAATTCGGTACTTCTTGCGGAAGGCTAGGTCACGCTATATGTATAGTTGTAGCAGCAGTGTTCTGGGTGGAGATAAGTAATTCGGTACTTCTTGCGGAAGGCTAGGTCACGCTATATGTAGAGTTGTAGCAGCAGTGTTCTGGGTGGAGATAGGTGATTCGGTACTCCTTGCGGAAGGCTAGGTCACGCTATATGTAGACTTGTAGCAGCAGTGTTCTTGGTGGAGATAGGTGATTCGGTACTCCTTGCGGAAGGCTAGGTCACGCTATATGTAGAATTGTAGCAGCAGTGTTCTGGGTGGAGATAGGTGATCCGGTACTCCTTGCGGAAGGCAAGGTCAGGGTATATGTAGAGTTGTAGCAGCAGTGTTCTGGGTGGAGATAGGCGATTCGGTACTCCTTTCGGAAGGCTAGGTCAGGCTATATGTAGAGTTGTAGCAGCAGTGTTCTGGGTGGAGATAGGCGATTCGGTACTTCTTGCGGAAGGCTAGGTCACGCTATATGTAGAGTTGTAGCAGCAGTGTTCTGTGTGGAGATAGGTGATTCGTTACTCCTTGCGGAAGGCTAGGTCACGCTATATGTAGAGTTGTAGCAGCAGTGTTCTGGGTGGAGATAAGTGATTCGGTACTCCTTGCGGAAGGCTAGGTCACGCTATATGTAGAGTTGTAGCAGCAGTGTTCTGGGTGGAGATAAGAGATTCGGTACTTCTTGCGGAAGGCTAGGTCACGCTATATGTAGAGTTGTAGCAGCAGTGTTCTGGGTGGAGATAAGTAATTCGGTACTTCTTGCGGAAGGCTAGGTCACGCTATATGTATAGTTGTAGCAGCAGTGTTCTGGGTGGAGATAAGTAATTCGGTACTTCTTGCGGAAGGCTAGGTCATGCTATATGTATAGTTGTAGCAGCAGTGTTCTGGGTGGAGATAGGTGATTCGGTACTTCTTGCGGAAGGCTAGGTCACGCTATATGTAGAGTTGTAGCAGCAGTGTTCTGGGTGGAGATAGGTGATTCGGTACTTCTTGCGGAAGGCTAGGTCACGCTATATGTAGAGTTGTATCAGCAGTGTTCTGGGTGGAGATAGGTGATTCGGTACTCCTTGCGGAAGGCTAGGTCACGCTATATGTAGAGTTGTAGCAGCAGTGTTCTGGGTGGAGATAGGTGATTCGGTACTCCTTGCGGAAGGCTAGGTCAGGCTATATGTAGAGTTGTAGCAGCAGTGTTCTGGGTGGAGATAGGCGATTCGGTACTCCTTTCGGAAGGCTAGGTCAGGCTATATGTAGAGTTGTAGCAGCAGTGTTCTGGGTGGAGATAGGCGATTCGGTACTTCTTGCGGAAGGCTAGGTCACGCTATATGTAGAGTTGTAGCAGCAGTGTTCTGGGTGGAGATAAGTGATTCGGTACTCCTTGCGGAAGGCTAGGTCACGCTATATGTAGAGTTGTAGCAGCAGTGTTCTGGGTGGAGATAAGTGATTCGGTACTTCTTGCGGAAGGCTAGGTCAGGCTATATGTAGAGTTGTAGCAGCAGTGTTCTAGGTGGAGATAAGTGATTCGGTACTCCTTGCGGAAGGCTAGGTCAGGCTATATGTAGAGTTGTAGCAGCAGTGTTCTGGGTGGAGATAAGTGATTCGGTACTTCTTGCGGAAGGCTAGGTCACGCTATATGTCGAGTTGTAGCAGCAGTGTTCTGGGTGGAGATAGGTGATTCGGTACTCCTTGCGGAAGGCTAGGTCACGCTATATGTAGAGTTGTAGCAGCAGTGTTCTTGGTGGAGATAAGTGATTCGGTACTCCTTGCGGAAGGCTAGGTCAGGCTATATGTAGAGTTGTAGCAGCAGTGTTCTGGGTGGAGATAAGTGATTCGGTACTTCTTGCGGAAGGCTAGGTCAC
The DNA here is from genome assembly GCA_036971475.1 of Prosapia bicincta. NCBI lineage: Eukaryota > Metazoa > Arthropoda > Insecta > Hemiptera > Cercopidae > Prosapia > Prosapia bicincta. The sequence continues at coordinate 82,783,799 of JBAIZL010000005.1, forward strand.
GCTATATGTAGAGTTGTAGCAGCAGTGTTCTTGGTGGAGATAGGTGATTCGGTACTCCTTGCGGAAGGCTAGGTCAGGCTATATGTAGAGTTGTAGCAGCAGTGTTCTGGGTGGAGATAAGTGATTCGGTACTTCTTGCGGAAGGCTAGGTCACGCTATATGTAGAGTTGTAGCAGCAGTGTTCTGGGTGGAGATAGGTGATTTGGTACTCCTTGCGGAAGGCTAGGTCAGGCTATATGTAGAGTTGTAGCAGCAGTGTTCTGGGTGGAGATAAGTAATTCGGTACTTCTTGCGGAAGGCTGGGTCACGCTATATGTAGAGTTGTAGCAGCAGTGTTCTGGGTGGAGATAAGTAATTCGGTACTTCTTGCGGAAGTCTGGGTCACGCTATATGTAGAGTTGTAGCAGCAGTGTTCTGGGTATAGATAAGTAATTCGGTACTTCTTGCGGAAGGCTAGGTCACGCTATATGTAGAGTTGTAGCAGCAGTGTTCTGGGTGGAGATAAGTAATTCGGTACTTCTTGCGGAAGGCTAGGTCACGCTATATGTAGAGTTGTAGCAGCAGTGTTCTGGGTGGAGATAAGTAATTCGGTACTTCTTGCGGAAGGCTAGGTCACGCTATATGTAGAGTTGTAGCAGCAGTGTTCTGGGTGGAGATAAGTAATTCGGTACTTCTTGCGGAAGGCTAGGTCACGCTATATGTATAGTTGTAGCAGCAGTGTTCTGGGTGGAGATAAGTAATTCGGTACTTCTTGCGGAAGGCTAGGTCACGCTATATGTAGAGTTGTAGCAGCAGTGTTCTGGGTGGAGATAGGTGATTCGGTACTTCTTGCGGAAGGCTAGGTCACGCTATATGTAGAGTTGTAGCAGCAGTGTTCTGGGTGGAGATAGGTGATTCGGTACTTCTTGCGGAAGGCTAGGTCACGCTATATGTAGAGTTGTAGCAGCAGTGTTCTGGGTGGAGATAGGTGATTCGGTACTCCTTGCGGAAGGCTAGGTCACGCTATATGTAGAGTTGTAGCAGCAGTGTTCTGGGTGGAGATATTTGATTCGGTACTCCTTGCGGAAGGCTAGGTCAGGCTATATGTAGAGTTGTAGCAGCAGTGTTCTGGGTGGAGATAGGCGATTCGGTACTCCTTTCGGAAGGCTAGGTCAGGCTATATGTAGAGTTGTAGCAGCAGTGTTCTGGGTGGAGATAGGCGATTCGGTACTTCTTACGGAAGGCTAGGTCACGCTATATGTAGAGCTGTAGCAGCAGTGTTCTGGGTGGAGATAGGTGATTCGTTACTCCTTGCGGAAGGCTAGGTCACGCTATATGTAGAGTTGTAGCAGCAGTGTTCTGGGTGGAGATAAGTGATTCGGTACTCCTTGCGGAAGGCTATGTCACGCTATATGTAGAGTTGTAGCAGCAGTGTTCTGGGTGGAGATAAGTGATTCGGTACTTCTTGCGGAAGGCTAGGTCACGCTATATGTAGAGTTGTAGCAGCAGTGTTCTGGGTGGAGATAGGTGATTCGGTACTCCTTGCGGAAGGCTAGGTCAGGCTATATGTAGAGTTGTAGCAGCAGTGTTCTAGGTGGAGATAAGTGATTCGGTACTCCTTGCGGAAGGCTAGGTCAGGCTATATGTAGAGTTGTAGCAGCAGTGTTCTGGGTGGAGATAAGTGATTCGGTACTTCTTGCGGAAGGCTAGGTCACGCTATATGTAGAGTTGTAGCAGCAGTGTTCTGGGTGGAGATAGGTGATTCGGTACTCCTTGCGGAAGGCTAGGTCACGCTATATGTAGAGTTGTAGCAGCAGTGTTCTTGGTGGAGATAGGTGATTCGGTACTCCTTGCGGAATGCTAGGTCAGGCTATATGTAGAGTTGTAGCAGCAGTGTTCTGGGTGGAGATAAGTGATTCGGTACTTCTTGCGGAAGGCTAGGTCACGCTATATGTAGAGTTGTAGCAGCAGTGTTCTGTGTGGAGATAGGTGATTTGGTACTCCTTGCGGAAGGCTAGGTCAGGCTATATGTAGAGTTGTAGCAGCAGTGTTCTGGGTGGAGATAAGTAATTCGGTACTTCTTGCGGAAGGCTAGGTCACGCTATATGTAGAGTTGTAGCAGCAGTGTTCTGGGTGGAGATAAGTAATTCGGTACTTCTTGCGGAAGGCTAGGTCACGCTATATGTAGAGTTGTAGCAGCAGTGTTCTGGGTGGAGATAAGTAATTCGGTACTTCTTGCGGAAGGCTAGGTCACGCTATATGTATAGTTGTAGCAGCAGTGTTCTGGGTGGAGATAAGTAATTCGGTACTTCTTGCGGAAGGCTAGGTCACGCTATATGTAGAGTTGTAGCAGCAGTGTTCTGGGTGGAGATAGGTGATTCGGTACTTCTTGCGGAAGGCTAGGTCACGCTATATGTAGAGTTGTAGCAGCAGTGTTCTGGGTGGAGATAGGTGATTCGGTACTCCTTGCGGAAGGCTAGGTCAGGCTATATGTAGAGTTGTAGCAGCAGTGTTCTGGGTGGAGATAGGCGATTCGGTACTCCTTTCGGAAGGCTAGGTCAGGCTATATGTAGAGTTGTAGCAGCAGTGTTCTGGGCGGAGATAGGCGATTCGGTACTTCTTGCGGAAGGCTAGGTCACGCTATATGTAGAGTTGTAGCAGCAGTGTTCTGGGTGGAGATAAGTGATTCGGTACTTCTTGCGGAAGGCTAGGTCACGCTATATGTAGAGTTGTAGCAGCAGTGTTCTGGGTGGAGATAGGTGATTCGGTACTCCTTGCGGAAGGCTAGGTCAGGCTATATGTAGAGTTGTAGCAGCAGTGTTCTAGGTGGAGATAAGTGATTCGGTACTCCTTGCGGAAGGCTAGTTCAGGCTATATGTAGAGTTGTAGCAGCAGTGTTCTGGGTGGAGATAAGTGATTCGGTACTTCTTGCGGAAGGCTAGGTCACGCTATATGTAGAGTTGTAGCAGCAGTGTTCTGGGTGGAGATAGGTGATTCGGTACTCCTTGCGGAAGGCTAGGTCAGGCTATATGTAGAGTTGTAGCAGCAGTGTTCTAGGTGGAGATAAGTGATTCGGTACTTCTTGCGGAAGGCTAGGTCACGCTATATGTAGAGTTGTAGCAGCAGTGTTCTGGGTGGAGATAGGTGATTCGGTACTCCTTTCGGAAGGCTAGGTCAGGCTATATGTAGAGTTGTAGCAGCAGTGTTCTAGGTGGAGATAAGTGATTCGGTACTCCTTGCGGAAGGCTAGTTCAGGCTATATGTAGAGTTGTAGCAGCAGTGTTCTGGGTGGAGATAAGTGATTCGGTACTTCTTGCGGAAGGCTAGGTCACGCTATATGTAGAGTTGTAGCAGCAGTGTTCTGGGTGGAGATAGGTGATTCGGTACTCCTTGCGGAAGGCTAGGTCACGCTATATGTAGAGTTGTAGCAGCAGTGTTCTTGGTGGAGATAGGTGATTCGGTACTCCTTGCGGAATGCTAGGTCAGGCTATATGTAGAGTTGTAGCAGCAGTGTTCTGGGTGGAGATAAGTGATTCGGTACTTCTTGCGGAAGGCTAGGTCACGCTATATGTAGAGTTGTAGCAGCAGTGTTCTGTGTGGAGATAGGTGATTTGGTACTCCTTGCGGAAGGCTAGGTCAGGCTATATGTAGAGTTGTAGCAGCAGTGTTCTGGGTGGAGATAAGTAATTCGGTACTTCTTGCGGAAGGCTAGGTCACGCTATATGTAGAGTTGTAGCAGCAGTGTTCTGGGTGGAGATAAGTAATTCGGTACTTCTTGCGGAAGGCTAGGTCACGCTATATGTAGAGTTGTAGCAGCAGTGTTCTGGGTGGAGATAAGTAATTCGGTACTTCTTGCGGAAGGCTAGGTCACGCTATATGTATAGTTGTAGCAGCAGTGTTCTGGGTGGAGATAAGTAATTCGGTACTTCTTGCGGAAGGCTAGGTCACGCTATATGTAGAGTTGTAGCAGCAGTGTTCTGGGTGGAGATAGGTGATTCGGTACTTCTTGCGGAAGGCTAGGTCACGCTATATGTAGAGTTGTAGCAGCAGTGTTCTGGGTGGAGATAGGTGATTCGGTACTCCTTGCGGAAGGCTAGGTCAGGCTATATGTAGAGTTGTAGCAGCAGTGTTCTGGGTGGAGATAGGCGATTCGGTACTCCTTTCGGAAGGCTAGGTCAGGCTATATGTAGAGTTGTAGCAGCAGTGTTCTGGGCGGAGATAGGCGATTCGGTACTTCTTGCGGAAGGCTAGGTCACGCTATATGTAGAGTTGTAGCAGCAGTGTTCTGGGTGGAGATAAGTGATTCGGTACTTCTTGCGGAAGGCTAGGTCACGCTATATGTAGAGTTGTAGCAGCAGTGTTCTGGGTGGAGATAGGTGATTCGGTACTCCTTGCGGAAGGCTAGGTCAGGCTATATGTAGAGTTGTAGCAGCAGTGTTCTAGGTGGAGATAAGTGATTCGGTACTCCTTGCGGAAGGCTAGTTCAGGCTATATGTAGAGTTGTAGCAGCAGTGTTCTGGGTGGAGATAAGTGATTCGGTACTTCTTGCGGAAGGCTAGGTCACGCTATATGTAGAGTTGTAGCAGCAGTGTTCTGGGTGGAGATAGGTGATTCGGTACTCCTTGCGGAAGGCTAGGTCAGGCTATATGTAGAGTTGTAGCAGCAGTGTTCTAGGTGGAGATAAGTGATTCGGTACTTCTTGCGGAAGGCTAGGTCACGCTATATGTAGAGTTGTAGCAGCAGTGTTCTGGGTGGAGATAGGTGATTCGGTACTCCTTTCGGAAGGCTAGGTCAGGCTATATGTAGAGTTGTAGCAGCAGTGTTCTAGGTGGAGATAAGTGATTCGGTACTCCTTGCGGAAGGCTAGTTCAGGCTATATGTAGAGTTGTAGCAGCAGTGTTCTGGGTGGAGATAAGTGATTCGGTACTTCTTGCGGAAGGCTAGGTCACGCTATATGTAGAGTTGTAGCAGCAGTGTTCTGGGTGGAGATAGGTGATTCGGTACTCCTTGCGGAAGGCTAGGTCACGCTATATGTAGAGTTGTAGCAGCAGTTTTCTTGGTGGAGATAGGTGATTCGGTACTCCTTGCGGAAGGCTAGGTCAGGCTGTATGTAGAGTTGTAGCAGCAGTGTTCTGGGTGGAGATAAGTGATTCGGTACTTCTTGCGGAAGGCTAGGTCACGCTATATGTAGAGTTGTAGCAGCAGTGTTCTGGGTGGAGATAGGTGATTTGGTACTCCTTGCGGAAGGCTAGGTCAGGCTATATGTAGAGTTGTAGCAGCAGTGTTCTAGGTGGAGATAAGTGATTCGGTACTTCTTGCGGAAGGCTAGGTCACGCTCTATGTAGAGTTGTAGCAGCAGTGTTCTGGGTGGAGATAAGTAATTCGGTACTTCTTGTGGAAGGCTAGGTCACGCTATATGTAGAGTTGTAGCAGCAGTGTTCTTTGTGGAGATAGGTGTTTCGGTACTCCTTGCGGAAGGCTAGGTCAGGCTATATGTAGAGTTGTAGCAGCAGTGTTCTGGGTGGAGATAGGTGATTCGGTACTTGTTGCGGAAGGCTAGGTCAGGCTATATGTAGAGTTGTAGCAGCAGTGTTCTGGGTGGAGATAAGTGATTCGGTACTTCTTGCGGAAGGGTAGGTCACGCTATATGAAGAGTTGTAGCAGCAGTGTTTTAGGTGGGGATAAGTGATTCGGTACTTCTTGCGGAAGGCGAGGCGGCGCTATATGAAGTTTCAGCAGCAGTGTTCTGGGTGGGGGTAAGTGGTTCGGTACTTCTTCCGTCTTGCGGAAGGCGAGGCCGCGATATATGAAGTTTCATCTGCAGTGTTCTAGCTGGGGTTGAGTGGCTCGGTACTTCTTCTGTCTTGCGGAAGGCGAGGCCGCGATATATGGAGTTTCAGCAGCAGTGTTCTGGGTGGTGGTAAGTGGCTCGGTACTTCTTCCGTCTTGCGGAAGGCGAGGCTGCGATATATGGAGTTTCAGCAGCAGTGTTCTGGGTGGGGGTAAGTGGTTCGGTACTTCTTCCGTCTTGCGGAAGGCGAGGCCGCGATATATGAAGTTTCATCAGCAGTGTTCTGGGTGGGGGTAAGTGACTCGGTACTTGTTCCGTGTTGCGGAAGGCGAAGCCGCGCTATATGAAGAGTTGCAGCAGCAGTGTTCTGGGTGGGCTTAACTGGTTCGGGGGGTTTTGGTACTTCTTTCTGAAACAAAAGTCTCAGAATTATTAGACGAAAATAAATAGAGGTTGTAAGTTGTGTATATCCGAAGGATTACTAAATTAGAACAATTTTTGAAATAAATATTGATACAAAGTTTCAAAATATACTTTTTAAAACATTTATAAAAATTTTAATAATTTAATTTAAATGAAGCTAAACTTAAAAATAATGATTTGTCATTTATTAAACTATATTTGTATGTTTTTTCATTTACATTTATATTACAACGTGTTCCATTGTATGTTATGTTTAGATATAAAGTAGTTAAGAAATATGGAATATGATTTGTACAATAATAAGGTCTGTAAAGTACGTCTGGCAACAAATGCGAACTTGAATAGTAACTTATGAAATAAAAAACCCTCGCAGAAATTCTTAAGTAATTTAAAGTAATTAAATGAATATTTTTATTTTTTCTTATGTTACCAATAAATTTGTATATTTATATCAATGCTATAAAAAAGTTGAAAGTTATAACACTTTTTTTGGAGGTTATAAAATGTATTTTAAATGAGTTAAAAGTTTCAATTAATTCAGGAACGAAATTATAAAACTTGTAGTTTTACCAACTTAAAACATAAAAACAAATGAAATATAATTTTATTATGTAGGGGTAATGATATTAAAAAATCCACCCTTGGGAATTAATAAATATGTTGAGTTAGCATATTGAATTAGTTGGTTTCTAAAAATAAGTCTGGGAGTATATTCCACCAGCTGATCCTGCTTGACAGCCCACAGATTCCTGTGGTTATACAGGTAATACAGGTTAGGGTCATATTTTGCTCAGTCTACCTGGTTGTTTCGTCGCTAGGCTGGCCATCGTCAGGAGGCAAAGTGTGTGAATCCTCTAGTTCCAACACATACTGGTCACTCATATCGGATAGGGAGGCGCAAATTAAAGGGCTAAATAAATAAAAATAGGTCGACGTGACAACACACACACAACACACACACACAACACACACACACACACACACACACACACACACACACACACACACACACAACACAATCACATACAGAGAGAGAGAGAGAGAGAGAGAGAGAGAGAGAGAGAGAGAGAGAGAGAGAGAGAGAGAGAGAGAGAGAGAGAGAGAGAGAGACAAAGACAGACAGACACACACACACACACAAAACACAATCACATACACACACACACACTCAAAGACACACACACACACACACACACACACAAAACACACACACACACACACACAAACACACATCACAAACATACGCAAGCACGATAGCGCTCGCACATACACACACACACACACAGGATTTAATTTTAATATTTCATAATCAAATAAAAATCCTCTTTTTATGTTGAACAATTCTTCACCTTGATTATACTGTCAAACAAGAGAACCTTTAAATTTTTTTTGTTCTTCGAATAGTCCATTCAATTTTTCTTAAACAAGTTTTATAAATTAATTGTTAATGTTTTGTTTGTATCGGCCCATTAAAACCTTAGGTCAAGGTAAACCGGTCAGATGATTCAATTACTGAACGTCTAAATGCGTGTTATATTAGTTACCTCGACATGTTGAAGGGTTGATGGGTCGAGGTAATTTCATTTCCATACTAAAGTTGCTGGATGTTAGGAAACATTGTTAATGCTCCCTTAAAAGCAGAAGTGAGCTAACTCAATCAGTTTCTCAGTGCCCCTCCTGCTTCCACACGACGTAATCGATCGGACAGATTCATTACCCACACTAGGTCGGAATAAGCATAAGTACAGCTCAATCTACTTTTAGAAGGCGAAACTTGTTTGCAACTATGAAAGAGAATAAACCGTTTAGGCTTGTAAAGTACGTGAAGTAAGTGGCGACACTTTGTAACTAGTCAATAATAGTAATAGTATCTAGAAATACTTCTATAACACCAAGATGTCTTACGAAGGACAAGATATCCCTGGCTGTAACTGCCATTCCGCTACAACCGCCCTTTCTTACACTTGGTGGAATTACAGACACCCATTTGTACAGGTTAGGTCGACTTGGGAGCGTAAAAGGCATACAGCTTCTTTGGCGCTTTCAGGGTTCGAATTCCGAACCTTTACTGTTGGAGTCATGGCTACACACACTAACCCGGGTGTGTACGACAATCGGGCTGCACGCTTACTTGTTTTTTTGCGTCCACAGACCACTTTAAAATGTTGCTCTTGAATATAGAGAAACGTAATACTATTTCATAAGGAAAGGCATAACCCAGCACAATATTGCTGTACTAACAGTGTGTGTGGCAATATTAAATGGAACTTACTGATCTGCAGCACGATTCAGGTGAAGTTAAAATTGTGTAAAGTTTCATTCATTATTGGATCTCTAAAACAATATTTACCTCTATAAATGTTTAATCTGTGAAAAGTGTTTTTAAAAATTTCGTGTTTATTTAGCAGTACTTTCATTTGTGAGTAAGATTTTTTGTTAGTGAAAACAATCAAGTCTAATACTCGGTCGCGTTTATCTGATATACACTTCGAACCAACTTTGAAAACCGCAACCACAAACATTGAAACAGACATTGAACAATTATCGTAAGAAAAACAGTGTCAACCTTCTCATCAAAAAAACATTTTTTAGACTTCATTTTATGTTTGTAACACTTTGAAGGGGAAAATTATTTGATATTTTTAATCCTGATGTAATATAAACATTGGAAGAGTATAAAGATTGGGAATTATTGACATCTGGATATATGTTACAGGCTTGTATGCTATTATACTCGTATGTTGTATAATGGTTGTGTATGCACAGTATATACGCATAGGCCTATTAGAATATAAAATGTAGGATGTAATATTTGAAAACTCAAACACAGCTAAGTAAAACCGAGGCTTCCAATTGATTAACTCGGTAAATTTAATCCTGCGGCCAGGCTCAGGACACATGAACAATTGATTATTTGGCCCGCCGCGCCGTTCGAAAAAGGTTGTGCCTCCTGCACTAGACCTCGCAGCCGCCTGAGTAGTATTAGTAATAGATAGGGATGGCCGAAGTTGACGATTTTACTCAACTGTTGCGCGATGTCAAACATTAGGTTGCAAGTGACTGTTGCTTGAACTAATGCGAGCACATTAGTTGAATGAAAACATCAGCTTCGGCCGTCCCAACTAATGCGGGCTACAGCTAACTAATGTATTGATTATTAGGAGTAAATATAGGCTAATAATAACACTTAGATTTCTATTAAAAAAATATGCATAAATACATATAAAATAAAACTCATTTTATTCAAGGCTTACTTATTTACTTAAGGTAAAGCAATTACCCTGAAATATATTTATATTAGCTCTACATAAGAAATCCTTTTACCATTAAAACAAATATATATAAATACATATAAAATAACACTCATTTTATTCAAGGCTTACTAATTTACTTAAGGTAAAAACAATTACCCTGAAATATATTTATATTAGCTCTACATAAGAAATCCTTTTACCATTAAAACAAATATATATAAATACATATAAAATAACACTCATTTTATTCAAGGCTTACTAATTTACTTAAGGTAAAAACAATTACCCTGAAATATATTTATATTAGCTCTACATAAGAAATCCGTTTACCATTAAAACAAATATATATAAATACATATAAAATAACACTCATTTTATTCAAGGCTTACTAATTTACTTAAGGTAAAAACAATTACCCTGAAATATATTTATATTAGCTCTACATAAGAAATCCGTTTACCATTAAAACAAATATATATAAATACATATAAAATAAAACTCATTTTATTCAAGGCTTACTTATTTACTTAAGGTAAAGCAATTACCCTGAAATATATTTATATTAGCTCTACATAAGAAATCCTTTTACCATTAAAACAAATATATATAAATACATATAAAATAAAACTCATTTTATTCAAGGCTTACTTATTTACTTAAGGTAAAGCAATTACCCTGAAATATATTTATATTAGCTCTACATAAGAAATCCTTTTACCATTAAAACAAATATATATAAATACATATAAAATAAAACTCATTTTATTCAAGGCTTACTTATTTACTTAAGGTAAAGCAATTACCCTGAAATATATTTATATTAGCTCTACATAAGAAATCCTTTTACCATTAAAACAAATATATATAAATACATATAAAATAAAACTCATTTTATTCAAGGCTTACTTATTTACTTAAGGTAAAGCAATTACCCTGAAATATATTTATATTAGCTCTACATAAGAAATCCGTTTACCATTAAAACAAATATATATAAATACATATAAAATAAAACTCGTTTTATTCAAGGCTTACTTATTTACTTAAGGTAAAAGCAATTACCCTGAAATATATTTATATTAGCTCTACATAAGAAATCCGTTTACCATTAAAACAAATATATATAAATACATATAAAATAACACTCATTTTATTCAAGGCTTACTTATTTACTTAAGGTAAAGCAATTACCCTGAAATATATTTATATTAGCTCTACATAAGAAATCCTTTTACCATTAAAACAAATATATATAAATACATATAAAATAAAACTCATTTTATTCAAGGCTTACTTATTTACTTAAGGTAAAGCAATTACCCTGAAATATATTTATATTAGCTCTACATAAGAAATCCTTTTACCATTAAAACAAATATATATAAATACATATAAAATAAAACTCGTTTTATTCAAGGCTTACTTATTTACTTAAGGTAAAAGCAATTACCCTGAAATATATTTATATTAGCTCTACATAAGAAATCCGTTTACCATTAAAACAAATATATATAAATACATATAAAATAACACTCATTTTATTCAAGGCTTACTAATTTACTTAAGGTAAAAACAATTACCCTGAAATATATTTATATTAGCCCTACATAAGAAATCCTTTTACCATTAAAAAAATATATACATAAATACATATAAAATAAAACTCGTTTTATTCAAGGCTTACTTATTTACTTAAGGTAAAGCAATTACCCTGAAATATATTTATATTAGCTCTACATAAGAAATCCTTTTACCATTAAAACAAATATATATAAATACATATAAAATAAAACTCGTTTTATTCAAGGCTTACTTATTTACTTAAGGTAAAAGCAATTACCCTGAAATATATTTATATTAGCCCTACATAAGAAATCCTTTTACCATTAAAAAAATATATACATAAATACATATAAAATAAAACTCGTTTTATTCAAGGCTTACTTATTTACTTAAGGTAAAGCAATTACCCTGAAATATATTTATATTAGCTCTACATAAGAAATCCTTTTACCATTAAAACAAATATATATAAATACATATAAAATAAAACTCATTTTATTCAAGGCTTACTAATTTACTTAAGGTAAAAACAATTACCCTGAAATATATTTATATTAGCTCTACATAAGAAATCCGTTTACCATTAAAACAAATATATATAAATACATATAAAATAAAACTCATTTTATTCAAGGCTTACTAATTTACTTAAGGTAAAAACAATTACCCTGAAATATATTTATATTAGCTCTACATAAGAAATCCGTTTACCATTAAAACAAATATATATAAATACATATAAAATAAAACTCATTTTATTCAAGGCTTACTAATTTACTTAAGGTAAAAACAATTACCCTGAAATATATTTATATTAGCTCTACATAAGAAATCCTTTTACCATTAAAACAAATATATATAAATACATATAAAATAAAACTCATTTTATTCAAGGCTTACTAATTTACTTAAGGTAAAAACAATTACCCTGAAATATATTTATATTAGCTCTACATAAGAAATCCGTTTACCATTAAAACAAATATATATAAATACATATAAAATAAAACTCATTTTATTCAAGGCTTACTAATTTACTTAAGGTAAAAACAATTACCCTGAAATATATTTATATTAGCTCTACATAAGAAATCCTTTTACCATTAAAACAAATATATATAAATACATATAAAATAAAACTCATTTTATTCAAGGCTTACTAATTTACTTAAGGTAAAAACAATTACCCTGAAATATATTTATATTAGCTCTACATAAGAAATCCGTTTACCATTAAAACAAATATATATAAATACATATAAAATAAAACTCATTTTATTCAAGGCTTACTAATTTACTTAAGGTAAAAACAATTACCCTGAAATATATTTATATTAGCTCTACATAAGAAATCCGTTTACCATTAAAACAAATATATATAAATACATATAAAATAAAACTCATTTTATTCAAGGCTTACTAATTTACTTAAGGTAAAAACAATTACCCTGAAATATATTTATATTAGCTCTACATAAGAAATCCTTTTACCATTAAAACAAATATATATAAATACATATAAAATAAAACTCATTTTATTCAAGGCTTACTAATTTACTTAAGGTAAAAACAATTACCCTGAAATATATTTATATTAGCTCTACATAAGAAATCCGTTTACCATTAAAACAAATATATATAAATACATATAAAATAAAACTCATTTTATTCAAGGCTTACTTATTTACTTAAGGTAAAAACAATTACCCTGAAATATATTTATATTAGCTCTACATAAGAAATCCTTTTACCATTAAAACAAATATATATAAATACATATAAAATAAAACTCATTTTATTCAAGGCTTACTAATTTACTTAAGGTAAAAACAATTACCCTGAAATATATTTATATTAGCTCTACATAAGAAATCCGTTTACCATTAAAACAAATATATATAAATACATATAAAATAAAACTCATTTTATTCAAGGCTTACTAATTTACTTAAGGTAAAAACAATTACCCTGAAATATATTTATATTAGCTCTACATAAGAAATCCTTTTACCATTAAAACAAATATATATAAATACATATAAAATAAAACTCATTTTATTCAAGGCTTACTAATTTACTTAAGGTAAAAACAATTACCCTGAAATATATTTATATTAGCTCTACATAAGAAATCCGTTTACCATTAAAACAAATATATATAAATACATATAAAATAAAACTCATTTTATTCAAGGCTTACTAATTTACTTAAGGTAAAAACAATTACCCTGAAATATATTTATATTAGCTCTACATAAGAAATCCTTTTACCATTAAAACAAATATATATAAATACATATAAAATAAAACTCATTTTATTCAAGGCTTACTAATTTACTTAAGGTAAAAACAATTACCCTGAAATATATTTATATTAGCTCTACATAAGAAATCCGTTTACCATTAAAACAAATATATATAAATACATATAAAATAAAACTCATTTTATTCAAGGCTTACTAATTTACTTAAGGTAAAAACAATTACCCTGAAATATATTTATATTAGCTCTACATAAGAAATCCGTTTACCATTAAAACAAATATATATAAATACATATAAAATAAAACTCATTTTATTCAAGGCTTACTAATTTACTTAAGGTAAAAACAATTACCCTGAAATATATTTATATTAGCTCTACATAAGAAATCCTTTTACCATTAAAACAAATATATATAAATACATATAAAATAAAACTCATTTTATTCAAGGCTTACTAATTTACTTAAGGTAAAAACAATTACCCTGAAATATATTTATATTAGCTCTACATAAGAAATCCGTTTACCATTAAAACAAATATATATAAATACATATAAAATAAAACTCATTTTATTCAAGGCTTACTAATTTACTTAAGGTAAAAACAATTACCCTGAAATATATTTATATTAGCTCTACATAAGAAATCCTTTTACCATTAAAACAAATATATATAAATACATATAAAATAAAACTCATTTTATTCAAGGCTTACTAATTTACTTAAGGTAAAAACAATTACCCTGAAATATATTTATATTAGCTCTACATAAGAAATCCGTTTACCATTAAAACAAATATATATAAATACATATAAAATAAAACTCATTTTATTCAAGGCTTACTAATTTACTTAAGGTAAAAACAATTACCCTGAAATATATTTATATTAGCTCTACATAAGAAATCCGTTTACCATTAAAACAAATATATATAAATACATATAAAATAAAACTCATTTTATTCAAGGCTTACTAATTTACTTAAGGTAAAAACAATTACCCTGAAATATATTTATATTAGCTCTACATAAGAAATCCTTTTACCATTAAAACAAATATATATAAATACATATAAAATAAAACTCATTTTATTCAAGGCTTACTAATTTACTTAAGGTAAAAACAATTACCCTGAAATATATTTATATTAGCTCTACATAAGAAATCCGTTTACCATTAAAACAAATATATATAAATACATATAAAATAAAACTCATTTTATTCAAGGCTTACTTATTTACTTAAGGTAAAAACAATTACCCTGAAATATATTTATATTAGCTCTACATAAGAAATCCTTTTACCATTAAAACAAATATATATAAATACATATAAAATAAAACTCATTTTATTCAAGGCTTACTAATTTACTTAAGGTAAAAACAATTACCCTGAAATATATTTATATTAGCTCTACATAAGAAATCCGTTTACCATTAAAACAAATATATATAAATACATATAAAATAAAACTCATTTTATTCAAGGCTTACTAATTTACTTAAGGTAAAAACAATTACCCTGAAATATATTTATATTAGCTCTACATAAGAAATCCTTTTACCATTAAAACAAATATATATAAATACATATAAAATAAAACTCATTTTATTCAAGGCTTACTAATTTACTTAAGGTAAAAACAATTACCCTGAAATATATTTATATTAGCTCTACATAAGAAATCCGTTTACCATTAAAACAAATATATATAAATACATATAAAATAAAACTCATTTTATTCAAGGCTTACTAATTTACTTAAGGTAAAAACAATTACCCTGAAATATATTTATATTAGCTCTACATAAGAAATCCGTTTACCATTAAAACAAATATATATAAATACATATAAAATAAAACTCATTTTATTCAAGGCTTACTAATTTACTTAAGGTAAAAACAATTACCCTGAAATATATTTATATTAGCTCTACATAAGAAATCCTTTTACCATTAAAACAAATATATATAAATACATATAAAATAAAACTTATTTTATTCAAGGCTTACTAATTTACTTAAGGTAAAAACAATTACCCTGAAATATATTTATATTAGCTCTACATAAGAAATCCGTTTACCATTAAAACAAATATATATAAATACATATAAAATAAAACTCATTTTATTCAAGGCTTACTAATTTACTTAAGGTAAAAACAATTACCCTGAAATATATTTATATTAGCTCTACATAAGAAATCCGTTTACCATTAAAACAAATATATATAAATACATATAAAATAAAACTCATTTTATTCAAGGCTTACTAATTTACTTAAGGTAAAAACAATTACCCTGAAATATATTTATATTAGCTCTACATAAGAAATCCGTTTACCATTAAAACAAATATATATAAATACATATAAAATAAAACTCATTTTATTCAAGGCTTACTAATTTACTTAAGGTAAAAACAATTACCCTGAAATATATTTATATTAGCTCTACATAAGAAATCCTTTTACCATTAAAACAAATATATATAAATACATATAAAATAAAACTCTTTTTATTCAAGGCTTACTAATTTACTTAAGGTAAAAACAATTACCCTGCAATATATTTATATTAGCTCTACATAAGAAATCCGTTTACCATTAAAACAAATATATATAAATACATATAAAATAACACTCATTTTATTCAAGGCTTACTAATTTACTTAAGGTAAAAACAATTACCCTGAAATATATTTATATTAGCTCTACATAAGAAATCCGTTTACCATTAAAACAAATATATATAAATACATATAAAATAACACTCATTTTATTCAAGGCTTATTAATTTACTTAAGGTAAAAACAATTACCCTGAAATATATTTATATTAGCTCTACATAAGAAATCCGTTTACCATTAAAACAAATATATATAAATACATATAAAATAAAACTCATTTTATTCAAGGCTTACTAATTTACTTAAGGTAAAAACAATTACCCTGAAATATATTTATATTAGCTCTACATAAGAAATCCTTTTACCATTAAAACAAATATATATAAATACATATAAAATAACACTCATTTTATTCAAGGCTTACTAATTTACTTAAGGTAAAAACAATTACCCTGAAATATATTTATATTAGCTCTACATAAGAAATCCGTTTACCATTAAAACAAATATATATAAATACATATAAAATAAAACTCATTTTATTCAAGGCTTACTAATTTACTTAAGGTAAAAACAATTACCCTGAAATATATTTATATTAGCTCTACATAAGAAATCCTTTTACCATTAAAACAAATATATATAAATACATATAAAATAACACTCATTTTATTCAAGGCTTACTAATTTACTTAAGGTAAAAACAATTACCCTGAAATATATTTATATTAGCTCTACATAAGAAATCCGTTTACCATTAAAACAAATATATATAAATACATATAAAATAAAACTCATTTTATTCAAGGCTTACTAATTTACTTAAGGTAAAAACAATTACCCTGAAATATATTTATATTAGCTCTACATAAGAAATCCGTTTACCATTAAAACAAATATATATAAATACATATAAAATAAAACTCATTTTATTCAAGGCTTACTTATTTACTTAAGGTAAAGCAATTACCCTGAAATATATTTATATTAGCTCTACATAAGAAATCCTTTTACCATTAAAACAAATATATATAAATACATATAAAATAAAACTCGTTTTATTCAAGGCTTACTTATTTACTTAAGGTAAAAGCAATTACCCTGAAATATATTTATATTAGCCCTACATAAGAAATCCTTTTACCATTAAAAAAATATATACATAAATACATATAAAATAAAACTCGTTTTATTCAAGGCTTACTTATTTACTTAAGGTAAAGCAATTACCCTGAAATATATTTATATTAGCTCTACATAAGAAATCCTTTTACCATTAAAACAAATATATATAAATACATATAAAATAAAACTCGTTTTATTCAAGGCTTACTTATTTACTTAAGGTAAAAGCAATTACCCTGAAATATATTTATATTAGCCCTACATAAGAAATCCTTTTACCATTAAAAAAATATATACATAAATACATATAAAATAAAACTCGTTTTATTCAAGGCTTACTTATTTACTTAAGGTAAAGCAATTACCCTGAAATATATTTATATTAGCTCTACATAAGAAATCCTTTTACCATTAAAACAAATATATATAAATACATATAAAATAAAACTCATTTTATTCAAGGCTTACTAATTTACTTAAGGTAAAAACAATTACCCTGAAATATATTTATATTAGCTCTACATAAGAAATCCGTTTACCATTAAAACAAATATATATAAATACATATAAAATAAAACTCATTTTATTCAAGGCTTACTAATTTACTTAAGGTAAAAACAATTACCCTGAAATATATTTATATTAGCTCTACATAAGAAATCCGTTTACCATTAAAACAAATATATATAAATACATATAAAATAAAACTCATTTTATTCAAGGCTTACTAATTTACTTAAGGTAAAAACAATTACCCTGAAATATATTTATATTAGCTCTACATAAGAAATCCTTTTACCATTAAAACAAATATATATAAATACATATAAAATAAAACTCATTTTATTCAAGGCTTACTAATTTACTTAAGGTAAAAACAATTACCCTGAAATATATTTATATTAGCTCTACATAAGAAATCCGTTTACCATTAAAACAAATATATATAAATACATATAAAATAAAACTCATTTTATTCAAGGCTTACTAATTTACTTAAGGTAAAAACAATTACCCTGAAATATATTTATATTAGCTCTACATAAGAAATCCTTTTACCATTAAAACAAATATATATAAATACATATAAAATAAAACTCATTTTATTCAAGGCTTACTAATTTACTTAAGGTAAAAACAATTACCCTGAAATATATTTATATTAGCTCTACATAAGAAATCCGTTTACCATTAAAACAAATATATATAAATACATATAAAATAAAACTCATTTTATTCAAGGCTTACTAATTTACTTAAGGTAAAAACAATTACCCTGAAATATATTTATATTAGCTCTACATAAGAAATCCGTTTACCATTAAAACAAATATATATAAATACATATAAAATAAAACTCATTTTATTCAAGGCTTACTAATTTACTTAAGGTAAAAACAATTACCCTGAAATATATTTATATTAGCTCTACATAAGAAATCCTTTTACCATTAAAACAAATATATATAAATACATATAAAATAAAACTCATTTTATTCAAGGCTTACTAATTTACTTAAGGTAAAAACAATTACCCTGAAATATATTTATATTAGCTCTACATAAGAAATCCGTTTACCATTAAAACAAATATATATAAATA
This sequence comes from Prosapia bicincta, assembly GCA_036971475.1. NCBI lineage: Eukaryota > Metazoa > Arthropoda > Insecta > Hemiptera > Cercopidae > Prosapia > Prosapia bicincta. The sequence continues at coordinate 82,802,433 of JBAIZL010000005.1, forward strand.
CATATAAAATAAAACTCATTTTATTCAAGGCTTACTAATTTACTTAAGGTAAAAACAATTACCCTGAAATATATTTATATTAGCTCTACATAAGAAATGCGTTTACCATTAAAACAAATATATATAAATACATATAAAATAAAACTCATTTTATTCAAGGCTTACTAATTTACTTAAGGTAAAAACAATTACCCTGAAATATATTTATATTAGCTCTACATAAGAAATCCGTTTACCATTAAAACAAATATATATAAATACATATAAAATAAAACTCATTTTATTCAAGGCTTACTAATTTACTTAAGGTAAAAACAATTACCCTGAAATATATTTATATTAGCTCTACATAAGAAATCCTTTTACCATTAAAACAAATATATATAAATACATATAAAATAAAACTCTTTTTATTCAAGGCTTACTAATTTACTTAAGGTAAAAACAATTACCCTGAAATATATTTATATTAGCTCTACATAAGAAATCCGTTTACCATTAAAACAAATATATATAAATACATATAAAATAACACTCATTTTATTCAAGGCTTACTAATTTACTTAAGGTAAAAACAATTACCCTGAAATATATTTATATTAGCTCTACATAAGAAATCCGTTTACCATTAAAACAAATATATATAAATACATATAAAATAACACTCATTTTATTCAAGGCTTACTAATTTACTTAAGGTAAAAACAATTACCCTGAAATATATTTATATTAGCTCTACATAAGAAATCCGTTTACCATTAAAACAAATATATATAAATACATATAAAATAAAACTCATTTTATTCAAGGCTTACTAATTTACTTAAGGTAAAAACAATTACCCTGAAATATATTTATATTAGCTCTACATAAGAAATCCTTTTACCATTAAAACAAATATATATAAATACATATAAAATAACACTCATTTTATTCAAGGCTTACTAATTTACTTAAGGTAAAAACAATTACCCTGAAATATATTTATATTAGCTCTACATAAGAAATCCGTTTACCATTAAAACAAATATATATAAATACATATAAAATAAAACTCATTTTATTCAAGGCTTACTAATTTACTTAAGGTAAAAACAATTACCCTGAAATATATTTATATTAGCTCTACATAAGAAATCCTTTTACCATTAAAACAAATATATATAAATACATATAAAATAACACTCATTTTATTCAAGGCTTACTAATTTACTTAAGGTAAAAACAATTACCCTGAAATATATTTATATTAGCTCTACATAAGAAATCCGTTTACCATTAAAACAAATATATATAAATACATATAAAATAAAACTCATTTTATTCAAGGCTTACTAATTTACTTAAGGTAAAAACAATTACCCTGAAATATATTTATATTAGCTCTACATAAGAAATCCGTTTACCATTAAAACAAATATATATAAATACATATAAAATAAAACTCATTTTATTCAAGGCTTACTAATTTACTTAAGGTAAAAACAATTACCCTGAAATATATTTATATTAGCTCTACATAAGAAATCCTTTTACCATTAAAACAAATATATATAAATACATATAAAATAACACTCATTTTATTCAAGGCTTACTAATTTACTTAAGGTAAAAACAATTACCCTGAAATATATTTATATTAGCTCTACATAAGAAATCCGTTTACCATTAAAACAAATATATATAAATACATATAAAATAACACTCATTTTATTCAAGGCTTACTAATTTACTTAAGGTAAAAACAATTACCCTGAAATATATTTATATTAGCTCTACATAAGAAATCCGTTTACCATTAAAACAAATATATATAAATACATATAAAATAAAACTCATTTTATTCAAGGCTTACTAATTTACTTAAGGTAAAAACAATTACCCTGAAATATATTTATATTAGCTCTACATAAGAAATCCGTTTACCATTAAAACAAATATATATAAATACATATAAAATAAAACTCATTTTATTCAAGGCTTACTAATTTACTTAAGGTAAAAACAATTACCCTGAAATATATTTATATTAGCTCTACATAAGAAATCCTTTTACCATTAAAACAAATATATATAAATACATATAAAATAACACTCATTTTATTCAAGGCTTACTAATTTACTTAAGGTAAAAACAATTACCCTGAAATATATTTATATTAGCTCTACATAAGAAATCCGTTTACCATTAAAACAAATATATATAAATACATATAAAATAAAACTCATTTTATTCAAGGCTTACTAATTTACTTAAGGTAAAAACAATTACCCTGAAATATATTTATATTAGCTCTACATAAGAAATCCGTTTACCATTAAAACAAATATATATAAATACATATAAAATAAAACTCATTTTATTCAAGGCTTACTAATTTACTTAAGGTAAAAACAATTACCCTGAAATATATTTATATTAGCTCTACATAAGAAATCCGTTTACCATTAAAACAAATATATATAAATACATATAAAATAACACTCATTTTATTCAAGGCTTAGTAATTTACTTAAGGTAAAAACAATTACCCTGAAATATTTATAATTAGACTTACATAGTTAGATATTCCATTTTAACATTTAAAAATATATAAAATATATTTTAATTTGAAAATATTTAAAGTACCTACACAAAATAAATATGTAGACCAGGGTATTTTTTCGAGAAAATAATTTTAAAAATTGGTAAATTGTAAAACGTGACTTAGAACTTAAATATTTATATATAAAAAATGCGTGTTTCCCTTAATTATTATTCTATTATATATTATTATTAATAATAATTAAAACAAAAAATCCGTTTCCCCTGCTAGCTTCTATTTAACTATTGAAAACTTAGTTTCAATAAAAAGTACAAGTAATTACATTTGAAGCCGGTACCGCAATCATACCTTGTATTTACTAATCCATCAAATTTATTCTAGACATTTCGGAAACAATCACCTTTTATATTACTTGATTTCCCATGGTTAGTTATAGTTAACGATAGCGTCATCTTACGAAACAAAAATTTCATGAGTTCGAAATTATGATAGTATGCGGGACAATAGTTCTCGAAAAATACCATACAGTATTAGATTTTGTCCGATAAAATATATGTGATTGCATACGTTTCGTACATATTGTTCAGATATACAGCTTGTCAAATATTCAATCCTCTTTGAATGATTTACGCGAGATGGAATGTGATTATGGTAGTGCTTAAAAATATAAAAGGTATCTCCCTAATTATAAAATAAGTTTTGTCATAATATTTTTCACGTTCAGATTGTAAATATGAGTTTAAGTACAACATTTTTGTAAGTAATAAGCTTATGATAAATTATGTTTTCGTTATTGGAAAATTATTTCTTTTTTTAGTAAGTAAACATATATATTACGGGTTCTTTTCTTTGAAGTTGGTTGTATTTTTTAAAATTATTTAATATATTTTTATGTTGCAATGAAACAATTTTAATGGATCAGTTTCTGAAGCATTTTACCGCCTAAAATAATACGGAAAATTATACTCGTAAAAATCAATTATAGACTGACATAAATGATAACATATAAGGAATTATTAATTAGGTCTGTAATCAATAGCAACGTCCCTCTTGCAGAGTTATTAGACATTAGGGACTTCCTACACATCAGGTTGGCCGAAAGCAACTGTTGAATCACATTAGTCTGTTACACACTACACACACCAGGTTAGCAGGAAACAACCGATGCGCACCCATTAGTCTGCTACACATTAGGTTAGCATAAAACAACTGTTGGCACGCATTAGTCTGCTACACATTAGGTTAGCAAAAACCAACTGTTGGCAGGCATTAGTTTGCTACGCATTAGGTTAGCAGAAAACAACTGTTGCCAGGCATTAGTTTGCTACGCATTAGGTTAGCAGAAAACAACTGTTGCCAGGCAATAGTTTGCTACGCATTAGGTTAGCAGAAAACAACTGTTGCCAGGCATTAGTTTGCTACGCATTAGGTTAGCAAAAACCAACTGTTGGCAGGCATTAGTTTGCTACGCATTAGGTTAGCAAAAACCAACTGTTGGCAGGCATTAGTTTGCTACGCATTAGGTTAGCAGAAAACAACTGTTGCCAGGCATTAGTTTGCTACGCATTAGGTTAGCAGAAAACAACTGTTGCCAGGCATTAGTTTGCTACGCATTAGGACTTTCTCCACATCAGTTGCGCGCGCATTAGGTTGCGTAGAGGCAACTGTTGCCAAACAACTGATGCCGTTGTTTTCGGCCATCCCTAGTAATAGATAATTGCAATTATAAAAACTGTAAAGAAACCCAATATAGTTTAGAAATATGTGTAAACAATTAAATTAAATTTGTGATAAATAGTCAAAATCTTGAATGTGTAAGAGTCTAAACCCTGTCAAATAGAATCTGTGAGAGGCTTAACACAGGCAAATAACCTTCAATAGGACCGGTTTCGCAAATGTATTTATTTCTAAAATTTTAAAAATGATTTCTGACAGTAACTATAAAGAGGAATCAGAGAAATATATCTAGAGAGATAAATTAGACAACTGGTTCGTTAGAGAGGTATATTAGGGAACTGGGGCCGGAACAGGTTCGTTAGAGAGGTATATTAGGGAACAGGGGCGGTAACAGTTCAATAGAGAGATATATTAGGGAACAGTTTTGTTAGAGAGGTATATTAGGGAACAGGTTTGTTAGAAATATATATTAGAGAATAGGGTCGGTAACAGTTCAATAGAGAGATTTATTAGGGAACAGAGGCGGTAACAGTTCAATAGAGAGATATATAAGAAAACAGGTCCGATAGAGACATATATTAGGGAACAGAGGCGGGAACAGGTTCGTTAGTAGAGATATATAAGGGAACAGGGGTGGGAACAGGTTCGATAGAGAGATAAATTAGGGAACAGGTTCATTAGAGAGATATATTAGGAAACATGGGCGGTAACAGTTCATTATAGAGATAAATTAGGGAACAGGTTCATTAGAGAGATATGTAAGGGAACAGGGGCGGGAACAGGTTCGATAGAGAGATATATTAGTGAACAGGGGCGGGAACAGGTTCTATAGAGAGATATATTAGGGAACTGGGGCCGGAACGGGTTCGTTAGAGAGGTATATTAGGGAACAGGGGCGGTAACAGTTCAATAGAGAGATACATTAGGGAACAGTTTTGTTAGAGAGGTACATTAGGGAACAGGTTCGTTAGAAAGATATATTAGGGAACAGGGTCGGTAACAGTTCAATAGAGAGATATATTAGGAAACAGGTATATTAGGGAACAGCAGTGGTCACAGTTCAATAGAGAGATATATTAGGGAGCAGATTCGATAGGGAGGTATATTAGGGAACAGGTTAGTTAGAAAGATATATTAGTGAACAGGGGCGGTAACAGTTCAATAGGGAGATATATTAAGGAACAGGTTCGTTAGTAGAGAGATGTATAAGGAACAGGGGCGGGAACAGGTTCGATAGAAAGATATATTAGGGAACAGGGGCGGTAACAGTTCAATAGAGAGATACATTAGGGAACAGTTTTGTTAGAAAGATATGTTAGGGAACAGGGGCGGTAACACTTCAATAGAGAGATACATTAGGGAACAGTTTTGTTAGAGAGGTATATTAGGGAACAGGGGCGGTAAAAGTCCAATAGAGAGATACATTAGGGAACAGTTTTGTTAGAGAGGTATATTAGGGAATAGGGGCGGTAACAGTTCAATAGAGAGATACATTAGGGAACAGTTTTGTTAGAGAGGTATATTAGGGAACAGGGCCGGTAACAGTTCAATAGAGAGATACATTAGGGAACAGTTTTGTTAGAAAGATATATTAGGGAACAGTTGCGGTAACAGTTCAATAGAGAGATAATTAGGGAACAGTTTTGTTAGAGAGGTATATTAGGGAACAGGGCCGGTAACAGTTCAATAGAGAGATACATTAGGGAACAGTTTTGTTAGAAAGATATATTAGGGAACAGTTGCGGTAACAGTTCAATAGAGAGATAATTAGGGAACAGTTTTGTTAGAGAGGTATATTAGGGAACAGGGGCGGTAACAGTTCAATAGAGAGATACATTAGGGAACAGTTTTGTTAGAGAGGTATATTAGGGAACAGGGGCGGTAACAGTTCAATAGAGAGATACATTAGGGAACAGTTTTGTTAGAGAGGTATATTAGGGAACAGGGGCGGTAACAGTTCAATAGAGAGATAGATTAGGGAACAGTTTTGTTAGAAAGATATATTAGGGAACAGGTTCGTTAGAAATATATATTAGAGAACAGGGTCGGTAACAGTTCAATAGAGAGATTTGTTAGGGAACAGAGGCGGTAACAGTTCAATAGAGAGATATATAAGAAAACAGGTCCGTTAGAGACATATATTAGGGAACAGAGGCGGGAACAGGTTCGTTAGTAGAGATATATAAGGGAACAGGGGTGGGAACAGGTTCGTTAGAGAGATAAATTAGGGAACAGGTTCATTAGAGAGATACATTAGGAAACATGGGCGGTAACAGTTCATTATAGAGATAAATTAGGGAACAGGTTCATTAGAGAGATATGTAAGGGAACAGTGGCGGGAACAGGTTCGATAGAGAGATATATTAGTGAAAAGGGGCGGGAACAGGTTCTATAGTGAGATATATTAGGGAACTGGGGCCGGAACAGGTTCGTTAGAGAGGTATATTTGGGAACAGGGGCGGTAACAGTTCAATAGAGAGATACATTAGGGAACAGTTTTGTTAGAGAGGTATATTAGGGAACAGGTTCGTTAGAAAGATATATTAGGGAACAGGGTCGGTAACAGTTCAATAGAGAGATATATTAGGAAACAGGTATATTAGGGAACAGCAGTGGTCACAGTTCAATAGAGAGATATATTAGGGAGCGGATTCGATAGGGAGGTATATTAGGGAACAGGTTAGTTAGAAAGATATATTAGTGAACAGGGGCGGTAACAGTTCAATAGGGAGATATATTAAGGAACAGGTTCGTTAGTAGAGAGATGTATAAGGAACAGGGGCGGGAACAGGTTCGATAGAAAGATATATTAGGGAACAGGGGCGGTAACAGTTCAATAGAGAGATACATTAGGGAACAGTTTTGTTAGAGAGGTATATTAGGGAACAGGGGCGGTACACTTCAATAGAGAGATACATTAGGGAACAGTTTTGTTAGAGAAGTATATTAGGGAACAGGGGCGGTAACAGTTCAATAGAGAGATACATTAGGGAACAGTTTTGTTAGAAAGATATATTAGGGAACAGGGGCGGTAACAGTTCAATAGAGAGATACATTAGGGAACAGTTTTGTTAGAGAGGTATATTAGGGAACAGGGGCGGTAACAGTTCAATAGAGAGATACATTAGGGAACAGTTTTGTTAGAGAGGTATATTAGGGAACAGGGGCGGTAACAGTTCAATAGAGAGATACATTAGGGAACAGTTTTGTTAGAGAGGTATATTAGGGAACAGGGGCGGTAACAGTTCAATAGAGAGATACATTAGGGAACAGTTTTGTTAGAAAGATATATTAGGGAACAGGGGCGGTAACAGTTCAATAGAGAGATACATTAGGGAACAGTTTTGTTAGAGAAGTATATTAGGGAACAGGGGCGGTAACAGTTCAATAGAGAGATACATTAGGGAACAGTTTTGTTAGAAAGATATATTAGGGAACAGGGGCGGTAACAGTTCAATAGAGAGATAATTAGGGAACAGTTTTGTTAGAGAGGTATATTAGGGAACAGGGCCGGTAACAGTTCAATAGAGAGATACATTATGGAACAGTTTTGTTAGAAAGATATATTAGGGAACAGGGGCGGTAACAGTTCAATAGAGAGATACATTAGGGAACAGTTTTGTTAGAGAGGTATATTAGGGAACAGGGGCGGTAACAGTTAATAGAGAGATACATTAGGGAACAGTTTTGTTAGAAAGATATATTAGGGAACAGGGGCGGTAACAGTTCAATAGAGAGATACATTAGGGAACAGTTTTGTTAGAGAGGTATATTAGGAAACAGTGGCGGTAACAGTGGCGGTAACAGTTCAATAGAGAGATACATTAGGGAACAGTTTTGTTAGAAAGATATATGAGGGAACAGGGGCGTTAACAGTTCAATAGAAAGATAATTAGGGAACAGTTTTGTTAGAGAGGTATATTAACGAACAGGGCCGGTAACAGTTCAATAGAGAGATACATTATGGAACAGTTTTGTTAGAAAGATATATTAGGGAACAGGGGCGGTAACAGTTCAATAGAGAGATACATTAGGGAACAGTTTTGTTAGAAAGATATATTAGGGAACAGGGGCGGTAACAGTTCAATAGAGAGATACATTAGGGAACAGTTTTGTTAGAGAGGTATATTAGGGAACAGGGGCGGTAACAGTTCAATAGAGAGATACAGTAGGGAACAGTTTTGTTAGAAAGATATATTAGGGAACAGGGGCGGTAACAGTTCAATAGAGAGATAATTAGGGAACAGTTTTGTTAGAGAGGTATATTAGGGAACAGGGGCGATAACAGTTCAATAGAGAGATACATTAGGGAACAGTTTTGTTATAGAGGTATATTAGGGAACAGGGGCGGTAACAGTTCAATAGAGAGATACATTAGGGAACAGTTTTGTTAGAGAGTTATATTAGGGAACAGGGGCGGTAACAGTTCAATAGAGAGATACATTAGGGAACAGTTTTGTTAGAGAGGTATATTAGGGAACAGGGGCGGTAACAGTTCAATAGAGAGATACATTAGGGAACAGTTTTGTTAGAGAGGTATATTAGGGAACAGGGGCGGTAACAGTTCAATAGAGAGATACATTAGGGAACAGTTTTGTTAGAGAGGTATATTAGGGAACAGGGGCGGTAACAGTTCAATAGAGAGATACATTAGGGAACAGTTTTGTTAGAAAGATATATTAGGGAACAGGGGCGGTAACAGTTCAATAGAGAGATACATTAGGGAACAGTTTTTTTAGAGAGGTATATTAGGGAACAGGTTCGTTAGAAAGATATATTTGGGAACAGGGTCGGTAACAGTTAAATAGAGAGATATATTAGGAAACAGGTATATTAGGGAACAGCAGTGGTCCCAGTTCAATAGAGAGATATATTAGGGAGCGGATTCGATAAAGAGGTATATTAGGGAACAGGTTAGTTAGAAAGATATATTAGGGAACAGGTTTCGGTAACAGTTTAATAGAGAGATACATTAGGGAACAGTTTTGTTAGAGAGGTATATTAGGGAACAGGGGCGTTAACAGTTCAATAGAGAGATACATTAGGGAACAGTTTTGTTAGAAAGATATATTAGGGAACAGGGGCGGTAACAGTTCAATAGAGAGATACATTAGGGAACAGTTTTGTTAGAGAGGTATATTAGGGAACAGGGGCGGTAACAGTTCAATAGAGAGATACATTAGGGAACATTTTTGTTAGAGAGGTATATTAGGGAACAGGGGCGGTAACAGTTCAATAGAGAGATACATTAGGGAACAGTTTTGTTAGAGAGGTATATTAGGGAACAGGGGCGGTAACAGTTCAATAGAGAGATACATTAGGGAACAGTTTTGTTAGAGAGGTATATTAGGGAACAGGGGCGGTAACAGTTCAATAGAGAGATACATTAGGGAACAGTTTTGTTAGAGAGGTATATTAGGGAACAGGGGCGGTAACAGTTCAATAGAGAGATACATTAGGGAACAGTTTTGTTAGAAAGATATATTAGGGAACAGGGGCGGTAACAGTTCAATAGAGAGATAATTAGGGAACATTTTTGTTAGAGAGGTATATTAGGGAACAGGGGCGATAACAGTTCAATAGAGAGATACATTAGGGAACAGTTTTGTTATAGAGGTATATTAGGGAACAGGGGCGGTAACAGTTCAATAGAGAGATACATTAGGGAACAGTTTTGTTAGAGAGGTATATTAGGGAACAGGGGCGGTAACAGTTCAATAGAGAGATACATTAGGGAACAGTTTTGTTAGAGAGGTATATTAGGGAACAGGGGCGGTAACAGTTCAATAGAGAGATACATTAGGGAACAGTTTTGTTAGAGAGGTATATTAGGGAACAGGGGCGGTAACACTTCAATAGAGAGATACATTAGGGAACAGTTTTGTTAGAGAGGTATATTAGGGAACAGGGGCGGTAAGAGTTCAATAGAGAGATACATTAGGGAACAGTTTTGTTAGAAAGATATATTAGGGAACAGGGGCGGAAACAGTTCAATAGAGAGATACATTAGGGAACAGTTTTGTTAGAGAGGTATATTAGGGAACAGGGGCGGTAACAGTTCAATAGAGAGATACATTAGGGAACAGTTTTGTTAGAAAGATATATTAGGGAACAGGGGCGGTAACAGTTCAATAGAGAGATACATTAGGGAACAGTTTTGTTAGAGAGGTATATTAGGGAACAGGGGCGGTAACAGTTCAATAGAGAGATACATTAGGGAACAGTTTTGTTAGAGAGGTATATTAGGGAACAGGGGCGGTAACAGTTCAATAGAGAGATACATTAGGGAACAGTTTTGTTAGAGAGGTATATTAGGGAACAGGGGCGGTAACAGTTCAATAGAGAGATACATTAGGGAACAGTTTTGTTAGAAAGATATATTAGGGAACAGGGGCGGTAACAGTTCAATAGAGAGATACATTAGGGAACAGTTTTTTTAGAGAGGTATATTAGGGAACAGGGGCGGTAACAGTTCAATAGAGAGATACATTAGGGAACAGTTTTGTTAGAAAGATATATTAGGGAACAGGGGCGGTAACAGTTCAATAGAGAGATACATTAGGGAACAGTTTTGTTAGAGAGGTATATTAGGGAACAGGTTCGTTAGAAAGATATATTTGGGAACCGGGTCGGTAACAGTTCAATAGAGAGATATATTAGGAAACAGGTATATTAGGGAACAGCAGTGGTCCCAGTTCAATAGAGAGATATATTAGGGAGCGGATTCGATAGGGAGGTATATTAGGGAACAGGTTAGTTAGAAAGATATATTAGTGAACCGAGGCGGTAACAGTTCAATAGGGAGATATATTAAGGAACAGGTTCGTTAGTAGAGAGATGTATAAGGGAACAGGGGCGGGAACAGGTTAGATAGAGAGATATATTAGGGAACAGGGGTGGGAACAGTTCATTAGATAGATATATTATGGAATAGGGGCGGTAACAGTTCATTAGAGAGATAAATTAGGGAACAGGTTCATTAGAGAGATATATTAGGGAACAGGGGTGGGAATAGGTTCGATAGAGAGATATATTATTGAATAGGGGCGGTAACAGTTCATTAGAGAGATAAATTAGGGAACAGGTTCATTAGAGAGAGATATTAGGGAACAGGGGTGGGAACAGTTTATTAGAGAGAGATATTATGGAATAGGGGCGGTAACAGTTCATTAGAGAGATAAATTAGGGAACAGGTTCATTAGAGAGATATATTAGGGAACAGGGATGGGAATAGGTTCGATAGAGAGATATATTAGGGTACAGTGACGGGCCGTAAATGATACCTGATTCCTAACACGACGGTGCACTTGAATAAGCATAGGCTTGACAGAAAAGCTATGGAAGGAAAACTTTAAAGTTTTTATAACAGAGGGACAGCATCTGAAACTTGTATGTCACCAGGTAACAGAAAGTTCTAATGCTTATTCTTTACAGAGTGGCGGAAATAAATATAGAAATATACACGGGAACGTGTCGTTGTATCGATTATATTACGAAAGTGTAAAGCAATACCACTTTATTTACACTATGAATTTGTATCCATATAGCAAAGAAGGGATAAAGTTAAAATACTCTCCACTTCTTATTTCTACATTTTGTTAAAAAATAGTTGCTTTAACACAGAAATGTAACTCAATGATGGTAGAAATAACATAACAAAGTCAACCTTGTGTAAACAGGACTTATCGCCGCAGTTGTTTCCCGCAACCCAACTTAGCCAAAATGTCTATTTCTGTAATCCCTTGTCTTTTAAATTATGACAGGATTATGTTAAAACGCAAATTTATTAAATATTGCACAAGAAAATATCCCGCAAAAGGTTTATTACTTTAATGAAATAAACTCCCTAAATATTGGTGTTGTGAAAGATCGATTATTGTACGAGTATTATATTTCAAACTGACATAATGGTCGATATAAGTAAATCGAGTGTAACCAGTTTTATCTATTATAAAAGCATTCACGCCTGATTGACGTACTGTGAACAACAGAGTAAATTGCGCTGGATAAATATATTTATACGTGCTAACGAAGCAATTGAATCCCTGGCGACATTTGGAAGCCTCTTATAGTGGAAATTGCATTTCACATTTCTACGTCAGACGTTCTTATATTAAATCAGTGACGTAGTAAATGTCATGGAACAGTCTAGTTCAGGCTCGACTAATATCTTTGTTTGTAAAAAATGTACATCTTTCTAAAGCAAATTGTCAGCACCATTCTCAATTTCCTTCGCTAATTTTACTATTTGTTGACGACGTACAACATTAATGTTGTATTGTTTACTGTTCTAGATAAGCCATGAACAAATGAAAATATATTGTTTACTGTTCTAGATAAGCCATGAACAAATGAAAATGTATTGTTTACTGTTCTAGATAAGCCATGAACAAATGGAAATGTATTGTTTACTGTTCTAGATAAGCCATGAACAAATGAAAATGTAAAGCACAGATGTGATGAATTTTAAGACACAAATTTCACTATTGTAAGTTTTTATTTTATTTTAAAAAATAAACTCATATGTTTCAATCAAAGCTCAATAAACTAGAATATGCATTAGAATTTATGAAGAGTGATGATTAAAAACCGTAACTAGTTTTCTTGTGTAAAAATAATATTACAGAGGTAGAAACAACATCTTACCTTGGGTATAATGGTTACATATCTAGATTTATATTTAATGCGTACAGAATGTAATTTGTAAATATTAAATGAAGTGTTTTCTGTAATGGGTAAATTCAGTTAATATACAATGTTATATGAATGTTATTTGCAGTTAACTTAAATTAAACTATTTAATTCCCTCATGTTTTGTAATTTAGGCTCAACAGGCAATCTCACTTGAATACTCGGAAACTCTTACTATTTCGCTATACAATTCTTCGGTTGACATGACACTAGGATGAAGTACGTCTAGCGTGCAAAATGTTAAAGAGTTTTCTAAGTCAGTTATTACCTGTAACAACATACTGTACAAAATATTCAATTCTCTAACTAATTCTACAAAGTCATTAATTCTATCTCTAACTGATTCTAAAAAGTCATTAACTCTATGTCTAACTAACTCTACAAAGTCATTAACTCTATGTCTAACTAATTCTACAAAATCATTAACTCTATGTCTAACTAATTCTACAAAGTCATTAACTCTATGTCTAACTAATTCTACAAAGTCATTAATTCTATCTCTAACTGATTCTACAAAGTCATTAGTTCTATCTCAAACTAATTCTACAAAGTCATTAATTCTATCTCTAACTAATTCTACAACGTCATTAATTCTATCTCTAACTAATTCTAATTTTTATTTAGTTCAACAAAGCTCTCTTCAATAAGATTAAATAACACTAATTTTACTATTACTAATTGAATACTGAAGCGACAATCGATACATAATGTTACGATCATTATTTTCTACTTCCCTTGACATAATATCATATTTCTTGCCGTCATAGCCGTGCTATTTACCAGTTATAAACTTATATACACATCCTAGTCCATCCAAAAAACCTGTTTTTATTCTTGCATTATGTTTATTACTATACAGTATCATCATTTCCAAATTTTCCTTAACTACTTCTGTACTATGATTAACAAATTTACAATGAATGATTATGTCTTTACTTTACTACCAATATAAGTTTACGAATGTTTTTTTAGCGATGCTGGGGCATTGCAATAATTAATACAATTCTAATTAGAATAGCTTATTACATTATAATAATAAAATTCTACATTATTAAGCCGTACAAGTAGATTGTTGAAACTAAAATAAAGAAAAAATGTGTGATAAGAGGACGTTAGATGGGTTGGACCTAAATCAATAAGTAATATTCCAACGTTTCTAGAAATGTCTTTAATTTCCGCTGTGCGGAATTTATTTTGGTAAGGAACAACAGGGGCCTGGAACAGGATTCAAAGAGGAATTACATTCTGCAGTTATTAACTCCTTTTAAGGTGTCTTAATTTTATAGAAATGAGTTTTCTGTGTAGGTTGTAATGGCTTGGCTTAATTTCCGCTGTTTCCTCTCTTTATTTATTGTAAATATTTCCTCTATATTATATATTTTTTGTTTTTTACTTTGTTTCTGCGTGGTTTTACATAACGTTCTGTTGGAATACTTGGCAGAGGTTCTTTATTTAGATTACTTTAATACAATATATTTTTTGTTTTTTACTTTGTTTCTGAGTGGCTTTACATAACGTTCTGTTGGAATACTTGGCAGAGGTTCTTTATTTAGATTACTTTAATACAATATATTTTTTGTTTTTTACTTTGTTTCTGAGTGGCTTTACATAACGTTCTGTTGGAATACTTGGCAGAGGTTCTTTATTTAGATTACTTTAATACAATATATTTTTTGTTTTTTACTTTGTTTCTGAGTGGCTTTACATAACGTTCTGTTGGAATACTTGGCAGAGGTTCTTTATTTAGATTACTTTAATACAATATATTTTTTGTTTTTTACTTTGTTTCTGAGTGGTTTTACATAACGTTCTGTTGGAATACTTGGCAGAGGTTCTTTATTTAGATTACTTTAATACAATATATTTTTTGTTTTTTACTTTGTTTCTGAGTGGTTTTGCATAACGTTCTGTTGGAATACTTGGCAGAGGTTCTTTATTTAGATTACTTTAATACAATATATTTTTTGTTTTTTACTTTGTTTCTGAGTGGTTTTACATAACGTTCTGTTGGAATACTTGCAGGGGTTCTTTATTTAGATTACTTTAATAGAATATATTTTTTGTTTTTTACTTTGTTTCTGAGTGGTTTTACATAACGTTCAGTTGGAATACTTGGCAGAGGTTCTTTATTTAGATTACTTTAATACAATATATTTTTTGTTTTTTACTTTGTTTCTGAGTGGTTTTATATAACGTTCTGTTGGAATACTTGGTAGAGGTTCTTTATTTAGATTACTTTAATACAATATATTTTTTGTTTTTTACTTTGTTTCTGAGTGGCTTTACATAACGTTCTGTTGGAATACTTGGCAGAGGTTCTTTATTTAGATTACTTTAATACAATATATTTTTTGTTTTTTACTTTGTTTCTGCGTGGTTTTACATAACGTTCTGTTGGAATTCTTGGCAGAGGTTCTTTATTTAGATTACTTTAATACAATATATTTTTTGTTTTTTACTTTGTTTCTGAGTGGCTTTACATAACGTTCTGTTGGAATACTTGGCAGAGGTTCTTTATTTAGATTACTTTAATACAATATATTTTTTGTTTTTTACTTTGTTTCTGAGTGGCTTTACATAACGTTCTGTTGGAATACTTGGCAGAGGTTCTTTATTTAGATTACTTTAATACAATATATTTTTTGTTTTTTACTTTGTTTCTGAGTGGTTTTACATAACGTTCTGTTGGAATACTTGGCAGAGGTTCTTTATTTAGATTACTTTAATACAATATATTTTTTGTTTTTTACTTTGTATCTGCGTGGTTTTACATAACGTTCTGTTGGAATACTTGGCAGAGGTTCTTTATTTAGATTACTTTAATACAATATATTTTTTGTTTTTTACTTTGTTTCTGAGTGGCTTTACATAACGTTCTGTTGGAATACTTGGCAGAGGTTCTTTATTTAGATTACTTTAATACAATATATTTTTTGTTTTTTACTTTGTTTCTGCGTGGTTTTACATAACGTTCTGTTGGAATACTTGGCA
This sequence comes from Prosapia bicincta, assembly GCA_036971475.1. Classification (NCBI taxonomy): domain Eukaryota; kingdom Metazoa; phylum Arthropoda; class Insecta; order Hemiptera; family Cercopidae; genus Prosapia; species Prosapia bicincta. The sequence goes on from JBAIZL010000005.1 coordinate 82,818,338, forward strand.
GAGGTTCTTTATTTAGATTACTTTAATACAATATATTTTTTGTTTTTTACTTTGTTTCTGAGTGGCTTTACATAACGTTCTGTTGGAATACTTGGCAGAGGTTCTTTATTTAGATTACTTTAATACAATATATTTTTTGTTTTTTACTTTGTTTCTGAGTGGCTTTACATAACGTTCTGTTGGAATACTTGGCAGAGGTTCTTTATTTAGATTACTTTAATACAATATATTTTTTGTTTTTTACTTTGTTTCTGAGTGGCTTTACATAACGTTCTGTTGGAATACTTGGCAGAGGTTCTTTATTTAGATTACTTTAATACAATATATTTTTTGTTTTTTACTTTGTTTCTGAGTGGCTTCACATAACGTTCTGTTGGAATACTTGGCAGAGGTTCTTTATTTAGATTACTTTAATACAATATATTTTTTGTTTTTTACTTTGTTTCTGCGTGGTTTTACATAACGTTCTGTTGGAATACTTGGCAGAGGTTCTTTATTTAGATTACTTTAATACAATATATTTTTTGTTTTTTACTTTGTTTCTGAGTGGCTTTACATAACGTTCTGTTGGAATACTTGGCAGAAGTTCTTTATTTAGATTACTTTAATACAATATATTTTTTGTTTTTTACTTTGTTTCTGAGTGGCTTTACATAACGTTCTGTTGGAATACTTGGCAGAGGTTCTTTATTTAGATTACTTTAATACAATATATTTTTTGTTTTTTACTTTGTTTCTGAGTGGCTTTACATAACGTTCTGTTGGAATACTTGGCAGAGGTTTTTTATTTAGATTACTTTAATACAATATATTTTTTGTTTTTTACTTTGTTTCTGAGTGGCTTTACATAACGTTCTGTTGGAATACTTGGCAGAGGTTCTTTATTTAGATTACTTTAATACAATATATTTTTTGTTTTTTACTTTGTTTCTGAGTGGTTTTACATAACGTTCTGTTGGAATACTTGGCAGAGGTTCTTTATTTAGATTACTTTAATACAATATATTTTTTGTTTTTTACTTTGTTTCTGAGTGGTTTTACATAACGTTCTGTTGGAATACTTGGCAGAGGTTCTTTATTTAGATTACTTTAATACAATATATTTTTTGTTTTTTACTTTGTTTCTGAGTGGCTTTACATAACGTTCTGTTGGAATACTTGGCAGAGGTTCTTTATTTAGATTACTTTAATACAATATATTTTTTGTTTTTTACTTTGTTTCTGAGTGGCTTTACATAACGTTCTGTTGGAATACTTGGCAGAGGTTCTTTATTTAGATTACTTTAATACAATATATTTTTTGTTTTTTACTTTGTTTCTGAGTGGCTTTACATAACGTTCTGTTGGAATACTTGGCAGAGGTTCTTTATTTAGATTACTTTAATACAATATATTTTTTGTTTTTTACTTTGTTTCTGAGTGGTTTTACATAACGTTCTGTTGGAATACTTGCAGGGGTTCTTTATTTAGATTACTTTAATAGAATATATTTTTTGTTTTTTACTTTGTTTCTGAGTGGTTTTACATAACGTTCAGTTGGAATACTTGGCAGAGGTTCTTTATTTAGATTACTTTAATACAATATATTTTTTGTTTTTTACTTTGTTTCTGAGTGGTTTTATATAACGTTCTGTTGGAATACTTGGTAGAGGTTCTTTATTTAGATTACTTTAATACAATATATTTTTTGTTTTTTACTTTGTTTCTGCGTGGTTTTACATAACGTTCTGTTGGAATTCTTGGCAGAGGTTCTTTATTTAGATTACTTTAATACAATATATTTTTTGTTTTTTACTTTGTTTCTGAGTGGTTTTACATAACGTTCTGTTGGAATACTTGGCAGAGGTTCTTTATTTAGATTACTTTAATACAATATATTTTTTGTTTTTTACTTTGTTTCTGAGTGGCTTTACATAACGTTCTGTTGGAATACTTGGCAGAGGTTCTTTATTTAGATTACTTTAATACAATATATTTTTTGTTTTTTACTTTGTTTCTGAGTGGTTTTACATAACGTTCTGTTGGAATACTTGGCAGAGGTTCTTTATTTAGATTACTTTAATACAATATATTTTTTGTTTTTTACTTTGTTTCTGCGTGGTTTTACATAACGTTCTGTTGGAATACTTGGCAGAGGTTCTTTATTTAGATTACTTTAATACAATATATTTTTTGTTTTTTACTTTGTTTCTGAGTGGCTTTACATAACGTTCTGTTGGAATACTTGGCAGAGGTTCTTTATTTAGATTACTTTAATACAATATATTTTTTGTTTTTTACTTTGTTTCTGCGTGGTTTTACATAACGTTCTGTTGGAATACTTGGCAGAGGTTCTTTATTTAGATTACTTTAATACAATATATTTTTTGTTTTTTACTTTGTTTCTGAGTGGCTTTACATAACGTTCTGTTGGAATACTTGGCAGAGGTTTCCTTATTTAGATTACTTTAATACAATATATTTTTTGTTTTTTACTTTGTTTCTGCGTGGTTTTACATAACGTTCTTTTGGAATACTTGGCAGAGGATCTTTATTTAGATTACTTTAATACAATATATTTTTTGTTTTTTACTTTGTTTCTGAGTGGCTTTACATAACGTTCTGTTGGAATACTTGGCAGAGGTTCTTTATTTAGATTACTTTAATACAATATATTTTTTGTTTTTTACTTTGTTTCTGAGTGGCTTTACATAACGTTCTGTTGGAATACTTGGCAGAGGTTCTTTATTTAGATTACTTTAATACAATATATTTTTTGTTTTTTACTTTGTTTCTGAGTGGCTTTACATAACGTTCTGTTGGAATACTTGGCAGAGGTTCTTTATTTAGATTACTTTAATACAATATATTTTTTGTTTTTTACTTTGTTCCTGAGTGGCTTTACATAACGTTCTGTTGGAATACTTGGCAGAGGTTCTTTATTTAGATTACTTTAATACAATATATTTTTTGTTTTTTACTTTGTTTCTGAGTGGCTTTACATAACGTTCTGTTGGAATACTTGGCAGAGGTTCTTTATTTAGATTACTTTAATACAATATATTTTTTGTTTTTTACTTTGTTTCTGAGTGGCTTTACATAACGTTCTGTTGGAATACTTGGCAGAGGTTCTTTATTTAGATTACTTTAATACAATATATTTTTTGTTTTTTACTTTGTTTCTGAGTGGCTTTACATAACGTTCTGTTGGAATACTTGGCAGAGGTTCTTTATTTAGATTACTTGAATACAATATATTTTTTTGATTAGTTTAATTAATATGTTGGTAATGAGTTTTTTTGTTTTCTCGCTATGACTTATTATACAATCGTTAGTAAACAGATTTACAAGGTCAATATTCAAAACATTATCATGGGCAATAGTTCTATATAATACTTCGAATGCTCTTACTTAGGGCCAGAATGTATGCTGTTATTGTAAGCAATAATTGCATGTTTTAATTCTTTGTAATATTTACAGATTTAAATTCTTCCTGGTTATTTAATAGTCGTATGTGTTCAATTAGTGTGGAATGGAATCTTTCAAATAATCCATTATAAAGTAGGTTTTTAATATTTATGAAATGTTATTTTAATTTTATGTACGTCTATATTCTCTTTATTGTTTTATTATTAAATTCAATGGCGATATATTTGTGCTTAGCGAGAGAAAGCGTTTTCTATCCTAAGAAACGTTTTCTAACGAAGGGCTGTTGTCTATGTGGCTTATCTGTGGCGGCTTTACTGGTGTAGGCGTGAAATTCATTTCCCGTTTTGAAGACAATCTACTTTATCGTTAAACATAGGTAATAAAATTTCAAATGTGTCCATTTCCATCAGACCAGTAATATTTCTTTTAAATATGTCCATAAGTCTCTTGTAACCCGCGATTTTTGGTTTTGCTTACAAGGTAATTATATTATATCTCTTAAATTTCGACCTCTTCAGTTATATCTAATAGTTTATTCTTACATTTAATTAGTCAAAGTTTTGATCTCTTGAAACGTTTAGCTATGCAAATCCATGTCACGAATTTCTCAAGTCATTTTCAAAATAAATTATATATTTAAATTTGTGCCAAATATTCTTTTACAAATTTAATAATTTCATTATCTAAATCGTTTTTGAGATTTCAACGATAAATCTCATTTTAGAAGGTATAAATAATCTTACTATTTTAAATTCCTTTGGCCGATAGTTTACGAGCGATATAAATATCTTTTTTCAGAAATCCACAGAATCATCGGATATTGGCATTTCCGCCTGGTTATTTCCTTCAAAATTGGAGTGAGCTGTCTGGTCAATTAATACTATATCAACGTTGATTATCATAGACAGGCTACCATCCAATTCCATCCATATATATATATATATATATATATATATATATATATATATATATATATATATATATGTATGTGTGTGTGTGTGTGTGTGTGTGTGTGTGCGCGCGCGCGCGCCTTGATGAACGCCTAAACCCCCTAAACCTTATCTTTATAAATTAAGGTTAAATTAACAACCGTAAAAACAAGAAGATAAACTCTAGTTATAAGTAAGTATGCAAAAAAAAGAGTTCTAGTTTGAAACTTTGGAATAGTGTTGAAGTAAAATTGCAAAAGTGTGTGTTTTTTGTGGTCGCCTTCGTAATTCTTGTGTCTCTACTTCATATTAAACGCGGAACTTTTCAAACATTTGTGAAAGCAATGGATAAAACTGTTTCCCTTCTTTCAGAAAAAATTCCCTCCATTAAGTAATGATAAAATTACAGATGTGTAGTTTCAAAAAATAGTATTTTCAAAACTGAAACAATTTCCGAAGGCAAGGTAACATAGATTGAATATGCAGTATCAAAGGCATTAAAATAGGTTGTTAGATACTTTTATGAAACCACAAATCCCCGAACCTTGGTGAAAGTTTAATGGTAATTGTTATAATTGGCTGTAACATTTCTCTCAAATTTCACTGTTAGGACTTTCAACTGGATTTTTTCCTGACACTCTAAGTATATCCAACAGGGAATAGAGCAGTCACGAAAGAAATGAGCGCATCTTTGATGATTACGCTGAGAAGGAACATTCCCGATGCCAAATACAGAAGAAAACTACTTCAATTTCACTAAATTTAGTATAAAATTTATTGAAAATGTATCAATTTCGTTTAAAATGTAATTTTACACGTAACAGAAAAACCTATGTGAAGTAGTAATCTAATTACATATCTGAGTTCAGCCAAAACATTATATTCGGGTCAGATGTTAGGGCTTTTGTTTTAAAACTTAATTGAATTTTGTTTTCTGCTGTACATCGCTTTATATAAATTGGTGTTACTTAAACACATCTATTCACATTGACGGCCGTGACAAAAACACGCTTTAACGCAAATAAAGGAAATAATATTCGCTGTGATGTTCCTGGAAAAGAGAAAAAAATCATTGAACAATGGCAATATATTGGATGAGCATTCAGTCCCAGTGAAACATCCCGTTTTCATGGTTGGTTTCATTTACACAACGTTAATTGGTTATCAGGTGTTGATTTATCAAGGTAGTTAGTTACTGTGAAAAAATATACTAAATATGTCTAAAGCTTTCTTTTATTGACTTGTTTGTATAGGGTAATTTTAATGTGTAAACAAAATGCTCTGAAATAACATAGAAAGAAACACACAATTTAGTATTTATGTAAGATATAATTGAGATGCAAAGATGATAGAAAGTAATCGTTTATAGGCCTAATGGCAGTACGCACCTATAAATTCACTTCTTCACATTATATCTGAAATATTTCAACCACTGGATAATAACAATAAATAGAGCAAAATGAAACAATTGTCTTCTCTTAGACGATGTTTCCGTTTCCATTTAGAGATTGGTTGGAGGTTAAGTTTAATAATTTTTAATACGTGGTTAGCTATATACTCAGGAATATCATATATTTTATGCAATTACGTGTGCCAGGAGTTTCATATAAACAGATGTTTTTACAATTCATAGGTAAATTATTAATCAGAATGTTGTTATTTAAAATTAGTCATCACTTAACGTTGTAATTATAGTTTTACTGTTTGTTAACGAAAAGAGCGTATTTAGTTTTATATTCACTTTGTTAAACCTTAATAACATTTAAGTTTATAAACAGTAATTTTCACATTAATGTTTCCCTCAACCTTGAATGTGCCCGTTGATTGTGCTCATGATTAACAGTAATATTGCAATTGTAATATTCTTTAATAAGATATGTAATTGTTTTGAATTCCTAATTAAAACAGTAATTGTAAAAATAATAAGTTACATATTACAACTCTAACCCCTTTTCACTAAGTACTAAAAGTGATTTTTCAAGGCGACGCTGTGAGTTTTCCAGTAAATGATGTAACTTCTGAACTATCATACTGTTACACTCTAATAGAAATCAAACGAATGAACTAATATAAACATTAAAAAAAAGTCAATTCCTACTCGTCTACAAAGAAAATTTTTATTTTAGTTACTTTTCATTAGATAAATACAATTATTATAAATAAAGTAACATAACCTATGCGTTGAAGCAGCTGTTTTATGCTATTCTATGTTATCACTTGTTTTGAGCAAAATAGGACGAAATAACTACATTACATACTTTACATCTTTTGTGAAAAGTTTTTGTCCCATATAAAACTAACATTAATTATTAAATCTAATTACTGAATTAATATTTGAAAAAAACTGTATTAACATATAGTTTCATAACCTACAGTTTAAAAAAAGAATGTATTTTAACTTGAGTGGATGAATAAAAAGTATCCATATAACAGGACCCAAAGTAGGGAAGTCCTGTCAGCAGCGTCCTAAGCGAAATTATCCTACAACACATAGAGGACACTAAGATACTTACAAACAATACACACGCACACAAAATCATTTACTGGCACAGATACGTCGATGATATAATAACACTATACAGAGGCAACCCCCGACAATGCGAAAAACTCCGCACCTACGCTAATAAAATACACCCAAAACTCCACTTAACTTCAGATATTGAAACCAACCGATCCCTAAACTTCCTCGACCTAACTATAACAAAAAGCCACACACAAAAACATAGCATCAACATTTACAGGAAACCCACAACGACAGAAACTCTTATCTACAACACCTCAAACCACCCTATCCAACACAAACAAGCTGCCTTCAGATCCATGCTCCATGGACTTAAAGAAGATCCAATGACCACGAAGAACATAAACAAAGAACTAGACACCATTAAATATTCAACATATACAATGGATACAACACGACAATAATAGACAAACTATAGCACAATGTACAAAAACAAAACACTAAAGTTAACACAACAGGGAGGGAAAACAAATACATCACAATACCATACATAAACAAAACATCAAATAAAATAGCCCACAAATTTCAAAAAACAGGATTCAGAATAGCATATAAAACTAATAACAATTTAAAATACAAAATACAAGACGACACCAACAACAAAGATAAACTACAAGTACCAGGCGTATACAAATTAAACTGCACTAACTGCAACAAACTCTGCATTGGGCTAATAAGGTCTCAGCTTCAAACAAAGAGTCGAGGAACAGACACAAAACACCAACTCAGCATTCTACAATCACATAAAAGAGACAGGGCACAAAAACACAGACATTTACCATAACATAGAATTCTTACACATCAACAAAAAAGAACCACATCTGAACACACTAGAACAATATGAAATTTACAAACATACAAAAACACAAAGTACAAATATATTAAACGAACAAACCCAATACAAATCACACATACTCTTTGACATTATCGAAAACCTGCCTTTAAAACCGTCACCGCTTAACCTAACAACTCCAAGCAGAAGACACTGATGAAGATCGCCACGGAACGATCGAAAACGTTCTGTTTCAGTAAGTTTTTAAAAATTTACAAAATTTAAAGTCCGGATAGTCATAAAATAATGTAAAAGTGATTAAGTAATTAGTGTCAATTTTTTGTAATTAATTAGTCAAGAAATAATTGTAACATAAATGATTTCGTAAAACTAAACTTTTATCAAACAGGATTAACATGATTGTGCAAAAGCGAAATATAAACATTGGAATGAACTTATTAAACGTTTATTATATTGAGGAAAATGTTTTGTTTTATGGTTTGTTTCCCAGAACGAAGCATGTTAGCATAGGTAACCTTGGTATAAATTATAAAATTCTAATATTTAACTAAACATGATTGTGACAAACTGCTTTGGATTAAATATACTGTTTGTAATATACAGTAATTGTATTTTATTAATAAATAACTTTTGTTATATGTTTGTTATTAAATTAGGTTTCAAGTTTTATGGGTGGAGATCAGAATAAATTTTAATATTTATAAATTAAACGGACAAACTATAAAAGACATTTATTATTTTTTAATGTAACATAGATTTTATACGAAATAATTTTTACTAATTTTAATTAAATTGGTTCAATGTTAATTTGTAAATAGTTAGAAATAATTTTAGCAAAACTTAGTAAATCCGTGTGATAAACAAATCTCTCTTTTTATTTTTATGTAATAATAAATTAAAAATTTACCTTTTGATAAATAATCTATGTATGTAATATTTATAAGACCAAATTTGTTTGAAGTAATTTTTTATGAGTAAAAGTAATTTCACTAAACAAACAAAATTCCGTTAAATTTCAATATAACATATTTAAATGTACTAGCTATTTAATAATTTCTTAGCTATGGTCCACAGTAATCTACATACAAATATAATTGTGTTAAACCAAATTTACAAAAATAGTAAGTTGCGAAATATTTACAAGAATAAATCATCACTATTTTTTTGCAAATAACGATCGTTCTTTAAATAATAAATAAAATCACAGGTTCCACTTGGTACTCCAGGAAAAAGGTTAAAAATACACCTTTCAAAGAAACCTCAAGTGTTTGGACAGTTTTGAAAGCATAAAATGTTAATAAATATCTATAACATTCGGCAATCGCGTGTTGCATTCTAGAGAATACAGGCGCTTTAAAAGAAATGAAAAAGGGAGGAGAACTAAGCTATAGCTATTATAATGATCAATAAATAAGAAATGAAAATGGATAAATAAAACAGACAAGCTCGTGATTTCAAATGATTTAACATCGTGAAGGTCCTTGAGAAGCTACCCACGGGGTTGGACAGGGTTGGGTTTACCCTCCCCCTCATCTGTATTTTCCCGACAAACACGTTTCTCTAGAGGCTGTGTTGGCTGAGTGCTTTTAACACACTGTTGGGTCGATTGCAGTAATTGACTTGTAAGCAACTTGTTGAATGTTGGGATGGGGTTCCTGTCTATAAAGCTTGTTATATGTTACATATAAGTGATTAAAATGACTTATTTCGATAATAATTTTGATTCTATAGAACACCTTTAAAATTTTAAAAATTAGAAAAAAGATTGATTTTGATTGTTACAAAATTAGTAACTGTCTGAATGTTTAATTTGTAAATAATAAAAAATGAGTTTAGTCTGCAGAAGTTTGTAGTGGAAGAAGTGGGTGTAAATTACAGTGTTATTTGTTCTATTCTCTTTAATTTTGAAGAACCTAGTCTCAGTGGAAACTTCTGGCATAGATTTGCTCCCAAGTTCAGGACTTTTCAACATTTTACGATTCTTACAAGTTTTTTCTCCATCTAATTTTCCAAATTACTCTTGGATTTTTTCTCCAATCTTATATTGTAGTAACGGGTAGCTTTCAAATGACCAAAATTCAACTAAACAAAATACGCACGTTCAAGTAACCGAAAGTACAAGGTTTTCAATTAATCGAAAGGTCACGGTCTTCGACTAACCAAAAATGCACGGACTTTAACTGTACGAATGTTGCGGGTTATCATATTTCCGTTCCGCAGGCGTTCACTGCACAACTTGAAGTTAATAAATGGGAAGTAATATTTCTGTAAATATCTAAATTTAGTAGTTTTGATTACTACCTTTAAATTACTTTTCAAAATACTATGATTTAAATTTAAGAAGTTTTAATGTTGGAATTTATTTTGGTTTGATTAAACCATAGATCGTAAAGTACCTTATTATTATTGTAAATAGTCTACTTAAACATTGAATTAAACATCAAGTGTTATTAAAAAACTATATTTAATATGATAGTGATTATTTTTAAAACTTTTTTAAAAACAGTTCTAGATTTAATAACATAATAAGACATAAATACTAACGTAATAAACAAATCGCCCCTTATAGCTACTTGTCAAACCAAAGGCATGCATTCATCGATGAAATTATAAATTAAAATTCATTTTTATAAGTATGAACAGTATCATATTTGATGTTGACAAATTGTAAAATTTAATATTGTATAAAATTATGTAAGTATAGGGATTTAAAAATTAGTTAGTTAAGGTATTATTATATGATAATACTTTTAACCTGGCAATATGTTATGATTTGAGAAATTTTTAAAATTATATAAATGTGTGGATTTGTAAATCAGTTTTATATAATACACCTCCTTATAAAAGCAGTACCATTGCACTTGGGCTACAAAAGTGCTGTCCATATCTTCTCAAGGTAATAGGCTTCGGAAACGTTATAAAGCTGTGACGGCAAAATGCTGTCTTACAGTTTATATGAGCTTGGACCCATGGGGGTTTCTTTTCTAAAGTATTTTCAAAGGCATTATTTCTTCTTTCTGTCAGTCAATGTGAAATTATTGCTAAATAAGAAGACCAAGAATTAAAGTCATGCTTACTTACCATATCCATGTAAGTAGTAAAAAGCAGGAGGTAAGCGATGTTAGAAAATGCTTTTATGTATATCTGTCAGCAAAAGTTTTCGTATTAGCAATTTAGTTTTGTATTTAGAAGCGTTCTGTATTGACCACACCACTTTACATGAGGTAAGGTTTATTGTAATTGTGAAAAATCAGGAGGTAAGCGATGCTAGAAAATGCTTTTATATATATCTGCCAGCAAAAGTTTTCGTATTAGCAATTTAGTTTTGTATTTAGAAGCGTTCTGTATTGACCACACCACTTTACATGAGGTAAGGTTTATTGTAATTGTGAAAAATCAGGAGGTAAGCGATGCTAGAAAATGCTTTTATGTATATCTGTCAGCAAAAGTTTTCGTATTAGCAATTTAGTTTTGTATTTAGAAGCGTTCCGTATTGACCACACCACTTTACATGAGGTAAGGTTTATTGTAATTGTGAAAAAGCAGGAGGTAAGCGATGCTAGAAAATGCTTTTATATATATCTGTCAGCAAAAGTTTTCGTATTAGCAATTTAGTTTTGTATTTAGAAGCGTTCTGTATTGACCATACCACTTTACATGGGGTAAGGTTTATTGTAATTGTGAAAAATCAGGAGGTAAGCGATGCTAGAAAATGCTTTTATATATATCTGTCAGCAAAAGTTTTCGTATTCGCAATTTAGTTTTGCATTTAGAAGCGTTCCGTATTGACCACACCACTTTACATGAGGTAAGGTTTATTGTAATTGTGAAAAATCAGGAGGTAAGCGATGCTAGAAAATGCTTTTATATATATCTGTCAGCAAAAGTTTTCGTATTAGCAATTTAGTTTTGTATTTAGAAGCGTTCCGTATTGACCACACCACTTTACATGAGGTAAGGTTTATTGTAATTGTGAAAAATCAGGAGGTAAGCGATGCTAGAAAATGCTTTTATATATATCTGTCAGCAAAAGTTTTCGTATTAGCAATTTAGTTTTGTATTTAGAAGCGTTCCGTATTGACCACACCACTTTACATGAGGTAAGGTTTATTGTAATTGTGAAAAAGCAGGAGGTAAGCGATGCTAGAAAATGCTTTTATATATATCTGTCAGCAAAAGTTTTCGTATTAGCAATTTAGTTTTGTATTTAGAAGCGTTCCGTATTGACCACACCACTTTACATGGGATAAGGTTTATTGTAATTGTGAAAAACGTTGGTAATTAGGGTTTTATACGTATACACTACTGAGATTATTGTATTCTACGTTGTATTTACTTCGTTAGTTTTAAATGTGTTGAAATACAAAATCGTTATTTGTGTGAAGTTAAGTTACTCACTATACTCGTAGTATCAAACGGACTAAAAAGACAAACTTAAACTGTAAGTGTTTAATAGTTTTTTAAGTTTTATTTTTCCATCTATATGTTAGTAATTAAAATGAACACGTCTTCCAGCAACAACATGACTGGCAGGAAGTTAGCGTTAACGATGGCTGAAGCTGGAACTATGCAAACGTAGAACATTCTCGGGCGAAAAACAAGTCTCTGTTTACTCATTTCTGAATAATAAAGTATGGTATTTTTTTGTACAAACGTAATTTAAATATTTAGGTTACTAACAAACTTACTATAACACTGAAAACATTTGATTTATTTAGTTATATTCGCAGATTCACAGCCGGAACAATAGGTTTCGTACAACATACCTATCGTTAAACCGTTGTAGATTAGAAAATTAAAATTCTCTTCACATTTTTTTGCAAACGTGTTACATATACATTTAGCTTGAGAACTAACAATGATACAATATTTAAATTGGTAAAATAAATTAGCTACAGCCCAAGATATCTACCCCGGACGAAAACGGTACCTAGCGATCGTTAAACGGTTCTAAAAGTTTAACAAAAGACACTGACCAAAATTTTCTTTGCATTCGTGTTACATATACTTGTAACTTCAGAACTACAACTTCCGCAGTATTAGGATAACAATATTTATAATGTAGAACAAAAATTGTTTTCCGGGTAAACATAAAACTTATAATTTAAATTTAATGAATTAAATTGACTCAATCAACCTAATACTAACTAAAGGGAAACAAAATATTAAATAATAAGGCTAATTATAATTTAATGACATAATTAAGGTTGTAAATTAATAACACAATTAAGGTTGTTCTGAATCAGTGATAGCAAATGATTTTTTCCATAAAAAAACCTGCCAACAGTAAGAGTGATGGGATTAACAGCGGGAGTGCGATAACGTGTAGGTCTAAACATAGAAGGGAAAAGTTTGTTTGCAGATACCCAACCTCCTTGCACATTCAAGTTTGTTGGCACCAATAAAGCTTACGCGCCGATGCGACAACTTGTAAGAATGTGTATGACAACTTGTATCTGGACATACTCGAGACGGTTGGAAGTATGGTGGGGCTCGTTGTTCAAACCTTAGAGCGGCCAACCTCGAGACAACGCCCACACACTTTCGGGCTTGACTACACATACAATGTTTCGCGCCAGTACAACATGCTCTAATGTGTATGGAACCTTGTATCTACACATAATCGAGCCAGTTGGAAGGCTGATTCGGCTCGTTGTTCAAACGTTAGAGCGACCAACCTCGAAACTACGCCCACACACTTTCGGGCTTGACTACACATACAATGTTTCGCGCCGGTACAACATGCTCTAATGTGTATGGAACCTTGTATCTACACATAATCGAGCCAGTTGGAAGGCTGATTCGGCTCGTTGTTCAAACGTTAGAGCGACCAACCTCGAGACAACGCCCACACACTTTCGGGCTTGACTACACATACAATGTTTCGCGCCGGTACAACATGCTCTAATGTGTATGGAACCTTGTATCTACACATAATCGAGCCAGTTGGAAGGCTGATTCGGCTCGTTGTTCAAACGTAAGAGCGACCAACCTCGAGACTACGCCCACACACTTTCGGGTTTATCGACACAAACAATCTTAGCGCGCCAGTACAACATGCTTTAATGTGTATGGAGCCTTGTATCTAGACATATTCGAGTCGGTTGGAAATCTGATGCGGCTCGTTGTTCAAACCTTAGAGCGGCCAACCTCGAGCCTACGACCACACACGTTCGGGCTTGCCGACACAAACAATGATGGCGTGCCTCTACAACATGCTCTATGGTGTATGGCGCCTTGTATGTACACATACTCGAGCCGGTTATAAGTCTGTTGCGGCTCGTTGTTCAAACCTTACAGCGGCCAACTTCGAGCCTATACCCACACACATTCGGGCTTGTCGACACATACAATGTTGGCGCGCCAGTACAACATGCTCTAATGTGTATGGAGCCTTGTATCTACATATACTCGAGCCGGTTGGAAGTCTGATGCGGCTAGCTGTTCAAACCTTAGAGCAACCAAACACGAGCCAACGCCCACACACTTTCGGGCTTGTCGACACATACAATGTTGGCGCGCCAGTACAACATGATCTAATGTGAATGAAACCTTTTATCTACACATATTCGAGCCAGTTGGAAGTCTGATGCGGCTCGTTGTTCAAACCTTAGAGCGGCCAACCTCGAGACTACGCCCACACAAATTCGGGCTTGTCGACACATACAATGTTAGCACGCTGGTACAACATGCTCTAATGTGTATGGTGCCTTGTATCTACCAATACTCCAGCCGGTTTGAAGGATGGTGAGGCTTCTTCAAACCTTAAAGCGGCCTACCTCGAGCCTACGCCCACACACGTTCTGGCTTGTCGACCCAAACAATGTTGGCGTGCCGGTACAAAATGCTCTAATGTGTGTGGAGCCTTGTATCTACACATACCCGAACCGGTTGGAAGGATGGAGAGGCTTGCTGTTCAAACTTTAGAGCAGCCAACCTCGAGCCTACGCCCACACACGTTCTGGCTTGTCGACACATACAATGTTGGTGCGCCGGTACAACATGATCTAATGTGTATGGAGCCTTGATACTACAGACACTCGAGCAGGTAAAAGTCTGATGCGGCTAGCTTTTCATACCTTATTGCGGCCAACCTCGAGCCTACGCCCACACACACTCGGGCTTGTCGACACATACAATGTTGGCGCGCCGGTACAACATGCTCTAATGTGTATGGAGCCTTGTATCTACACATACTCGAGCCGGTTGGAAGGATGGAGAGGCTTGCTGTTCAAACTTTAGAGCGACCAACCTCGAGACTACGCCCACTCACTTTCGGGCTTGACTACACATACAATGTTTCGCGCCAGTACAACATGCTCTAATGTGTGTGGAGCCTTGTATCTACACATAGCCGAACCGGTTGGAAGGATGGAGAGGCTTGCTGTTCAAACTTTAGAGCGACCAACCTCGAGACTACGCCCACACACTTTCGGGCTTGACTACACATACAATGTTTCGCGCCAGTACAACATGCTCTAATGTGTGTGGAGCCTTGTATCTACACATAGCCGAACCGGTTGGAAGGATGGAGAGGCTTGCTGTTCAAACTTTAGAGCGGCCAACCTCGAGCCTACGCCCATACACTTTCGGGCATGTCGACACATACAATGTTTTCGCACATGTACAACATGCTCTAATGTGTATAGAACCTTGAATCTACACATAGCCGAGCAAATTGGAAAGATGGTGAGGCTCGTTGTTCAAAACTTAGGGCGGCCAACCTTGAGCCTACGCCCACACACTTTCTAGCTTGTGGACACAAACAATGTTGGCGCGCCGGTACAACATGCTCTAATGTGTATGGAGCCTTGTATCTACACATACTCGAGCAAATTGCATAGATGGTGAGGCTCGTTGTTCAAACCTTTTGGCGGCCAACCTCGAGCCTACGCCCACACACTCTCGGGCTTGTCGACCCATACAATGTTGGCGCGGATGTACAACATGCTCTAATGTGTATAGAACCTTGTATCTACACCTACTCGAGCAAATTGGAAAGATGGTGAGGCTCTTTGTTCAAACCTTAGGGCGGCTAACCTCGAGCCTACGCCCACACACACTCGGGCTTGTCGACACATACAATGTTGGCGCGGATGTACAACATGCTCTAATGTGTATAGAGCCTTGGATCTACACATAGTCGAGCGGGTTGGAAAGATGGTGAGGCTCGTTGTTCAAACCTTTTGGCGGCCAACCTCGAGCCTACGCCCACACACTCTCGGGCTTGTCGACCCATACAATGTTGGCGCGGATGTACAACATGCTCTAATGTGTATAGAACCTTGTATCTACACCTACTCGAGCAAATTGGAAAGATGGTGAGGCTCGTTGTTCAAACCTTGGGGCGCCCAACCTCGAGCCTACGCCCACATACTCTCGGGCTTGTCGACACATACAATGTTGGCGCGCATGTACAACATGCTCTAATGTGTATAGAGCCTTGTATCTACACCTACTCGAGCAAATTGGAAAGATGGAGAGGCTCTTTGTTCAAACCTTAGGGCGGCTAACCTCGAGCCTACGCCCACGCACTCTCGGGCTTGTCGACACTTTCAATGTTGGCGCGCATGTACAACATGCTCTAATGTGTATAGAACCTTGTATCTACACCTACTCGAGCAAATTGGAAAGATGGTGAGGCTCGTTGTTCAAACCTTAGGGCGCCCAACCTCGAGCCTACGCCCACACACTCTCGGGCTTGTCGACACATACAATGTTGGCGCGGATGTACAACATGCTCTAATGTGTATAGAACCTTGTATCTACACATACTCGAGCAAATTGGAAAGATGGTGAGGCTCTTTGTTCAAACCTTAGGGCGGCTAACCTCGAGCCTACGCCCACACACTCTCGGGCTTGTCGACACTTTCAATGTTGGCGCGCATGTACAACATGCTCTAATGTGTATAGAGCCTTGTATCTACACATAGTCGAGCCGGTTGGAAAGATGGTGAGGCTCGTTGTTCAAACCTTAGGGCGGCCAACTTCGAGCCTACGCCCACACACTTTCGGGCTTGACGTAACATACAATGTTGTTGCGCATGTTCAACAACATCTAATGTGTATAGAACCTTGTATCTACACATACTCGAGCAAATTGAAAAATGGTGAGGCTCGTGTTTCAAACCTTAGGGCGACCAAACTTTAGCATACGCCCACACACTCTCGGCCTTGTCGACACATACAATGTTGGCGCGCCGGTACAACATGCTCTAATGTGTATAGAACCTTGTATCTACACATACTCGTGCAAATTGGAAAGATGGTGAGGCTCGTTGTTCAACCGTAGGGCGGCCAACCTCGAGTGTGCGCCCACACACGTTCTAGCTTGTCGACACAAACAATGTTGGCGCACATGTACAACATGCTCTAATGTGTATAGAACCTTGTATCTACACATACTGGAGCAAATTGGAAAGATGGTGAGGCTCGTTGTTCAAACCTTAGGGCGGCAAACCTCGAGCATACGCCCACACACTCAAGGCCTTGTCGACACATACAATGTTGGCGCTCCGGTACAACACGCTCTACTGTGTATGGAGCCTTGATACTACACATACACGAGCCGGTAAAAGTCTGATAAGGCTAGTTTGTCAAACCTTATTGCGGCCAACCTCGAGTATACGCCCACACACTCTCGGGCTTGTCGACACATACAATGTTGGCGCGCCGGTACAACATGCTCTAATGGGTATAGAACCTTGTATCTACACATACTCGAGCAAATTGGAAAGATGGTTAGGCTCGTTGTTCAAACCTTAGAGCGGCCAACCTCGAGCATACGCCCACACACTCTCGGCCTTGTCGACACATACAATGTTGGCGCTCCGGTACAACACGCTCTACGAGCCTTGATACTACACATACACGAGCCGGTAAAAGTCTGATAATGCTAGCTTGTCAAACCTTATTGCGGCAAACCTCGAGTATACGCCCAAACACTCTCGAGCTTGTCGACACATACAATGTTGGCGCGCCGGTACAATATGCTCTAATGTGTATGGAGCCTTGTATCTACACATACTCGAGCAAATTGGAAAGATGGTTAGGCTCGTTGTTCAAACCTTAGAGCGGCCAACCTCGAGCATACGCCCACATACTCTCGGGCTTGTCGACACATACAATGTTGGCGCGCATGTACAACATGCTCTAATGTGTATAGAGCCTTGTATCTACACCTACTCGAGCAAATTGGAAAGATGGAGAGGCTCTTTGTTCAAACCTTAGGGCGGCTAACCTCGAGCCTACGCCCACGCACTCTCGGGCTTGTCGACACTTTCAATGTTGGCGCGCATGTACAACATGCTCTAATGTGTATAGAACCTTGTATCTACACCTACTCGAGCAAATTGGAAAGATGGTGAGGCTCGTTGTTCAAACCTTAGGGCGCCCAACCTCGAGCCTACGCCCACACACTCTCGGGCTTGTCGACACATACAATGTTGGCGCGGATGTACAACATGCTCTAATGTGTATAGAACCTTGTATCTACACATACTCGAGCAAATTGGAAAGATGGTGAGGCTCTTTGTTCAAACCTTAGGGCGGCTAACCTCGAGCCTACGCCCACACACTCTCGGGCTTGTCGACACTTTCAATGTTGGCGCGCATGTACAACATGCTCTAATGTGTATAGAGCCTTGTATCTACACATAGTCGAGCCGGTTGGAAAGATGGTGAGGCTCGTTGTTCAAACCTTAGGGCGGCCAACTTCGAGCCTACGCCCACACACTTTCGGGCTTGACGTAACATACAATGTTGTTGCGCATGTTCAACAACATCTAATGTGTATAGAACCTTGTATCTACACATACTCGAGCAAATTGAAAAATGGTGAGGCTCGTGTTTCAAACCTTAGGGCGACCAAACTTTAGCATACGCCCACACACTCTCGGCCTTGTCGACACATACAATGTTGGCGCGCCGGTACAACATGCTCTAATGTGTATAGAACCTTGTATCTACACATACTCGTGCAAATTGGAAAGATGGTGAGGCTCGTTGTTCAACCTTAGGGCGGCCAACCTCGAGTGTGCGCCCACACACGTTCTAGCTTGTCGACACAAACAATGTTGGCGCACATGTACAACATGCTCTAATGTGTATAGAACCTTGTATCTACACATACTGGAGCAAATTGGAAAGATGGTGAGGCTCGTTGTTCAAACCTTAGGGCGGCAAACCTCGAGCATACGCCCACACACTCAAGGCCTTGTCGACACATACAATGTTGGCGCTCCGGTACAACACGCTCTACTGTGTATGGAGCCTTGATACTACACATACACGAGCCGGTAAAAGTCTGATAAGGCTAGTTTGTCAAACCTTATTGCGGCCAACCTCGAGTATACGCCCACACACTCTCGGGCTTGTCGACACATACAATGTTGGCGCGCCGGTACAACATGCTCTAATGGGTATAGAACCTTGTATCTACACATACTCGAGCAAATTGGAAAGATGGTTAGGCTCGTTGTTCAAACCTTAGAGCGGCCAACCTCGAGCATACGCCCACACACTCTCGGCCTTGTCGACACATACAATGTTGGCGCTCCGGTACAACACGCTCTACGAGCCTTGATACTACACATACACGAGCCGGTAAAAGTCTGATAATGCTAGCTTGTCAAACCTTATTGCGGCAAACCTCGAGTATACGCCCAAACACTCTCGAGCTTGTCGACACATACAATGTTGGCGCGCCGGTACAATATGCTCTAATGTGTATGGAGCCTTGTATCTACACATACTCGAGCAAATTGGAAAGATGGTTAGGCTCGTTGTTCAAACCTTAGAGCGGCCAACCTCGAGCATACGCCCACACACTCTCGGCCTTGTCGACACATACAATGTTGCCAGCGGCCAAATACGTGCCAACGCCCACACACAATCTTGCTGTGGACACATACAATGTTGACACGACGGTACAACATGCCCTACTGTGTATGGAGCCTTGTATCTACACACACTCGAGCCGGTTGCAAAGCATTTGCGGGTCGTTGTTTAAACTTTGGAGTGGCCAACTTCGTGGCTACACCCTCACACTCTCAGGCTTGTCGACACAAACAATGTTGGCGGGCCAGTTTTCCATGGTCTAATGTGTATGGAGCCTTGTATCTACACATACTCGAGCTGGTTGAAAGGGTGGTAGTGCGGCTCGTTTTTTAAACTTTAGAACGGCCAACCTCGAGCCTACGCACAGACACTTTAGGGCTTGTTGACAGAAACAATGTTGACGCGCCAGTACTTTATGGTCTAAAGAGTATGAAGCCTTGTAGCTACACCTACTCGAGCTAGTTGGAAGTTTTATGCGGCTCGATGTTCGAACCTTAGAGCGGCAAACCTCGAGCTTACGCCCACACACTTTCGGGCTTGTCGACACATACAATGTTAGTGAGCCTGTACAACATGTTTACACATACACGATCCAGTTGGAAGTGTGATGCGGCTCGTTGTTCCAACCTTAGAGCGGCCAACCTCGAGACTACGCCCACACACTTTCTTGCTGTCGACACAAACAATGTTGGCGCGCCGGTACAACATGCTCTAATGTGTATGAAGCCTTGTATCTAAATATACTCGATCTAGTTGGAAGACAGGTGTGGCTCGTCGTTGAATTATATGAGCGGCCAACCACGAGCCTACGCCACACACATTCGGGCTCTTCGACACAAACAATGATAACGTGCCGGAACAACATGCTCTTATGTGTGTGGAGCATTTAATCTACACATTCTCGTGCCGGTTGGAAGTCTGGTGCGGCTCGCTGGCCATACCTTCGAGCGGCAACCTCGAACACGTTCGAGCTTGGGAACATGAATAATGTTGACTGGCCGGTACAATATTCTCGAAGTTGTTGGAACCCTATATTTACACATACTTGACCCGTTTGGAAGTCTGGTTGTGTCACTGGTCAAACCAACTGGACAACATGCTCGAATGAGTATGGGGCTATTACTCTACATATTCTCGAGCCGGTTGGAAGGCTGGTGCATCTCGCCGGTCAAACCAACTCGACAACATGCTCGAATGTGTATGGGGCTACCTATCTACACATACTCGAGCTGGTTGGAAGGCTGGTGCGTCTCGCCGGTCTAACCAACTGGACAACATGCTCGTATGGGTATGGAGCTATTTATCTACACTTACTCGAACCGGTTGGAAGGCGGGATCGTCTCGTTGGTCAAACCAACTGGACAAAATGCTCTAATGTGTATGGCTCTATTTATCTACACTTAATCGAACCGGTTGGAAGGCTGCTACGTCTCACTGGTCATACTAACTGGACAACATGCTCGAAAGTTTATGGGGCTATTTATCTACACATATCGAGCCGGTTGGAAGGTTTATTGCGTCTCACTGGTTAAACCATTTGGACAACATGCTCGAATGTGTATGGGGTTATTTATCTACTCATACGCGAGCCGGTTCGAAGGCTGGTGCTACTCGCTGGTCAATCCAAGTGGACAACATGCTCGAATGTGTATGGGGTTATTTATCTACACATACTCGAGCCGGTTGGAAGGCTTTCGCGTCTCGCTGGTCAATCCAAGTGGACAACATGCTCGAATGTGTATGGGGTTATTTATCTACACATACTCGAGCCGGTTGGAAGGCTTTCGCGTCTCGCTGGTCAATCCAAGTGGACAACATGCTCGAATGTGTATGGGGTTATTTATCTTCTCATACTCGAGTCGGTTGGAAGGCTGGTGCTACTAGCTGGTCAATCCAAGTGGACAACATGCTCGAATGTGTATGGGGTTATTTATCTACTCATACCCGAGCCGGTTGGAAGGCTGGTGCTACTCGCTGGTCAATCCAAGTGGACAACATGCTCGAATGTGTATGGGGTTATTTATCTACTCATACCCGAGCCGGTTGGAAGGCTGGTGCTACTAGCTGGTCAATCCAAGTGGACAACATGCTCGAATGTGTATGGGGTTATTTATCTACTCATACCCGAGCCGGTGTGAAGGCTGGTGCTACTCGCTGGTCAATCCAAGTGGACAACATGCTCGAATGTGTATGGGGTTATTTATCTACTCATACCCGAGCCGGTTGGAAGGCTGGTGCTACTCGCTGGTCAATCCAAGTGGACAACATGCTCGAATGTGTATGGGGTTATTTATCTACTCATACCCGAGCCGGTTGGAAGGCTGGTGCTACTCGCTGGTCAATCCAACTGGACAACATGCTCGAATGTGTATGGGGTTATTTATCTACTCATACGCGAGCCGGTTCGAAGGCTGGTGCTACTCGCTGGTCAATCCAAGTGGACAACATGGTCGAATGTGTATGGGGTTATTTATCTACACATACTCGAGCCGGTTGGAAGGCTTTCGCGTCTCGCTGGTCAATCCAAGTGGACAACATGCTCGAATGTGTATGGGGTTATTTATCTACTCATACCCGAGCCGGTTGGAAGGCTGGTGCTACTCGCTGGTCAATCCAAGTGGACAACATGCTCGAATGTGTATGGGGTTATTTATCTACTCATACCCGAGCCCGATGGAAGGCTGGTGCTACTCGCTGGTCACTCCAACTGGACAACATGCTCGAATGTGTATGATGCTATTTATCTACTCATACCCGAGCCGGTTGGAAGGCTGGTGCTACTAGCTGGTTAATCCAAGTGGACAACATGCTCGAATGTGTATGGGGTTATTTATCTACTCATACCCGAGCCGGTTGGAAGGCTGGTGCTACTCGCTGGTCAATCCAATTGGACAACATGCTCGAATGTGTATGGGTTATTTATCTACTCATACCCGAGCCGGTTGGAAGGCTGGTGCTACTCGCTGGTCAATCCAAGTGGACAACATGCTCGAATGTGTATGGGGTTATTTATCTACTCATACCCGAGCCGGTTGGAAGGCTGGTGCTACTCGCTGGTCAATCCAAGTGGACAACATGCTCGAATGTGTATGGGGTTATTTATCTTCTCATACCCGAGCCGGTTGGAAGGTTGGTGCTACTCGCTGGTCAATCCAAGTGGACAACATGCTCGAATGTGTATGATGCTATTTATCTACTCATACCCGAGCCGGTTGGAAGGCTGGTGCTACTAGCTGGTTAATCCAAGTGGACAACATGCTCGAATGTGTATGGGGTTATTTATCTTCTCATACCCGAGCCGGTTGGAAGGCTGGTGCTACTAGCTGGTTAATCCAAGTGGACAACATGCTCGAATGTGTATGGGGTTATTTATCTTCTCATACCCGAGCCGGTTGGAAGGCTGGTGCTACTCGCTGGTCAATCCAAGTGGACAACATGCTCGAATGTGTATGATGCTATTTATCTACTCATACCCGAGCCGGTTGGAAGGCTGGTGCTACTAGCTGGTTAATCCAAGTGGACAACATGCTCGAATGTGTATGGGGTTATTTATCTACTCATACCCGAGCCGGTTGGAAGGCTGGTGCTACTCGCTGGTCAATCCAAGTGGACAACATGCTCGAATGTGTATGGGGTTATTTATCTTCTCATACTCGAGCCGGTTGGAAGGCTGGTGCTACTAGCTGGTCAATCCAAGTGGACAACATGCTCGAATGTGTATGGGGTTATTTATCTTCTCATACTCGAGCCGGTTGGAAGGCTGGTGCTACTCGCTGGTCAATCCAAGTGGACAACATGCTCGAATGTGTATGGGGTTATTTATCTTCTCATACTCGAGCCGGTTGGAAGGCTGGTGCTACTAGCTGGTCAATCCAAGTGGACAACATGCTCGAATGTGTATGGGGTTATTTATCTACTCCTACCCGATCCGGTTGGAAGGCTGGTGCTACTCGCTGGTCAATCCAAGTGGACAACATGCTCGAATGTGTATGGGGTTATTTATCTACTCATACCCGAGCCGGTTGGAAGGCTTTCGCGTCTCGCTGGTCAATCCAAGTGGACAACATGCTCGAATGTGTATGGGGTTATTTATCTTCTCATACCCGAGCCGGTTGGAAGGCTGGTGCTACTCACTGGTCAATCCAAGTGGACAACATGCTCGAATGTGTATGGGGTTATTTATCTACTCATACCGGAGCCGGTTGGAAGGCTGGTGCTACTCGCTGGTCAATCCAAGTGGACAACATGCTCGAATGTGTATGGGGTTATTTATCTTCTCATACCCGAGCCGGTTGGAAGGTTGGTGCTACTAGCTGGTCAATCCAAGTGGACAACATGCTCGAATGTGTATGGGGTTATTTATCTTCTCATACCCGAGCCGGTTGGAAGGCTGGTGCTACTCGCTGGTCAATCCAAGTGGACAACATGCTCGAATGTGTATGGGGTTATTTATCTACTCATACCCGATCCGGTTGGAAGGTTGGTGCTACTAGCTGGTTAATCCAAGTGGACAACATGCTCGAATGTGTATGGGGTTATTTATCTACTCATACCCGAGCCGGTTGGAAGGTTGGTGCTACTCGCTGGTCAATCCAAGTGGACAACATGCTCGAATGTGTATGGGGTTATTTATCTACTCATACCCGAGCCGGTTGGAAGGCTGCTACGTCTCGCTGGTCAAACCATTTGGACAACATGCTCGAATGTGTATGATGCTATTTATCTAAACATACTCAAGCCGGTTGAAAGGCTGGTGTGTCCCGCTGGTCAAATCAACTTGACAACGTGCTCGAATGTGTATGGGGTCATTTATCTACACGTACTGAAGCCGGTTGGAGGGCTGGTGCGTCTCGCTTTTTCAAACCAACTGGACAACATGCTCGAATGTGTATGGGGCTATTTGTCTACACATACCCGAGCCGGTTGGATGGCTGGTGCGTCTCGCTGGTCAAACCAACTGGACAACATGCTCTAATGTGTATGGGGTCATTTATCTACACGTACTGAAGCCGGTTGGAAGGCTGGTGCGTCTCGCTGGTCAAACCAACTGGACAACATGCTCTAATGTATATGGGGCTATTTATCTACACTCGAGCCGGTTGGAAGGCTGGTATCAGATTTGGTGCACAGTAATTCTTTTTTATTAATATCAGATCTAACTTTCGAACCTCCTCCCGAAAATTGTAATTTTTTTAATCCCCAAACTAAGTTTTCATCAACAAATATCGTTTTAAATAAAATTAATTATTTCTCCCAGGGTTTACCACTCCGTTCTGAGGTATAATCAATGATATATTTAGGCCTAACCACCAATTTGTTTTAGGGTTAAGGATTTTTCAAAGTTTGAAAAAAGACTGAGTAATTTTAAAATTCGTTCAAAAACATGGATCATTTTCTTAATACATTTTGAATAATTTAGGATCGAATGAAATTACTAACTTACTTGTAACATTAAATATCAAAATACAAAACCTTTAAATATAAAACTAACATACTATTTGTTGTTAATTTTACCTAAGGTCTATAGGCCTCCAAAACTCCCCCAACCCCTTCCGAGTGACCTCCCTCTCACATACTTGTGCAGTTAGTATCCTTACCGCTTACGAAGTGTCCAGGAATGATTGATTGTCCACCTACTAAACCGTCCAACTCATTCTATGGTTCACAATCGGAAAATAGTGAACAGGAATTAAACTGCAAGTATCATGTGAAGGAGACATGAACAACAGGCAAGGAAAAAACTCCTCCCTGGAAAACTCCCGCGATATATCATGCAGGAACTCAGGTGGATAGGGTATGCGCATGCTAGATGTAGGGAACTCACCTTACAAACATCTTGTTAGTGAGTTTATTGATTCAGTGTCAGGAACCTCGTCTTCAGCTCCCTTCTCGAAACTGAAACAGAACATCTAAAATTAAATTAGTAATTCATATCGAACTGCCCCCACAGCACTCGTGTCTGTCACTCCTTGGCCTAAAACCGGTCGATAGTAATTGTCAATTAAGTTACAGTGTGATATATTTAGCTAAGGCTACTTTACACTTGTGTCTAAAACTGTTCAGTCACAAAATATACTTATAATGTAGTTATTCCTTACGTACAAACGATAAGTAAAGAAAAAAAATCTTTGTAACCAAATAAATTGAAATATAGAACATTTTAAAAGTCCTATTTACTATTAAAGTAAAGTTCAATTTAAAATTTTACACAAGTTTTTAAATGTTACTTTACCAATTATTTAACTCCATTGAATACACTTTGGGTAAACAATTCAACACGTATAAAAGAGTTGTAAAACAAAAAGAATTGTATAGTCAAAATAAAAGAGTTGTAAAAAAGAAAGTTTATACTGGTATATAATGAGTTTCTTGATGATAGACCATGGTCATTTATTAGGCAGGTTGAGGTTATAACAATAAGTCGTCCTTGATGAGAGACCGTTGGTAAATGATGAAACATTTTAATGGTGGACGGTTATTCTATACTGAGCAGGTGGTGGTAATATATGATAAGGCATTCTTGATAGAGGACAGATGTTACATGTGGGGCAGCTAGAAGTAATATGTGATTGAACATGAAGGCGAATCGTTGAAATTTATTGGGTAGGTAGAAGTATGTGCTAATCCGTGTAAATGCGAGGGTTCGAGTTTAACAGATGTTCGAAAAATCGGGATTTGAAATTTGGAGACTCTAGGCCTGCTGTAATTTTAAAAACCTTTTTTGTAAACAAAACACAACTTTTATATATATATATATATATGTGTGTGTGTATACGTATCTATACGTATAATTAGTCACAGTGAAGGCCATAATAAGAAAACCTCTTCTGAACTGTATGTAGTTGGAGTAGGGGTACATACCCCGCCGCATCGCATCAACTTGGTAGAGGGTAGACTGGAATATGAGGTTTCCTCGTTAGGTACGCCTCTTCGGCTGCCTTCGAAAGTCGTGACTGTTCATTTACTAACGACTAGAAGGTCTATTTTACTCTATAATTTCAAGAAAAATCCAAGGGTATCATTACCGACCCAGCGCTTTACAGGGGATTTTTATGTCATACTCCAAAAGCTGCGAAAGAGTATTGTTTGCCTTTGATCTGCAATAAATCTGGTTACCTTATGCAAACATGATATACCAAAATAAAATCTTTTTATGTTTCTCTAAGGGGTCACATATATTACCCGCATAATTTCTTTTATACCTAACAAAGTTTTTAACATAATTTCAAAACAATTTTTTATCGTTCAAAAGTTTGTTATATATTAAAAAATAAAAATGTTTTAAATATTCACTCTATTTATCAACACAAAAACATATTTTGTAAGTAGGTGCATTAAATTTCACCATACTACCTCAAGAACTAACTTCAGGAAAGGCCATGTAACAGCTTTTGAATCTCCAAATGTGCCCTCTTAGTGCATCGTCAAGTGTTTAACTTCATCACATCGTGACGTGACTTTTGTATATAAGTGCATTAAATTTCGCCATACTACATCAAGAACTAACTTCAGGAAAGGCCATGTAACAGCTTTTGAATCTCCAAATGTGCCCTCTTAGTGCATCGTCAAGTGTTTAACTTCATCACATCGTGACGTGACTTTTGTATATAAGTGCATTAAATTTCGCCATACTACATCAAGAACTAACTTCAGGAAAGGCCATGTAACAGCTTTTGAATCTCCAAATGTGCCCTCTTAGTGCATCGTCAAGTGTTTAACTTCATCACATCGTGACGTGACTTTTGTATATAAGTGCATTAAATTTCGCCATACTACATCAAGAACTAACTTCAGGAAAGGCCATGTAACAGCTTTTGAATCTCCAAATGTGCCCTCTTAGTGCATCGTCAAGTGTTTAACTTCATCACATCGTGACGTGACTTTTGTATATAAGTGCATTAAATTTCGCCATACTACCTCAAGAACTAACTTCAGGAAAGGCCATGTAACAGCTTTTGAATCTCCAAATGTCCCCTCTTAGTGCATCGTCAAGTGTTTAACGTCATCACATCGTGACGTGACTTTTGTATATAAGTGCGTTAAATTTCGCCATACTACCTCAAGAACTAACTTCAGGAAAGGCCATGTAACAGCTTTTGAATCTCCAAATGTGCCCTCTTAGTGCATCGTCAAGTGTTTAACTTCATCACATCGTGACGTGACTTTTGAAGTCTCACAAAAATATTTAAGCAAACAGAAAGACGACAAACATAATTTTATGTTAAAAATAACTTAATAATCAATCGTGGATCTCACCTATAGAAATTGCTATTTCCTATCTGTTCCTGACTGTGTAAATTAAACTGAAAATATCTTACATTTACTCTTATACTTGTTTGATGAATAGAGCTTGAAGAAAGTATTGACAATTTTAACAATAAAAATAATATCAAATCCAAATTGCGTACAAAAAATAAGAGTTCATTTATTTTTAAAATATCTTGCATGTTTTTTCCGTGGAAAGCATATACAGTCAGGCAGGCTTCATTTCAAAGATTAGTCTGAGAGACTTGCCTACAGAAGTGAGTAATTTTTTTGGAAGAATATAGGTTACTTAACAAAGGTTTTAATAGAAACGATTTATTGAAGTTAATTTAAAAAAGAAAGAATGCAGTTGATTAAAAACCTTATAAGGAGCGAAACAATTTAGGGAATGAAGACTTTATTAAATTTAATATAATTGAAATTTTTTCATAGAGTGTCAGACGCACCTAGAAAAGTTTTCATATAAAAAATTGGAATAAAAATATAGCCTTTATAATTTAATATTATATTCAATTAACTATAGTAAAATAAAAATTGTAATAAACAATTACATTCATTATCTGATAAAATAATATTTGTTAATAATAACGTTTCAGTATAATAACACGCAATAAATAAAGTAACAAAACCTACTAAAAATTTGTAGTCCATTACTTTCAGCGAAACTTAACTAATCACTTTTACATTAGTTAATGACTATCTGAACTTTAAACTCATAAATTAATGTAAAAGTGATTAAAACCTACTTATTAAAAAATTTTCTAAAACTTGACCTATACCAGAAAATCAGCTGTTACAGCATCATTAGATGCCTTTATTATTATATGACACTCTATTTTAATAAAATTCTGTTTTTTTCTATTGGAGTAGATTTTACAATATGAACTTATGATTTGATTTACGAAACATAGTTTTCCGAGGTTGTAATTAAAAAAAACCTATATAAAATTATTGTTTCAGATGTAGCATGTTTTTGGTATTTCCAAGACAATTTGCTAATATGACTTATTTCTTTCGAAGAAGAGGTAAGAATTGTGAATAAGGGGATTAAGGAGGAGGGCAATATCCGCTGGTAAATGGATTTAGTAAGGGATAAAACAGAATCATGGGAAGGGCGAGTACCTGAAGCAGACCTACTAATTTAAGCGTGGGACTTATCATACCGCCTCCACTAGCAAGAGGAATGGCAAGAGATGCTAGTTGGCAGGGGGAAACCATGGACCCGTCGCGCAGCTTCAGAGCAAAGCCTTCGCCTCCGCTCTTCAGCCTATGATGCGCACGCAGCTAAATGTAATTTTGTACACCTGATTTAAGGGAAGTTTCGAGAGTGAGTTTGTCTCTATAGTCGGTTGTACAACAAACCGTTTATCTGTAAGTGATTGGTCTCTTTGCTTGTTTCGTGACGTTCCTCACATACAGGTCGTCTTTACAACTGCTAATAGAAGTGGTTACAGTGATGTTTTGGAAAATAGGTAAGCAAATATATTATTTAAAATTTCATTTTGTTTTTTAATTTTATAAAAAATTCTATTTTTATATTTAATAATGTTAACTAAACAGTTGATGTATTTATGGCTTAGAAATATTAAAAATGCTTCTTTTTTCTAATTAACTGGAAGGAAGACTCATATGAACAGGTTTTATAAAAATATACGTGGGTGAAGATAATCAGAATTTGTTGAAGGTTATTTAATGTACATTAAGTATCAAACCAGTTAAACAATCAACAATATGGTTCATCTATCACACTCTATCAATCCATTTTCTTTTTCTTCTTTGAGTTATACATTCTCCTATCGAAGGTAAGATTTCATTCATAACTATATTGTTGGTTTATTGCTGCTGCTGTAAACAAAATCAGTATTAGGTCTTCTAAACACTACACAGGATGCAGGGCGTGTTGCAATGTCTAGTCCTAATTTTTCCTTTGTGTAAATACTTTCGCCATTTTTCTCTGCGCTTAGTTATTTTATTTCTCTTTTTATTTTGTTGACCCGCTCTCGCGCGGTACTCTTTATTTTATTGTGATAATACGCTTTCAACAAATGTCGATATTTGATTGGATCAAAATTTGTGATGTTATTGAATTCGCTCTTCTTCAGGACCAAGGGTTCTTTTTGCGTACACAATAAACTACATCAGGAATTTTGTAAAGGTATTTTGTTAGATAATTATTTTCCTGAAGATGCTGATACTATTTTATCGGTGAAAAGCTTTGAATAAATATATTCATTAAAAGTATTCTTGTTTATGAAATATTATCAATCCAAAGTTTTTAAAAATCTTTAAACAACTAAAACTACTTTAAGTATTTACACAAAAGCTATTATATTGGGGCTTTACGTCAGTAATCCAATGGGCTAAGTGACTTTTTTCTAAGAAATCGTTACAAAGTTTTATAAAATTTTTTAAAACGTTTAATGAAAACATTATTATCTGAGCCTCCTCCAACCTAATGACGTTATCATCTGACCTCCCTCTAATTTAATGACAACATTTTTATCTGAGCTCCCTTTAACTTAACGACAACATTATTAACTGAGCTCCCTCTAACTTTATGACAACATTATTATCTGAGCTTCTTCTAACTTAATAACAACATTATTATCTGAGCTCCCTCTAACTTATTGACAACAATATCATCTGAGCCTCCTCTAACTTAGTGACAACATTACTACCTGTGCTCCCTCTAAGTTATTGACAACATTATTATCTGAGCCTCCTCTAACTTAATGACAACATTATTATCTGAGCCTCCTCTAAGTTAATGACAACATTATTATCTGAGCCTCCTCTTACCTAATGACAACATTATTATCTGAGCCTCCTCTAATTTAATTGACAACATTATTATCTGAGCCTCCTCTAACCTAATGACAACTTTATTATCTGAGCTCCCTTACGCTAAATGACAATATTATTATCTGAGCCTCCTGTAACCTAATGACTAAATTATTATCTGAGCCTCCTTAAACTTAATGACAACATTATTATCTGAGCTTTCTCTAACTTAATGACAACATCATTATCTGAGCCTCCTCTAACTTAATGACAACATTATTATCTGAGCCTCCTCTAACTTAAAGACAACATTATTATCTGAGCTCCCTCTAACTTAATGATAGCATTATTATCTGAGCCTCCTCTAATTTAATGACAACATTATTACCTGAGCCCCCTCTAACTTAATGACATTATTATCTGAGCTCCCTCTAACTTAATTTAACATTATTATCTGAGCTTCCTCTAACTTAATGACAACATTATTTTCTGAACCTCCTCTAACTTATTGACATTATTATCTGAGCTCCCTCTAACTTAATGACAACATTATTATCTGAGCTCCCTCTAATGTAATGACAACATTATTATCTGAGCCTCCTCTAACTTAATAACAACATTATTAGATGAGTCTCCTCTAATTTAATTGACAACATTATTATCTGAGCCACCTCTAACTTAATGACAACATTATTATCTGAGATACCTCTAACGTAATGACAACATTATTATCTGACCTCCTTCTAACTTAATGACAACATAATATGAGACCTCCCTCTAACTTATTGATAACATTATTATCTGACCTTCGTCCATTTTGATTACAACATTGTTTTCTGACCTCCCTCTAACCTAATACAACATTATTATCTGAGCCTCCTCTAACTTAATGACAACATTATTATCTGAGCCGCCCCTAACTTAATGACATTATTATCTGAGCCTCTTCTAACTTTATGACATTATTATCTCAGCTCCCTCTAATTTAATGACAACATTATTATCTGTGCCTCCTCTAACTTAATGACAACATTATTATCTGAACCTCCACTAACTTAATGACAACGTTATTATCTGAGTATCCTCTAACTTAAATACAACATTATTATCTGAGCATCCTCTAACTTAACGACAACATTATAATCTGAGTCTCCTCTAACTTAATGACAACATTATTACCTGAGCCTCCTCTAATTTAATTGACAACATTATTATCTGAGCCTCCTTTAACCTAATGACAACTTTATTATCTGAGCTCCCTTACCCTAAATGACAACATTATTATCTGAGCCTCTTGTAACCTAATGACTAAATTATTATCTGAGCCTCCTTAAACTTAATGACAACATTATTATCAGAGCTTTCTCTAACTTAATGACAACATCATTATCTGAGCCTCCTCTAACTTAAATACAACATTATTATCTGAGCCTCCTCTAACTTAATGACAACATTATTATCTGAGCCTCCTGTAACTTAAAGACAACATTTTTATCTGAGCTCCCTCTAACTTAATGATAGCATTATTATCTGAGCCTCCTCTAACTTTTTGACAACATTATTATCTGAGCCCTCTCTGTCTTAATGTAAACATTATTACCTGAGCCTCCTCTAACGTATTGACAACATTATTATCTGAGCCTCATCTAACTTAATGACAATATTATCTGAGCTCCCTCAAACTTAATACAACATTATTATCTGAGCTTCCTCTAACTTAATGACCACATTATTGACTGAGCTCCCTCTAACCTATTGGCAACTTTATTATCTGAGCCTCCACTAACTCAATGACAACACTATTATCTGAGCCTCCTCTTACTTAAATACAACATTATTATCTGAGCCTCCTCTAACTTAACGACAACATTATAATCTGAGCCTCCTCTAACTTAATGACAACATAATTATCTGAGCCTCCTCTAACTTTATGACATTATTATCTCAGCTCCCTCTAATTTAATGACAACATTATTATCTCTGACTCCTATAACTTAATGACAACATTATTATCTGATCTCCCTCGAACTAAAAGACAACATTATTATCTGAGCCTCCTGTAACCCAATGACAACATAATTATCTGAGCCTCCTCTAACAGATTGACGACATTATTATCTGAGCCTCCTCTAGCTTAATGACATTATTATCTGAGCACCCTCTAACTTAATACAACATTATTATCTGAGCTTCCTCTAACTTAATGACAACATTACTATCTGAGCCTCCTAAATTAATGACAACATTATTATCTGAGCCTCCTCTAACGGATTGACAACATTATTATCTGATCTCCCTCCAACTAAATGACAACATTATTATCTGAGCCTCCTGTAAACCAATGACAACATAATTATCTGAGCCTCCTCTAACAGATTGACAACATTATTATCTGAGCCTCCTCTAGCTTAATGAAATTATTATCTGAGCTCCCTCTAACTTAATTTAACAATATTATCTGAGCTTCCTCTAATTTAATGACAACATTATTTTTTGAACCTCCTCTAACTTATTGACATTATTATCTCAGCTCCCTCTAACTTAATGACAACATTATTATCCGAGCTCCCTCTAACGTAATGACAACATTATTATCCGAGCCTCCTCTAACTTAATAACAACATTATTACCTGAGTCTCCTCTAATTTAATTGACAACATTATTATCTGAGCCTCCTCTAACTTAAATACAACATTATTATCTGAGCCTCCTCTAACTTAACGACAACATTATTAACTGAGCCTCCTCTAACTTAATGACAACATTATTATCTGAGCCTCCTCTAACTTTATGACATTATTATCTCAGCTCCATCTAATTTAATGACAACATTATTTTTTGAGCCTCCAGTAACCCAATGTAAACATAATTATCTGAGCCTCCTCTAACAGATTGACAACATTATTATCTGAGCCTCTTCTACCTTAATGACATTATTATCTTAGCACCCTCTAACCTAATACAACATTATTATCTGAGCTTCCTCTAACTTAATGACAACATTACTATCTGAGCCTCCTAACATAATGACAACATTATTATGTGAGCCCCCTCTAACTTAATGACATTATTATCTGAGCTCTCTCTAACTTAATTTATCATTATTATCTGAGCCTCCTCTAACTTAAATACAACATTATTATCTGAGCCTCCTCTAACTTAACGACAACATTATTATCTGAGGCTCCTCTAACTTAACGACAACATTATTATCTGAGCCTAATCTAACTTAATGACAACATTATTATGTGAGCTCCCTCTAACTTAATGACAACATTATTATCTGAGCCTCCTCTAACGGATTGACAACATTATTATCTGTGCCTCCTTTAACTTAATGACATTATTATCTGAGCTCCCTCTAACTTAATGTAACATTGTTACCTGATCTCCCTCCAACTAAATGACAACATTATTATCTGAGTCTCCCGTAACCCAATGACAACATTATTATCTGAGCCTCCTCTAACAGATTGAAGACATTAATATCTGAGCCTCCTCTAGCTTGATGACATTATTATCTGAGCACCCTCTAACATAATTCAACATTATTACCTGAGCCTCCTCTAAATTAATTGACAACATTATTATCTGAGCCTCCTCTAACTTAATATCAACATTATTATCTGAGCCCCCTCTAACTTAATGACATTATTATCTAAGGTCCCTCTAAATTAATGACAACATTATTATTTGTGCCTCCTCTAACTTAATGACAACATTATTATCTGATCTCCCTCCAACTAAATGACAACATTATTATCTGAGCCTCCTGTAACCCAATGAGAACATTATTGTCTGGCCTCCTCTAACAGATTGACAACATTATTATCTGAGCCTCCTCTAGAATAATGACATCATCTGAGCACCCTCTAACGTAATACAACATTATTATCTGAGCTTCCTCTAACTTAATGACAACATTACTATCTGAGCCTAATAACTTAATTACAACATTATTATCTGAGCCTCCTCTAACGGATTGACAACATTATTATCTGAGCTTCCTCTAACGTAATGACAACATTATTATCTGAGCCTCCTTTAACTTAATAACAACATTATTACATGAGCCTCCTCTAATTTAATTGACAACATTATTATCGGATCCTCCTCTAACTTAATGACAACAATATTAGCTGAGCTCCCTCTAACCTAATGACAACATTTTTATCTGAGCCTCCTTTAACTTAATAACAACATTATTACATGAGCCTCCTCTAATTTAATTGACAACAATATTATCTGAGCCTCCTCTGACTTAATGACAACATTATTTTCTGAGCCTCCTTTAATTTAATTGACAACATTATTGTCTGAGCCTCATCTAACTTAATGACAACATTATTATCTGAGCTCCCTTTAACTTAATGACAACATTTTTATCTGAGCCTCCTCAAATTTAATGACAACATTATTATCTGAGCCTCCTTTAACTTAATGCCATTATTATCTGAGCTCCCTCTAACGTAATACAACATTATTATCTGAGCATCCTCTAACTTAAAGACAACATTATTATCTGAGCCTCCCCTAAATTAATGACATTATTATCTGAGCCTCATCTAACTTTATGACATTATTATCTCTGCTCCCTCTAATTTAATGACAACATTATTATAAGTGCCTCCTCTAACTTAATGACAACATTATTATCTGATCTCAGTCTAACTATTTGACAACATTAGTATCTGAGCCTTCTCTAACCTAATGATATTATTATCTGAGCTTCCTCTAACTTAATGACAACATTATTATCTGAGCCTCCTCAAACTTAATGACAACATTATTATCTGAGCCTCCTCTAACTTAATGATAATATTATCTGAGCTCCCTCAAACTTAATACAACATTATTATCTGAGCTTCCTCTACCTTAATGACCACATTATTGTCTGAGCTCCCTCTTACCTATTGGCAAATTTATTATCTGAGCCTCCACTAACTTAATGACAACATTATTATCTGAGCCTCCTCTAACTTAAATACAACATTATTATCTGAGCCTCCTCTAACTTAACGACAACATTATAATCTGAGCCTCCTCTAACTTAATGACAACATAATTATCTGAGCCTCCTCTAAATTTATGACATTATTATCCCAGCTCACTCTAATTTAATGACATCATTATTATCTGTGACTCCTCTAACTTAATGACAACATTATTATCTGATCTCCCTCCAACTAAATAACAACATTATTATCTGAGCCTCCTGTAACCCAATGACAACATAATTATCTGAGAATCCTCTAACAGATTGACAACATTATTATCTGAGCCTCCTCTAGCTTAATGACATTATTATCTGAGCACCCTCTAACTTAATACAACATTATTATCAGAGCTTCCTCTAACGTAATGTCAACATTACTATCTGAGCCTCCTAAATTAATGACAATATTATTATCTGAGCCTCCTCTAACGGATTGACAACATTATTATCTGAACCTCCTCTAAAGGATTGACAACATTATTATCTGAGCATCTTCTAACTAATGACATTATTATCTGAGCTTCCTCTAACTTAATTTAACATTATTATCTGAACTTCCTCTAACTTAATGACAACATTATTTTTTGAACCTCCTCTAACTTAATGACATTATTATCTCAGCTCCCTCTAACTTAATGAGAACATTATTATCCTAGCTCCCTCTAACGTAATGTTAACATTATTATCCGAGCCTCCTCTAACTTAATAACAACAATATTACCTGAGTCTCCTCTAATTTAATTGACAACATTATTATCTGAGCCTCCTCTAACTTAAATACAACATTATTATCTGAGCCTCCTCTATCTTAACGACAACATTATTATCTGAGCCTCCTCTAACTTAATGACAACATTATTATCTGAGCCTCCTCTAACTTTATGACATTATTATCTCAGCTCCCTCTAATTTAATGACAACATTATTTTTTGAGCCTCCAGTAACCCAATGTCAACATAATTATCTGAGCCTCCCTAACAGATTGACAACATTATTATCTGAGCCTCCGCTAGCTTAATGACATTATTATCTTAGCACCCCCTAACTTAATACAACATTATTATCTGAGCTTCCTCTAACTTAATGACAACATTACTATCTGAGCCTCCTAACTTAATGACAACATTATTATCTGAGCCCCCTCTAACTTAATGACATTATTATTTGAGCTCCCTCTAACTTAATTTAACATTATTATCTGAGCCTCCTTTAACTTAAATACAACACTATTATCTGAGCCTCCTCTACCTTAACGACAACATTATTATCTGAGCCTCCTCTAACTTAACGACAACATTATTATCTGAGCTTCCTCTAACTTAATGATAACATTATTATCTGAACCTCCTCTAACGGATTGACAACATTATTATCTGAGCCTCCTTTAACTTAATGACAATATTATATGAGCTGCCTCTAACTTAATGTAACATTATTACCTGATCTCCCTCCAACTAAATGACAACATTATTATCTGAGTCTCCTGTAACCCAATGACAACATTATTATCTGAGCATCCTCTAACAGATTGACAACATTAATATCTGAGCCTCCTCTAGCTTGATGACATTATTATCTGAGCACCTTCTAACGTAATACAACATTATTACCTGAGCCTCCTCTAAATTAATTGACAACATTATTATCTGAGCCTCCTCTAACTTAATGACAACATTATTACCTGAGCCTCCTCTAACTTTATGACATTATTATCTAAGCTCCCTCTAAATTAATGACAACATTATTATCTGTGCCTCCTCTAACTTAATGACAACATTATTATCTGATCTCCCTCAAACTAAATGACAACATTATTATCTGAGCCTCCTGTAACCCAATGAGAACATTATTGTCTGGCCTCCTCTAACAGATTGACAACATTATTATCTGAGCCTCCTCTAGAATAATGACATTATCTGAGCACCCTCTAACGTAATACAACATTATTATCTGAGCTTCCTCTAACTTAATGACAACATTACTATCTGAGCCTAATAACTTAATTACAACATTATTATCTGAGCCTCCTCTAAACGGATTGACAACATTATTATCTGAGCCTCCTCTAACGTAATGACAACATTATTATCTGAGCCTCCTTTAACTTAATAACAACATTATTACATGAGCCTCCTCTAATTTAATTGACAACATTATTATCTGATCCTCCTCTAACTTAATGACAACAATATTAGTTGAGCTCCCTCTAACCTAATGACAGCTTTATTATCTGAGCCTCCTCTAACTTAATGACAACATTATTTTCTGAGCCTCCTTTAATTTAATTGACAACATTATTGTCTGAGCCTCATCTAACTTAAAGACAACATTATTATCTGAGCTCCCTTTAACTTAATGACAACATTTTTATCTGAGCCTCCTCAAATTTAGTGACAACATTATTATCTGAGCCTCCTTTAACTTAATGCCATTATTATCTGAGCTCCCTCTAACTTAATACAACACTATTATCTGAGCCTCCTCTAACTTGAAGACAACATTATTATCTGAGCCTCCCCTAAATTAATGACATTATTATCTGAGCCTCATCTAACTTTATGACATTATTATCTCTGCTCCCTCTAATTTAATGACAACATTATTATAAGTGCCTCCTCTAACTTAATGACAACATTATTATCTGATCTCCCTCTAACTTTATGACAACATTAGTATCTGAGCCTTCTCTAACCTAATGATATTATTATCTGAGCTTCCTCTAACTTAATGACAACATTATTATCTGAGCCTCCTCAAACTTAATGACAACTTTATTATATGAGCCTCCTCTAACTTAATGACAATATTATCTGAGCTCCCTCAAACTTAATACAACATTATTATCTGAGCTTCCTCTAACTTA
Organism: Prosapia bicincta; assembly: GCA_036971475.1. Lineage (NCBI taxonomy): Eukaryota > Metazoa > Arthropoda > Insecta > Hemiptera > Cercopidae > Prosapia > Prosapia bicincta. The sequence continues at coordinate 82,856,732 of JBAIZL010000005.1, forward strand.
ATGTCCACATTATTGTCTGAGCTCCCTCTAACCTATTGGCAAGTTTATTATCTGAGCCTCCACTAACTTAATGACAACATTATTATCTGAGCCTCCTCTAACTTAAATACAACATTATTATTTGAGCCTCCTCTAACTTAATGACAACATTATAATCTGAGCCTCCTCTAACTTAATGACAACATAATTATCTGAGCCTCCTCTAACAGATTGACAACATTATTATCTGAGCCTCCTCTAGCTTAATGACATTATTATCTGTGCACCCTCTAACTTAATACAACATTATTATATGAGATTCCTCTAACTTAATGTCAACATTACTATCTGAGCCTCCTAAATTAATGACAACATTATTATCTGAGCCTCCTCTATCGGATTGACAACATTATTATCTGAGCCTCCTCTAAAGGATTGACAACATTATTATCTGAGCATCCTCTAACTAATTACATTATTATCTGAGCTTCCTCTAACTTAATTTAACATTATTATCTGAGCTTCCTCTAACTTAATGACAACATTATTTTTTGAACCTCCTCTAACTTATTGACATTATTATCTCAGCTCCCTCTAACTTAATGACAACATTATTATCCGAGCTCCCTCTAACGTAATGACAACATTATTATCCGAGCCTCCTCTAATTTAATAACAACATTATTACCTGAGTCTCCTCTAATTTAATTGACAACATTATTATCTGAGCCTCCTCTAACTTAAATACAACATTATTATCTGAGCCTCCTCTATCTTAACGACAACATTAGTATCTGAGCCTCCTCTAACTTAATGACAACATTATTATCTGAGCCTCCTCTAACTTTATGACATTATTATCTTAGCACCCTCTAACTTAATGACAACATTACTATCTGAGCCTCCGCTAACTTAACGACAACATTATTATCTGAGCCTCCTCTAACTTAATGACAACATTATTATCTGAGCCTCCTCTAACTTTATGACATTATTATCTAAGCTCCCTCTAAATTAATGACACCATTATTATCTGTGCCTCCTCTAACTTAATGACAACATTATTATCTGATCTCCCTCCAACTAAATGACAACATTATTATCTGAGCCTCCTGTAACCCAATGAGAACATTATTGTCTGGCCTCCTCTAACAGATTGACAACATTATTATTTGAGCTTCCTCTAACTTAATGACAACATTATTTTCTGAACCTCCTCTAACTTATTGACATTATTATCTGAGCTCCCTCTAACGTAATGACAACATTATTATCTGAGCTCCCTCTAACGTAATGACAACATTATTATCTGAGCCTCCTCTAACTTCATAACAACATTATTACCTGAGCCTCCTCTAATTTAATTGACAACATTATTATCTGAGCCTCCTCTAACAGATTGACGACATTATTATCTGAGCCTCCTCTAGCTTAATAACATTATTATCTGAGCTTCCTCTAACTTAATAACAACATTACTATCTGAGCCTCCTAGCTTAATGACAACATTATTATCTGAGCCTCCTCTATCGGATTGACAACATTATTATCTGAACCTCCTCTAACATATTGACATTATTATCTGAGTCCCTCTAACGTAATGACAACATTATTATCTGAGCTCCCTCTAACGTAATGACAACATTATTATCTGAGCCTCCTCTAACTTAATAACAACATTATTACCTGAGCCTCCTCTAATTTAATTGACAACATTATTATCTGTGCCTCCTCTAACTTAAATACAACATTATTATCTGAGCCTCCTCTAACTTAACGACAACATTATTATCTGAGCCTCCTCTAACTTAATGTCAACATTATTACATGAGCCTCCTCTAACATTATAACATTATTATCTCAGCTCCCTCTAATTTAATGACAATATTATTATCTGTGCCTCCTCTAACTTAATGACAACTTAATTATCTGATCTCCCTCCAACTTAATGACAACATTATTATCTGAGCCTTCTGTAAAACAATGAAAACATTACTATCTGAGCCTTCTCTAACCAATTAACAACATTATTATCTGAGCCTCCTCTAGCTTAATGACATTATTACCTGAGCCTCCTCTAACGTATTGACAACATTATTATCTGAGCCTCCTCTAACTTAATGACAATATTATCTGAGCTCCCTCAAACCTAATACAACATTATTATTATCTGAGCTTCCTCTAACCTAATGACCACATTATTGTCTGAGCTCCCTCTAACCTATTTGCAACATTATTATCTGAGCCTCCACTAACTTAATGACAACATTATTATCTGAGCCGCCTCTAACGGATTGACAACATTATTATCTGAGCTCCCTCTAACTTAATGACAACATTATTATCTGAGCTCCCTCTAACGTAAAGACAACATTATTATCTGAGCCTCCTCTAACTTAATAACAACATTATTACCTGAGTCTCCTCTAATTTAATTGACAACATTATTATCTGAGCCTCCTCTAACTTAAATACAACATTATTATCTGAGCCTCCCCTATCTTAACGACAACATTATTATCTGAGCCTCCTCTAACTTTATGACATTATTATCTCAAGCTCCCTCTAATTTAATGACAATATTATTATCTGTGCCTCCTCTAACTTAATGACAACATTACTATCTGAGCCTCCTAACTTAATGACAACATTATTATCTGTGCCTTCTCTAACGGATTGACAACATTATTATCTGAGCATCCTCTAACTTAATGACATTATTATGTGAGCTCCCTCTAACTTAATTTAACATTAGTTAGACTGAGCTCTTAACAGCTCTTAAGTGAGAACTTAATGACAACATTATTTTCTGAACCTCCTCTAACTTATTGACATTATTATCTGATCTCCCTCCTACTAAATGACAACATTATTATCTGAGCCTCCTGTAACCCAATCACAACATTATTATCTGAGCCTCCTCTAACTTAATTACAACATTAATATCTGAGCCTCCTCTAACGTAATAGCATCATTATTATCTGAGCCTCCTCTAACTTAATAACAACATTATTACATGAGCCTCCTCTAATTTAACGACAACATTATTATCTGAGCCTTCTCTAACTTAATGACAACATTATTATCTGAGCCTCCTCTAATTTTATGACATTATTATCTCGGCTCCCTCTAATTTAATGACAACATTGCTATCTGTGCCTCCTCTAAGTTAATGACAACATTATTATCTGATCTCCCTCCAACTAAATGACAACATTATTATCGGATACTCCTCTAGAATCATGACATTATCTGAGCACCCTCTAACTTAATACAACATTATTATCTGAGCTTCCTCTAACTTAATGACAGCATTACTATTTGAGCCTTCTAACTTAATGACAACATTATTATCTGAGCCTCCTGTAACGGACTGACAACATTATTATCTGAGCCTCCTCTTAATGACATTATTATCTGAGCTCACTCTAACTTAATTTAACATTATTATCTGACCTTCCTCTATTTTATTGACAACATTATTTTCTGAACCTCCTCTAACTTATTGACATTAATATCTGAGCTCCCTCTAACTTAATGACAACATTATTATATGAGCCTCCTCTAACTTAATAACAACATTATTACATGAACCTCCTCTAATTTAATGACAACATTATTATCTGAGCCTCCTCTAACTTAATGCCATTATTATCTGAGCTCCCTCTAACTTAATACAACATTTTTATCTGAGCTCCCTCTAACGTAATGACAACATTATTATCTGAGCCTCCTCTAACCTAAATACAACATTATTATCTGAGCCTCCTCTAATTTAACGACAACATTATAATCTGAGCATCCTCTAACTTAATGACAACATTATTATCTGAGCCTCCTCTAATTTAATTGACAACATTATTACCTGAGCCTCCTCTAACCTATTGACAACTTTATTATCTGAGCTCCCTTACCCTAAATGACAACATTAATATCTGAGCCTCTTGTAACCCAATGACTAAATTATTATCTGAGCCTCCTTAAACTTAATGACAACATTATTATCTGAGCTTTCTCTAACTTAATGACAACATCATTATCTGAGCCTCCTCTAACTTAATGACAACATTATTATCTGAGCCTCCTCTAACTTAAAGACAACATTATTATTTGAGCTCCCTCTGACTTAATGATAGCTTTATTATCTGAGCCTCCTCTAACTTATTGACAACATTATTATCTGAGCCCCCACTGTCTTAATGTAAACATTATTACCTGAGCCTCCTCTAACGTATTGACAACATTATTATCTGAGCCTCCTCTAACCTAATGACAATATTATCTGAGCTCCCTCAAACCTAATACAACATTATTATCTGAGCATCCTCTAACTTAATGACCACATTATTGTCTGAGCTCCCTCTAACCTATTGGCAACATTATTATCTGAGCCTCCACTATTTTAATGACAACATTATTATCTGATCCTCCTCTAACTTAAATACAACATTATTATCTGAGCCTCCTCTAACTTAACGACAACATTATAATCTGAGCCTCCTCTAACTTAATGACAACATAATTATCTGAGCCTCCTCTAACTTTATGACATTATTAACTCAGCTCAATCTAATTTAATGACAACATTATTATCTGTGCCTCCTCTAAATTAATGACAACATATTAACTGATCTCCCTCCAACTAAATGTCAACATTTTTATCTGAACCTCCTGTAACCCAATGACAACATAATTATCTGAGCCTCCTCTAACAGATTGACAACATTATAATCTGAGCATCCTCTAGCCTAATGACATTATTTTCTGAGCACCCTCTAACTTAATACAACATTATTATCTGAGTTTCATCTAACTTAATGACAACATTACTATCTGAGCCTCCTAACTTAATGACAACATTATATCTGAGCCTCCTCTAACGGATTGACAACTTTATTATCTGAGCCCCCTCTAACTTAATTGCATTATTATCTGAGCTCCCTCTAACTTAATTTAACAATATTATTTGAGCTTCCTCTAACTTAATGACAACATTGTATTCTGAACCTCCTCTAAATTATTGACATTATTATCTAAGATTCTTCTAACTTAATGACAACATTATTACCTGAGCCTCGTCTAACTTAAATACAACATTATTATCTGAGCCTCCTCTACCTTAACGACAACATTATTATCTGAGCTTCATCTAACTTAATGACAACATTACTATCTGAGCCTCCTAACTTAATGACAACATTATTATCTGAGCCTCCTCTAACAGATTGATAACTTTATTATCTGATCCCCCTCTAACTTAATTGCAATATTATCTGAGCTCCCTCTAACTTAATTTAAAATTTTTATCTGAGCTCCCTCTAACTTAATGACAACATTATTGTCTTAGCCTCCTCTAACGTAATGACAACATTATTATCTGACCTCCTTCTAACTTAATGACAACATAATATGAGACCTCCCTCTAACTTATTGATAACATTATTATCTGACCTTCGTCTATTTTGATTCCAACATTGTTTTCTGACCTCCCTCTATCCTAATACAACATTATTATCTGAGCCTCCTCTAACTTAATGACAACATTATTATCTGAGCCGCCCCTAACTTAATGACAATATTATCTGAGCCTCCTCTAACTTTATGACATTATTATCTCAGCTCCCTCTAATTTAATGACAACATTATTATCTGTGCCTCCTCTAACTTAAATACAACATTATTATCTGAGCCTCCTCTAATTTAATTGACAACATTATTATCTGAGCCTCCTCTAACCTAAAGACATCTTTATTATCTGAGCTCCCTTACCCTAAATGACAACATTATTATCTGAGCCTCTTGTAACCTAATGACTAAATTATTATCTGAGCCTCTTTAAACTTAATGACAACATTATTATCTGAGCTTTCTCTAACTCAATGACAACATCATTATCTGAGCCTCCTCTAACTTAATGACAACATTATTATCTGAGCCTCCTGTAACTTAAAGACAACATTTTTATCTGAGCTCTCTCTAACTTAATGATAGCATTATTATCTGAGCCTCCTCTAACTTTTTGACAACATTATTATCTGAGCCCCCTCTGTCTTATATGTAAACATTATTACCTGAGCCTCTTCTAACGTATTGACAACATTATTATCTGAGCCTCCACTAACTTATTGACAACATTATTATCTGAGCCTCCTCTAACTTAAATACAACATTATTATCTGAGCCTCCTCTAACTTAACGACAACATTATAAGATGAGCCTCCTCTAACTTAATGACAACATTATTATCTGGCCTCCTCTAACTTAACGACAACATTATTATCTGAGCCTCCTCTAACTTAATGACAACATTATTATCCGAGCCTCCTCTAACTTTATGACATTATTATCTTAGCTCCCTCTAATGTAATGACAACATTGTTTTTTGAGCCTCCAGTAACCCAATGTCAACATAATTATCTGAGCCTCCTCTACCAGATTGACAACATTATTATCTGAGCCTCCTCTAGCTTAACGACATTATTATCTTAGCACCCTCTAACTTAATAAAACATTATTATCTGAGCTTCCTCTAACTTAATGACAACATTACTATCTGAGCCTCCTAAATTAATGACATTATTATCTGAGCTCCCTCTAACTTAATTTAACATTATTATCTGAGCCTCCTCTAACTTAACGACAACATTATTATCTGAGCCTCCTCTAACTTAACGACAACATTATTATCTGAGCCTCCTCTAACTTAATGACAACATTATTATCTGAGCTTCCTCCAACTTAATGACAACATTTTTTTTGAACCTCTTACTTTTTGACATTATTATCTGAGCTACCTCTAACTTAATGACAACATTATTACCTGAGCCTCCTCTAAATTAATTGACAACATTAATATCTGAGCCTCCTCTGACTTAAATACAACATTAATATCTGAGCCTCCGCTAACTTAACGACAACATTATTATCTGAGCCTCCTCTAACTTAATGACAACATTATTATCTGAGCCACCTCTAACGGATTGACAACATTATTATCTGGCCTCCTCTAACTTAACGACAACATTATTATCTGAGCCTCCTCTAACTTAATGACAACATTATTATCTGAGCCTACTCTAACTTTATGACATTATTATCTCAGCTCCCTCTAATGTAATGACAACATTGTTTTTTGAGCCTCCAGTAACCCAATGTCAACATAATTATCTGAGCCTCCTCTAACAGATTGACAACATTATTATCTGAGCCTCCTCTAGCTTAACGACATTATTATCTTAGCACCCTCTAACTTAATAAAACATTATTATCTGAGCTTCCTCTAACTTAATGACAACATTACTATCTGAGCCTCCTAAATTAATGACATTATTATCTGAGCTCCCTCTAACTTAATTTAACATTATTATCTGAGCCTCCTCTAAATTAACGACAACATTATTATCTGAGCCTCCTCTAACTTAACGACAAAATTATTATCTGAGCCTCCTCTAACTTAATGACAACATTATTATCTGAGCTTCCTCCAACTTAATGATAACATGTTTTTTGAACCTCTTACTTTTTGACATTATTATCTGAGCTACCTCAAACTTAATGACAACATTATTACCTGAGCCTCCTCTAAATTAATTGACAACATTAATATCTGAGCCTCCTCTGACTTAAATACAACATTAATATCTGAGCCTCCGCTAACTAAACGACAACATTATTATCTGAGCCTCCTCTAACTTAATGACAACATTATTATCTGAGCCTCCTCTAACGGATTGACAACTTTATTATCTGAGCCCCCTCTAACTTAATTGCATTATTATATGAGCTCCCTCTAACTTAATTTAACATTATTATTTGAGCTTCCTCTAACTTAATGACAACATTATTTTCTGAACCTCCTCTAACTTATTGACATTATTATATGAGCTTCCTCTAACTTAATGACAACATTGTTATCTGAGCTTCATCTAACTTAATGACAACATTACTATCTGAGCCTCCTACCTTAATGACAACATTATTACATGAGCCTCCTCTAACTTTATAACATTATTATCTCAGCTCCCTCTAATTTAATGACAATATTATTATCTGTGCCTCCTCTAACTTAATGACAACTTTATTATCTGATCTCCCTCCAACTTAATGACAACATTATTATCTGAGCCTTCTGTAAAACAATGACAACATTACTATCTGAGCCTTCTCTAACCAATTAACAACGATATTATCTGAGCCTCCTCTAGCTTAATGACATTATTACCTGAGCCTCCTCTAACGTATTGACAACATTATTATCTGAGCCTCCTCTAACTTAATGACAATATTATCTGAGCTCCCTCAAACCTAATACAACATTATTATCTGAGCTTCCTCTAACCTAATGACCACATTATTATCTGAGCTCCCTCTAACCTATTGGCAACATTATTATCTGAGCCTCCACTAACTTAATGACAACATTATTATCTGAGCCGCCTCTATCGGATTGACAACATTATTATCTGAGCCTCCTCTAACTTAATGACAACATTATTTTCTGAACCTCCTCTAACTTATTGACATTATTATCTGAGCTCCCTCTAACTTAATGACAACATTATTATCTGAGCTCCCTCTAACGTAAAGACAACATTATTATCTGAGCCTCCTCTAACTTAATAACAACATTATTACCTGAGTCTCCTCTAATTTAATTGACAACATTATTATCTGAGCCTCCTCTAACTTAAATACAACATTATTATCTGAGCCTCCCCTAACTTAACGACAACATTATTATCTGAGCCTCCTCTAACTTTATGACATTATTATCTCAAGCTCCCTCTAATTTAATGACAATATTATTATCTGTGCCTCCTCTAACTTAATGACAACATTACTATCTGAGCCTCCTAACTTAATGACAACATTATTATCTGTGCCTTCTCCAACGGATTGACAACATTATTATCTGAGCATCCTCTAACTTATTGACATTATTATGTGAGCTCCCTCTAACTTAATTTAACATTTTTATCTGAGCTTCCACTAACTTAATGACAACATTATTTTCTGAACCTCCTCTAACTTATTGACATTATTATCTGATCTCCCTCCAACTAAATGACAACATTATTATCTGAGCCTCCTGTAACCCAATCACAACATTATTATCTGAGCCTCCTCTAACTTAATTACAACAATAATATCTGAGCCTCCTCTAACGTAATAGCATCATTATTATCTGAGCCTCCTCTAACTTAATAACAACATTATTACATGAGCCTCCTCTAATTTAACGACAACATTATTATCTGAGCCTTCTCTAACTTAATGACAACATTATTATCTGAGCCTCCTCTAATTTTATAACATTATTATCTCGGCTCCCTCTAATTTAATGACAACATTGATATCTGTGCCTCCTCTAACTTAATGACAACATTATTATCTGATCTCCCTCCAACTAAATGACAACATTATTATCGGATACTCCTCTAGAATCATGACATTATCTGAGCACCCTCTAACTTAATACAACATTATTATCTGAGCTTCCTCTAACTTAATGACAGCATTACTATTTGAGCCTTCTAATTTAATGACAACATTATTATCTGAGCCTCCTCTAACGGATTGACAACATTATTATCTGAACCTCCTCTTAATGACATTATTATCTGAGCTCACTCTAACTTAATTTAACATTATTATCTGACCTTCCTCTATTTTAATGACAACATTATTTTCTGAACCTCCTCTAACTTATTGACATTATTAACTGAGCACCCTCTAACTTAATGACAACATTATTATATGAGCCTCCTCTAACTTAATAACAACATTATTACATGAACCTCCTCTAATTTAATGACAACATTATTATCTGAGCCTCCTCTAACTTAATGCTATTATTATCTGAGCTCCCTCTAACTTAATACAACATTATTATCTGAGCTCCCTCTAACGTAATGACAACATTATTATCTGAGCCTCCTCTAACTTAAATACAACATTATTATCTGAGCCTCCTCTAATTTAACGACAACATTATAATCTGAGCATCCTCTAACTTAATGACAACATTATTATCTGAGCCTCCTCTAATTTAATTGACAACATTATTACCTGAGCCTCCTCTAACCTATTGACAACTTTATTATCTGAGCTCCCTTACCCTAAATGACAACATTAATATCTGAGCCCCTTGTAACCTAATGACTAAATTATTATCTGAGCCTCCTTAAACTTAATGACAACATTATTATCTGAGCTTTCTCTAACTTAATGACAACATCATTATCTGAGCCTCCTCTAACTTAATGACAACATTATTATCTGAGCCTCCTCTAACGTAAAGACAACATTATTATCTGAGCTCCCTCTAACTTAATGATAGCATTATTATCTGAGCCTCCTCTAACTTCTTGACAACATTATTATCTGAGCCCCCTCTGTCTTAATGTAAACATTATTACCTGAGCCTCCTCTAACGTATTGACAACATTAGTATCTGAGCCTAGTCTAACTTAATGACAATATTATCTGAGCTCCCTCAAACCTAATACAACATTATTATCTGAGCTTCCTCTAACTTAATGACCACATTATTGTCTGAGCTCCCTCTAACCTATTGGCAACATTATTATCTGAGCCTCCACTATTTTAATGACAACATTATTATCTGAGCCTCCTCTAACTTAAATACAACATTATTATCTGAGCCTCCTCCAACTTAACGACAACATTATAATCTGAGCCCCCTCTAACTTAATGACAACATAATTATCTGAGCCTCCTCTAACTTTATGACATTATTAACTCAGCTCAATCTAATTTAATGACAACATTATTATCTGTGCCTCCTCTAACTTAATGACAACATATTATCTGATCTCCCTCCAACTAAATGTCAACATTTTTATCTGAACCTCCTGTAACCCAATGACAACATAATTATCTGAGCCTCCTCTAACAGATTGACAACATTATAATCTGAGCATCCTCTAGCCTAATGACATTATTTTCTGAGCACCCTCTAACTTAATACAACATTATTATCTGAGTTTCATCTAACTTAATGACAACATTACTATCTGAGCCTCCTAACTTAATGACAACATTATTATCTGAGCCTCCTCTAACGGATTGACAACTTTATTATCTGAGCCCCCTCTAACATAATTGCAGTATTATCTGAGCTACCTCTAACTTAATTTAAAATTATTATTTGAGCTTCCTCTAACTTAATGACAACATTATTTTCTGAACCGCCTCTAACTTAATATAACATTTTTATCTGAGCTCCCTCTAACTTAATGACAACATTATTATCTTAGCCTCCTCTAACGTAATGACAACATTATTATCTGACCTCCTTCTAACTTATTGATAACATTATTTTCTGACCTTCGTCTATTTTGATTCCAACATTGTTTTCTGACCTCCCTCTAACCTAATACAACATTATTATCTGAGCCTCCTCTATCTTAATGACAACATTATTATCTGAGCCGCCCCTAACTTAATGACAATATTATCTGAGCCTCCTCTAACTTTATGACATTATTATCTCAGCTCCCTCTAATTTAATGACAACATTATTATCTGTGCCTCCTCTAACTTAAATACAACATTATTATCTGAGCCTACTCTAATTTAATTGACAACATTATTATCTGAGCCTCCTCTAACCTAAAGACATATTTATTATCTGAGCTCCCTTACCCTAAATGACAATATTATTATCTGAGCCTCTTGTAACCTAATGACTAAATTATTATCTGAGCCTCTTTAAACTTAATGACAACATTATTATCTGTGCTTTCTCTAACTCAATGACAACATCATTATCTGAGCCTCCTCTAACTTAATGACAACATTATTATCTGAGCCTCCTGTAACTTAAAGGCAACATTTTTATCTGAGCTCCCTCTAACTTAATGATAGCATTATTATCTGAGCCTACTCTAAGTTTTTGACAACATTATTATCTGAGCCCCCTCTGTCTTAATGTAAACATTATTACCTGAGCCTCCTCTAACGTATTGACAACATTATTATCTGAGCCTCCACTAACTTATTGACAACATTATTATCTGAGCCTCCTCTAACTTAAATACAACATTATTATCTGAGCCTCCTCTAACTTAACGACAACATTATAAGCTGAGCCTCCTCTAACTTAATGACAACATTATTATCTGGCCTCCTCTAACTTAACGACAACATTATTATCTGAGCCTCCTCTAACTTAATGACAACATTATTATCTGAGCCTCCTCTAACTTTATGACATTATTATCTCAGCTCCCTCTAATGTAATGACAACATTGTTTTTTGAGCCTCCAGTAACCCAATGTCAACATAATTATCTGAGCCTCCTCTAACAGATTGACAACATTATTATCTGAGCCTGCTCTAGCTTAACGACATTATTATCTTAGCACCCTCTAACTTAATAAAACATTATTATTTGAGCTTCCTCTAACGTAATGACAACATTACTATCTGAGCCACCTAAATTAATGACATTATTATCTGAGCTCCCTCTAACTTAATTTAACATTATTATCTGAGCCTCCTCTAACTTAACGACAACATTAATATCTGAGCCTCCTCTAACTTAACGACAACATTATTATCTGAGCCTCCTCTAACTTAATGACAACATTAATATCTGAGCTTCCTCCAACTTAATGACAACATTTTTTTTGAACCTCTTACTTTTTGACATTATTATCTGAGCTACCTCTAACTTAATGACAACATTATTACCTGAGCCTCCTCTAAATTAATTGACAACATTAATATCTGAGCCTCCTCTGACTTAAATACAACATTAATATCTGAGCCTCCGCTAACTTAACGACAACATTATTATCTGAGCCTCCTCTAACTTAATGACAACATTATTATCTGAGCCTCCTCTAACGGATTGACAACTTTATTATCTGAGCCCCCTCTAACTTAATTGCATTATTATCTGAGCTCCCTCTAACTTAATTTAACATTATTATTTGAGCTTCCTCTAACTTAATGACAACATTATTTTCTGAACCTCCTCTAACTTATTGACATTATTATATGAGCTTCCTCTAACTTAATGACAACATTGTTATCTGAGCTTCATCTAACTTAATGACAACATTACTATCTGAGCCTCCTAACTTAATGACAACATTATTATCTGAGCCTCCTCTAACGGATTGACAACTTTATTATCTCAGCCCCCTCTAACTTAATTGCATTATTATCTGAGCTCCCTCTAACTTATTTTAACATTATTATCTGAGCCTCCTCTAACTTTATGACATTATTATCTCAGCTCCCTCTAATGTAATGACAACATTGTTTTTTGAGCCTCCAGTAACCCAATGTCAACATAATTATCTGAGCCTCCTCTAACAGATTGACATCATTATTATCTGAGCCTCCTCTAGCTTAACGACATTATTATCTTAGCGCCCTCTAACTTAATAAAACATTATTATCTGAGCTTCCTCTAACTTAATGACAACATTACTATCTGAGCCTCCTAAATTAATGACATTATTATCTGAGCTCCCTCTAACTTAATTTAACATTATTATCTGAGCCTCCTCTAACTTAACGACAACATTAATATCTGAGCCTCCTCTAACTTAACGACAACATTATTATCTGAGCCTCCTCTAACTTAATGACAACATTATTATCTGAGCGTCCTCCAACTTAATGACAACATTTTTTTTGAACCTCTTACTTTTTGACATTATTATCTGAGCTACCTTTAACTTAATGACAACATTATTACCTGAGCCTCCTCTAAATTAATTGACAACATTAATATCTGAGCCTCCTCTGACTTAAATACAACATTAATATCTGAGCCTCCGCTAACTTAACGACAACATTATTATCTGAGCCTCCTCTAACTTAATGACAACATTATTATCTGAGCCTCCTCTAACGGATTGACAACTTTATTATCTGAGCCCCCTCTAACTGAATTGCATTATTATCTGAGCTACCTCTAACTTAATTTAACATTATTATTTGAGCTTCCTCTAACTTAATGACAACATTATTTTCTGAACCTAATCTAACTTATTGACATTATTATATGAGCTTCCTCTAACTTAATGACAACATTGTTATCTGAGCTTCATCTAACTTAATGACAACATTACTATCTGAGCCTCCTAACTTAATGACAACATTATTATCTGAGCCTCCTCTAACTTAAAGACAACATTATTATCTGAGCTCCCTCTAAGTTAATGATAGCATTATTATCTGAGCCTCCTCTAACTTAATGACAATATTATTATCTGAGCCTCCTCTAACTTAAATACAACATTATTATCTGAGCCTCCTCTAACTTAACGACAACATTATAATCTGAGCGAAATCTACCTTAATGGCATCATAATTATCTGAGCCTCCTCTAACTTTATGACATTATTAACTCCGCTCAATCTAATTTAATGACAACATTATTATCTGTGCCTCCTCTAACTTATTGACAACATATTATCGAATCTCCCTCCAACTAAATGTCAACATTATTATCTGATCCTCCTGTAACCCAATGACAACATAATTATCTGAGCCTCCTCTAACAGATTGACAACATTATTATCTGAGCATCCTCTAACTTAATGACATTATTTTCTGAGCACCCTCTAACTTAATACAACATTATTATCTGAGCTTCATGTAACTTAATGACAACATTACTGTCTGAGCCTCCTAACGTAATGACAACATTATTATCTGAGCCTTCTCTAACGGATAGACAACTTTATTATCTGAGCCCCCTCTAACTTAATTGCATTATTATATGAGCTCCCTCTAACTTAATTTAACATTATTATTTGAGCTTCCTCTAACTTAATGACAACATTATTTTCTGAACCTCCTCTAACCTGTTGACATTATTATCTGAGCTTCCTCTAACTTAATGACAACATTATTATCTGAGCCTCCTCTAACTTAAATACAACATTATTATCTGAGCCTCCTCTAACTTAACGACAACATTATTATCTGAGCTTCATCTAACTTAATGACAACATTACTATCTGAGCTTCCTAACTTAATGACAACATTATTATCTGAGCCTCCTCTAACGGATTGACAACTTTATTATCTGAGCCCCCTCTAAATTAATTGCATTATTATCTGAGCTCCCTCTAACTTAATTTAACATTATTATTTGTGCTTTTTCTAACTTAATGACAACATTATTTTCTGAACCTCCTCTAACTTATTGACATTATTATCTGAGCTTCCTCTAACTTAATGACAACATTATTAACTGAGCTTCATCTAACTTAATGACAACATTACTATCTGAGCCTCCTAACTTAATGACAACATTATTATCTGAGCCTCCTCTAACGGATTGACAACTTCATTATCTGAGCCCCCTCTAACTTAATTACATTATTATCTGAGCTCCCTCTAACTTAATTTAACATTATTATTTGAGGTTCCTCTAACTTAATGACAACATTATTTTCTGAACCTCCTCTAACTTATTGACATTATTATATGAGCTTCCTATAACTTAATGACAACATTGTTATCTGAGCTTCATCTAACTTAATGACAACATTACTATCTGAGCCTCTTAACTTAATGACAACATTATTATCTGAGCCTCCTCTAACGGATTGACAACTTTATTATCTGAGCTCCCTCTAAGTTAATGATAGCATTATTATCTGAGCTCCCTCTAACTTATTTTAACATTATTATCTGAGCCTCCTCTAACTTTATGACATTATTATCTCAGCTCCCTCTAATGTAATGACAACATTGTTTTTTGAGCCTCCAGTAACCCAATGTCAACATAATTATCTGAGCCTCCTCTAACAGATTGACAACATTATTATCTGAGCCTCCTCTAGCTTAACGACATTATTATCTTAGCACCCTCTAACTTAATAAAACATTATTATCTGAGCTTCCTCTAACTTAATGACAACATTACTATCTGAGCCTAATAAATTAATGACATTATTATCTGAGCTCCCTCTAACTTAATTTAACATTATTATCTGAGCCTCCTCTAACTAACGACAACATTAATATCTGAGCCTCCTCTAACTTAACGACAACATTATTATCTGAGCCTCCTCTAACTTAATGACAACATTATTATCTGAGCGTCCTCCAACTTAATGACAACATTTTTTTTGAACCTCTTACTTTTTGACATTATTATCTGAGCTACCTTTAACTTAATGACAACATTATTACCTGAGCCTCCTCTAAATAAATTGACAACATTAATATCTGAGCCTCCTCTGACTTAAATACAACATTAATATCTGAGCCTCCGCTAACTTAACGACAACATTATTATCTGAGCCTCCTCTAACTTAATGACAACATTATTATCTGAGCCTCCTCTAACGGATTGACAACTTTATTATCTAAGCCCCCTCTAACTGAATTGCATTATTATCTGAGCTCCCTCTAACTTAATTTAACATTATTAATTGAGCTTCCTCTAACTTAAAGACAACATTATTTTCTGAACCTCCTCTAACTTATTGACATTATTATATGAGCTTCCTCTAACTTAATGACAACATTGTTATCTGAGCTTCATCTAACTTAATGACAACATTACTATCTGAGCCTCCTAACTTAATGACAACATTATTATCTGAGCCTCCTCTAACGGATTGACAACTTTATTATCTCAGCCCCCTCTAACTTAATTGCATTATTATCTGAGCTCCCTCTAACTTAATTTAACATTATTATTTGAGCTTCCTCTAACTTAATGACAACATTATTTTCTGAACCTCCTCTAGCTTAACGACATTATTATCTTAGCACCCTCTAACTTTATAAAATATTATTATCTGAGCTTCCTCTAACTTAATGACAACATTACTATCTGAGCCTCCTAAATTAATGACATTATTATCTGAGCTCCCTCTAACTTAATTTAACATTATTATCTGAGCCTCCTCTAACTTAACGACAACATTA
Organism: Prosapia bicincta; assembly: GCA_036971475.1. NCBI lineage: Eukaryota > Metazoa > Arthropoda > Insecta > Hemiptera > Cercopidae > Prosapia > Prosapia bicincta. The sequence goes on from JBAIZL010000005.1 coordinate 82,873,643, forward strand.
ATATCTGAGCCTCCTCTAACTTAACGACAACATTATTATCTGAGCCTCCTCTAACTTAATGACAACATTATTATCTGAGCCTCCTCTAACTTAATGACAACATTATTATCTGAGCCTCCTCTAACTTTATGACATTATTATCTCAGCTCCCTCTAATGTAATGACAACATTGTTTTTTGAGCCTCCAGTAACCCAATGTCAACATAATTATCTGAGCCTCCTCTAACAGATTGACAACATTATTATCTGAGCCTCCTCTAGCATAACGACATTATTATCTTAGCACCCTCTAACTTTATAAAACATTATTATCTGAGCTTCCTCTAACTTAATGACAACATTACTATCTGAGCCTCCTAAATTAATGACATTATTATCTGAGCTCCCTCTAACTTAATTTAACATTATTATCTGAGCCTCCTCTAACTTAACGACAACATTAATATCTGAGCCTCCTCTAACTTAACGACAACATTATTATCTGAGCCTCCTCTAACTTAATGACAACATTATTATCTGAGCTTCCTCCAACTTAATGACAACATTTTTTTTGAACCTCTTACTTTTTGACATTATTATCTGAGCTACCTCTAACTTAATGACAACATTATTACCTGAGCCTCCTCTAAATTAATTGACAACATTAATATCTGAGCCTCCTCTGACATAAATACAACATTAATATCTGAGCCTCCGCTAACTTAACGACAACATTATTATCTGAGCCTCCTCTAACTTAATGACAACATTATTATCTGAGCCTCCTCTAACGGATTGACAACTTTATTATCTGAGCCCCCTCTAACTTAATTGCATTATTATCTGAGCTCCCTCTAACTTAATTTAACATTATTATTTGAGCTTCCTCTAACTTAATGACAACATTATTTTCTGAACCTCCTCTAACTTATTGACATTATTATATGAGCTTCCTCTAACTTAATGACAACATTGTTATCTGAGCTTCATCTAACTTAATGACAACATTACTATCTGAGCCTCCTAACTTAATGACAACATTATTATCTGAGCCTCCTCTAACTTAAAGACAACATTATTATCTGAGCTCCCTCTAAGTTAATGATAGCATTATTATCTGAGCTCCCTCTAACTTATTTTAACATTATTATCTGAGCCTCCTCTAACTTTATGACATTATTATCTCAGCTCCCTCTAATGTAATGACAACATTGTTTTTTGAGCCTCCAGTAACCCAATGTCAACATAATTATCTGAGCCTCCTCTAACAGATTGACAACATTATTATCTGAGCCTCCTCTAGCTTAACGACATTATTATCTTAGCACCCTCTAACTTAATAAAACATTATTATCTGAGCTTCCTCTAACTTAATGACAACATTACTATCTGAGCCTCCTAAATTAATGACATTATTATCTGAGCTCCCTCTAACTTAATTTAACATTATTATCTGAGCCTCCTCTAACTTAACGACAACATTAATATCTGAGCCTCCTCTAACTTAACGACAACATTATTATCTGAGCCTCCTCTAACTTAATGACAACATTATTATCTGAGCGTCCTCCAACTTAATGACAACATTTTTTTTGAACCTCTTACTTTTTGACATTATTATCTGAGCTACCTTTAACTTAATGACAACATTATTACCTGAGCCTCCTCTAAATTAATTGACAACATTAATATCTGAGCCTCCTCTGACTTAAATACAACATTAATATCTGAGCCTCCGCTAACTTAACGACAACATTATTATCTGAGCCTCCTCTAACTTAATGACAACATTATTATCTGAGCCTCCTCTAACGGATTGACAACTTTATTATCTAAGCCCCCTCTAACTGAATTGCATTATTATCTGAGCTCCCTCTAACTTAATTTAACATTATTATTTGAGCTTCCTCTAACTTAATGACAACATTATTTTCTGAACCTCCTCTAACTTATTGACATTATTATATGAACTTCCTCTAACTTAATGACAACATTGTTATCTGAGCTTCATCTAACTTAATGACAACATTACTATCTGAGCCTCCTAACTTAATGACAACATTATTATCTGAGCCTCCTCTAACGGATTGACAACTTTATTATCTCAGCCCCCTCTAACTTAATTGCATTATTATCTGAGCTCCCTCTAACTTAATTTAACATTATTATTTGAGCTTCCTCTAACTTAATGACAACATTTTTTTCTGAACCTCCTCTAACTTATTGACATTATTATCTGAGCTCCCTCTAACTTAATGACAACATTATTATCTGAGCCTCCTCTAACTTAAAGACAACATTATTATATGAGCTCCCTCTAAGTTAATGATAGCATTATTATCTGAGCCTCCTCTAACTTAATGACAATATTATTATCTGAGCCTCCTCTAACTTAAATACAACATTATTATCTGAGCCTCCTCTAACTTAACGACAACATTATAATCTGAGCGTAATCTACCTTAATGACAACATAATTATCTGAGCCTCCTCTAACTTTATGACATTATTAACTCCGCTCAATCTAATTTAATGACAACATTATTATCTGTGCCTCCTCTAACTTAATGACAACATATTATCGAATCTCCCTCCAACTAAATGTCAACATTATTATCTGATCCTCCTGTAACCCAATGACAACATAATTATCTGAGCCTCCTCTAACAGATTGACAACATTATTATCTGAGCATCCTCTAACTTAATGACATTATTTTCTGAGCACCCTCTAACTTAATACAACATTATTATCTGAGCTTCATGTAACTTAATGACAACATTACTGTCTGAGCCTCCTAACGTAATGACAACATTATTATCTGAGCCTCCTCTAACGGATAGACAACTTTATTATCTGAGCCCCCTCTAACTTAATTGCATTATTATATGAGCTCCCTCTAACTTAATTTAACATTATTATTTGAGCTTCCTCTAACTTAATGACAACATTATTTTCTGAACCTCCTCTAACCTGTTGACATTATTATCTGAGCTTCCTCTAACTTAATGACAACATTATTATCTGAGCCTCCTCTAACTTAAATACAACATTATTATCTGAGCCTCCTCTAACTTAACGACAACATTATTATCTGAGCTTCATCTAACTTAATGACAACATTACTATCTGAGCTTCCTAACTTAATGACAACATTATTATCTGAGCCTCCTCTAACGGATTGACAACTTTATTATCTGAGCCCCCTCTAAATTATTTGCATTATTATCTGAGCTCCCTCTAACTTAATTTAACATTATTATTTGTGCTTTTTCTAACTTAATGACAACATTATTTTCTGAACCTCCTCTAACTTATTGACATTATTATCTGAGCTTCCTCTAACTTAATGACAACATTATTAACTGAGCTTCATCTAACTTAATGACAACATTACTATCTGAGCCTCCTAACTTAATGACAACATTATTATCTTAGCCTCCTCTAACGGATTGACAACTTTATTATCTGAGCCCCCTCTAACTTAATTACATTATTATCTGAGCTCCCTCTAACTTAATTTAACATTATTATTTGAGGTTCCTCTAACTTAATGACAACATTATTTTTTGAACCTCCTCTAACTTATTGACATTATTATCTGAGCTCCCTCTAACTTGATGACAACATTATTATCTGAGCCTCCTCTAACGTAATGACATCATTATTATGTGAGCCTCCTCTAATTTAATGACAACATTATTATCTGAGCCTCCTCTAACTTAATGCCATTATTATCTGAGCTCCCTCTAACTTAATACAACATTATTATCTGAGCTCCCTCTAACTTATTGACAACATTAGTATCTGAGCCTTCTCTAACCTAATTATATTATTATCTGAGCTTCCTCCAACTTAATGACAATATTATTATCTGAGCCTCCTCTATCTTAAATACAACATTATTATCTGAGCCTCCTCTAACTTAACGACATCATTATAATCTGAGCCTCCTCTAACTTAATGACAACATTAATATCTGAGCCTCCTCTAATTTAATTGACAACATTATTACCTGAGCCTCCTCTAACCTAATGACAACGTAATTATCTGAGCTCCCTTACACTAAATGACAACATTAATATCTGAGCCTCTTGTAACCTAATGGCTAAATTATTATCTGAGCCTCCTTAAACTTAATGACAACATTATCATCTGAGCTTTCTCTAACTTAATGACAACATCATTATCTGAGCCTCCTCTAACTTAAAGACAACATTATTATCTGAGCTCCCTCTAACTTAATGATAGCATTATTATCTGAGCCTCCTCTAACTTATTGACAACATTATTATCTGAGCCCCCTCTGTCTTAATGTAAACATTATTACCTGATACTATTTATTAGGAATATACTGTGGTTGAATTTAATAATAAATACACAAAAACCTCTTAACCACAAACTTTCTTTAATTTACCCTAATGTACATTTCATCTTTGTATGTTATCCCTCTGAGGATGGTTACTTTGTAACTGAAATGTACATTAGGGTAAATTAAAGAAAGTTTGTGGTTAAGAGGTTTTTGTGTATTTATTATTATTATTACCTGAGCCTCCTCTAACGTATTGACAACATTATTATCTGAGGCTCCTCTAACTTAATGACCACATTATTGTCTGAGCTCCCTCTAACCTATTTGCAACATTATTATCTGAGCCTCCACTAACTTAATGGCAACATTATTATCTGAGCCTCCACTAACTTAATGACAACATTATTATCTGAGCCTCCTCTAACTTAAATACAACATTATTATCTGAGCTTCCTCTAACTTAATGACAACATATTATCTGATCTCCCTCCAACTAAATGTCAACATTATTATCTGAACCTCCTGTAACCCAATGACAACATAATTATCTGAGCCTCCTCTAACTTAAATACAACATTATTATCTGAGCTTCCTCTAACTTAATGACAACATATTATCTGATCTCCCTCCAACTAAATGTCAACATTATTATCTGAACCTCCTGTAACCCAATGACAACATAATTATCTGAGCCTCCTCTAACTTAAATACAACATTATTATCTGAGCTTCCTCTAACTTAATGACAACATATTATCTGATCTCCCTCCAAATAAATGTCAACATTATTATCTGAACCTCCTGTAACCCAATGACAACATAATTATCTGAGCCTCCTCTAACAGATTGACAACATTATTATCTGAGCATCCTCTAGCTTAATGACATTATTTTCTGAGCACCCTCTAACTTAATACAACATTATTATCTGAGCTTCATCTAACTTAATGACAACATACACTATCTGAGCCTCCTATCTTAATGACAGCATTATTATCTGATCCTCCTCTAACGGATTGACAACTTTATTATCTGAGCTCCCTTTATCTTAATGACAACATCATTATCTGAGCCTCCTCTAACTTGATGACAACATTATTATCTGAGCCTCCTCTAACTTAAAGGCAACATTATTATCTGAGCTCCCTCTAACTTAATGATAGCATTATTATCTGAGCCTCCTCTAACTTATTGACAACATTATTATCTGAGCCCCCTCTGTCTTAATGTAAACATTATTACCTGATACTATTTATTAGGAATATACTGTGGTTGAATTTAATAATAAATACACAAAAACCTCTTAACCACAAACTTTCTTTAATTTACCCTAATGTACATTTCATCTTTGTATGTTATCCTTCTGAGGATGGTTACTTTGTAACTGAAATGTACATTAGGGTAAATTAAAGAAAGTTTGTGGTTAAGAGGTTTTTGTGTATTTATTATTATTATTACTTGAGCCTCCTCTAACATATTGACAACATTATTATCTGAGCCTCCTCTAACTTAATGACCACATTATTGTCTGAGCTCCCTCTAACCTATTTGCAACATTATTATCTGAGCCTCCACTAACTTAATGACAACATTATTATCTGAGCCTCCACTAACTTAATGACAACATTATTATCTGAGCCTCCTCTAACTTAAATACAACATTATTATCTGAGCTTCCTCTAACTTAATGACAACATATTATCTGATCTCCCTCCAACTAAATGTCAACATTATTATCTGAACCTCCTGTAACCCAATGACAACATAATTATCTGAGCCTCCTCTAACTTAAATACAACATTATTATCTGAGCTTCCTCTAACTTAATGACAACATATTATCTGATCTCCCTCCAACTAAATGTCAACATTATTATCTGAACCTCCTGTAACCCAATGACAACATAATTATCTGAGCCTCCTCTAACTTAAATACAACATTATTATCTGAGCTTCCTCTAACTTAATGACAACATATTAACTGATCTCCCTCCAACTAAATGTCAACATTATTATCTGAACCTCCTGTAACCCAATAATTATCTGAGCCTCCTCTAACAGATTGACAACATTATTATCTGAGCATCCTCTAGCTTAATGACATTATTTTCTGAGCACCCTCTAACTTAATACAACATTATTATCTGAGCTTCATCTAACTTAATGACAACATACACTATCTGAGCCTCCTATCTTAATGACAGCATTATTATCTGATCCTCCCTTAACGGATTGACAACTTTATTATCTGAGCTCCCTTTAACTTAATGACAACATTATTTTCTGAACCTCCTCTATTTTATTGACATTATTATCTGAGCTTCCTCTAACTTAATGACAACATTATTATCTAAGCTCCCTCTAACGTAATGACAACATTATAATCTGAGCCTCCTCTAACTTAATAACAACATTATTACCTGAGTCTCCTCTAATTTATTTGTCAACATTATTATCTGAGCCTCCTCTAACTTAAATATAACATTATTATCTGAGCCTCCTCTTACTTAACGACAACATTATTATCTGAGCCTCCTCTAACTTAATGACCACATTATTGTCTGAGCTCCCTCTAACCTATTGGCAACATTATTATCTGAACCTCCTGTAACCCAATGACAACATAATTATCTGAGCCTCCTCTAACAGATTGACAAAATTATTATCTGAGCATCCTCTAGCTTAATGACATTATTTTCTGAGCACCCTCTAACTTAATACAACATTATTATCTGAGCTTCATCTAACTTAATGACAACATACACTATCTGAGCCTCCTATCTTAATGAAAGCATTATTATATGAGCCTCCTCTAACGGATTGACAACTTTATTATCTGAGCTCCCTTTAACTTAATGACAACATTATTTTCTGAACCTCCTCTAACTTATTGACATTATTATCTGAGCTTCCTCTAACTTATTGACAACATTATTATCTGAGCTCCCTCTAACGTAATGACAACATTATAATCTGAGCCTCCTCTAACTTAATAACAACATTATTACCTGAGTCTCCTCTAATTTATTTGACAACATTATTATCTGAGCCTCCTCTAACTTAAATATAACATTAATATCTGAGCCTCCTCTTACGTAACGACAACATTATTATCTGAGCCTCCTCTAACTTAATGACAACATTATTATCTGAGCCTCCTCTAACTTTATGACATTATTATCTCAGCTCCCTCTAATTAAATGACAACATTATTATCTGAGCCTAATGTAACCCAATGTCAACATAATTATCTGAGCCTCCTCTAACAGATTGACACCATTTTTATATGAGCCTCCTCTAGCTTAATGACATTATTATCTGAGCACCCTCTAACTTAATACAACATTATTATCTGAGCTTCCTCTAACTTAGTGACAGCATTACTATCTGAGCCCCCTAACTTAATGACAACATTATTACCTGAGCCTCCTCTAACGGATTGACAACATTATTATCTGAGCCCCCTCTAACTTAATGACATTATTATCTGAGCTCCCACTAACTTAATTTAACATTATATTCTGAGCTTCCTCTAACTTAATGACAACATTATTTTCTGAACCTCCTCTAACTTATTGACATTATTATCTGCGCTCCCTCTAACTTAATGACAACATTATTACTTGAGCCTCCTCTAATTTAAGTGACAACATTATTATCTGAGCCTCCTCTAACTTAAATACAACATTATTATCTGAGCCTCCTCTAACGTAACGACAACATTATTATCTGAGCCTCCTCTAACTTAATGACAACATTATTATCTGAGCCTCGTCTGACTTTATGACATTATTATCTCAGCTCTCTCTAATGTAATGACAACATTATTATCTGAGAACCATTTTACTTGATGACAACATTATTCTCTGAGCTTCCTCTAACTTAATGACAACACTACTATCTGATCCTCCTCTAATATAATGATAACATTATTATCTGAGCCTCCTCTAACTTAGTGAGAACATTATTATCTGAGCCTCTTCTGACTTAATGACAACATTATTATCTGAGCCTCCTCTAATGTAATTGACAACATTATTATCTGAGCTTCCTCTAAGTTAATGACATCATTACTATCAGAGCTTCCTCTACCTCGTTGACAATATTAATATCTGATCTCAATCTAACTTTATGACAACATTATTATATGAGCTTCCTCTAACTTAATGGCAACATTACTATCTGAGCCTCCTAACGTAATGACAACATTATTATCTGAGCCTCCTCTAACGGATTGACAACATTATTATCTGAGCCCCCTCTAACTTAATGACATTATTATCTGAGCTTCCTCTAACTTATCGACAACATTATTTTCTGAACCACCTCTAACTTATTGACATTATTTTCTGAGCTCCCTCTAACTTAATGACAACATTATTATCTGAGCTCCCTCTAACGTAATGTCAACGTTAATATCTGAGCCTCCTCTAACTTAACGACTACATTATTATCTGAGGCTCCTCTAACTTAATGACAACATTATGATATTAGCCTCCTCTAACTTTATGACATTATTATCTCAGTTCCCTCTAATTTACTGACAATATTATTATGTGTGCCTCCTCTAACTTAATGACAACATTACTATCTGAGCCTCCTAACTTAATGACAACATTATTATTTAAGTCTCCTCTAACGGATTGACAACATTATTATCTGAGCATCCTCTAACTTAATGACATTATTATCAGAGCTCCCTCTAACTTAATTTAACATTATTATCTGAGCTTCCTCTAACTTAATGACAACATTATTTTCTGAACCTCCTCTAACTTATTGACATTATTATCTGAGCTCCCTCTAACTTAATGACAACATTATTATCTGAGCCTCCTCTAACGCATTGACAACATTATTATCTGAGCCTCCTTTAACATAATGACATTATTATCTGAGCTCCCTCTAACTTAATTTAACATTATTACCTGATCTCCATCCAACTAAATGACAACATTATTATCTGAGCCTCCTCTAACTTAAATACAACATTAATATCTGAGCCTCCTCTAACTTAACGACAACATTATTATCTGAGCCTCCTCTAACTGAATGACAACATTATTATCTGATCTCCCTCCAACTAAATGACAACATTATTATCTGAGCCTCCTGTAACCCAATGACAACATTATTGTCTGGGCCTCCTCTAACAGATTGACAACATTATTATCTGAGCCTCCTCTAGAATCATGACATTATCTGAGCACCCTCTAACTTAATACAACATTATTATCTGAGCTTCCGCTAACTTAATGACAACATTACTATCTGAGCCTCCTAACTTAATGACAACATTATTATCTGAGCCTCCTCTAACGGATTGACAACATTATTATCTGAGCCTCCTCTAACTTATTGACATTATTATTTGAGCTCCCTCTAACTTAATTTAACATTATTATCTGAGCTTCCTCTATTTTAATGACAACATTATTTTCTGAACCTCCTCTAACCCGTTGACATTATTATCTGAGCTCCCTCTAACTTAATGACAACATTATTATCTGAGCCTCCTCTAACGTAATGACAACATTATTATCTGAGTCTCCTCTAACTTAATAACAACATTATTACATGAGCCTCCTCTAATTTAATGACAACATTATTATCTGAGCCTCCTCTAACTTAATGTGATTATTATCTGAGCTCCCTCTAACTTAATACAACATTATTATCTGAGCTCTCTCTAACTTAATGACAACATTATTATCTGAGCCTCCGCTAACTTAATGACAACACTATAATCTGAGCCGCCCCTAACGTAATTACATTATTATCTGAGCCTCCTCTAACTTTATGACATTATTATTTCAGCTCCCTCTAATTAAATGACAACATTATTATCTGTGCCTCCTCTAACTTAATGACAACATTATTATCTGAGCCTCCTCTAGCTTAATTGGCAACATTATTATCTGAGCCTCCTCTAACCTAATGACAACTTTATTATCTGAGCTCCCTTACCCTAAATGACAACATTAATATCTGGGCCTCTTGTAACCTAATGACTAAATTATTATCTGAGCCTCCTTAAACTTAATGGCAACAATATTATCTGAGCTTTCTCTAACTTAATGACAACATCATTATCTAAGCCTCTTCTAACTTAATGACAACATTATTATCTGAGCCTCCTCTAACTTAAAGACAACATTATTATCTGAGCTCCCTCTAACTTAATGATAGCATTATTAATATCTGAGCCTCCTCTAACCTAATGACAACATTATTATCTGAGCCTCCTCTAACTTAATGACAACATTATCTGAGCTCCCTCAAACTTAATACAACATTATTATCTGAGCTTCCTCTAACTTAATGACCACATTATTGTCTGAGCTTCCTCTAACCTATTGGCAACATTATTATATGAGCCTCCACTAACTTAATGACAACATTATTATCTGAGCCTCCTCTAACTTAAATACAACATTATTATCTGAGCCTCCTCTAACTTAACGACAACATTATAATTTGAGCCTCTTCTTACTTAATGATAACATTATTATCTGATCTCCCTCCAACTAAATGACAACATTATTATCTGAACCTAATGTAACCCAATGACAACATAATTATCTGAGCCTTCTCTAACAGATTGACAACATTATTATCTGAGCCTACTCTAGCTTAATGACATTATTATCTGAGCACCCTCTAACTTAATACAACACTATTATCTGAGCTTCATATAACTAATGACAACATTACTATCAGAGCCTCCTAACGTAATGACAACATTATTACCTGAGCCTCCTCTAACAGATTGACAACATTATTATCTGAGCCCCCTCTAACTTATTGACATTATTATCTGAACTCCTTCGAACTTAATTTCAACATTATTATCTGAGCTCCCTCTAACGTAATGACAACATTATAATCTGAGAATCCTCTCACTTAATAACAACATTATTACCTGAGTCTCCACTAATTTAATTGACAACATTATTATCTGAGCCTCCTCTAACTTAAATACAACATTATTTTCTGAGCCTCCTCTAACTTAACGACAACATTATTATCTGAGCCTCCTCTAACTTAATGAGAACATTATTATCTGAGCCTCCTCTAACTTTATGACATTATCATCTCAGCTTCCTCTAATTTAATGACGACATTATTATCTGAGCCCCCACTAACAGATTGACAACATTATTATCTGAGCCTCCTCTATTTTAATGACATTATTATCTGAACACCCTCTAACTTAATACAACATTATTGTCTGAGCCTCCTCTAACTTAATGACAACATTTTTTTCTGAACCTCCTCTACCTTATTGACATTATTATCTGAGCTCCCTCTAACTTAAATACAACATTATTATCTGAGCCTCCTCTAACGTAACGACAACATTATTATCTGAGCCTCCTTTAACTTAATGACAACATATTATCTGATCTCCCTCCAACTAAATGTCAACATTATTATCTGAACCTCCTGTAACCCAATGACAACATAATTATCTGAGCCTCCTCTAACTTAAATACAACATTATTATCTGAGCTTCCTCTAACTTAATGACAACATATTATCTGATCTCCCTCCAACTAAATGTCAACATTATTATCTGACCCTCCTGTAACCCAATAATTATCTGAGCCTCCTCTAACAGATTGACAACATTATTATCTGAGCATCCTCTAGCTTAATGACATTATTTTCTGAGCACCCTCTAACTTAATACAACATTATTATCTGAGCTTCATCTAACTTAATGACAACATACACTATCTGAGCCTCCTATCTTAATGACAGCATTATTATCTGATCCTCCTCTAACGGATTGACAACTTTATTATCTGAGCTCCCTTTAACTTAATGACAACATTATTTTCTGAACCTCCTCTAAATTATTGACATTATTATCTGAGCTTCCTTTAACTTAATGACAACATTATTATCTGAGCTCCCTCTAACGTAATGACAACATTATAATCTGAGCCTCCTCTAACTTAATAACAACATTATTACCTGAGTCTCCTCTAATTTATTTGACAACATTATTATCTGAGCCTCCTCTAACTTAAATATAACATTATTATCTGAGCCTCCTCTTACTTAACGACAACATTATTATCTGAGCCTCCTCTAACTTAATGACCACATTATTGTCTGAGCTCCCTCTAACCTATTGGCAACATTATTATCTGAGCGTCCTCTAACTTAATGACAACATTATTATCTGAGCCTCCACTAACTTAATGACAACATTATTATCTGAGCCTCCTCTAACTTAAATACAACATTATTATCTGAGCTTCCTCTAACTTAATGACAACATATTATCTGATCTCCCTCCAACTAAATGTCAACATTATTATCTGAACCTCCTGTAACCCAATGACAACATAATTATCTGAGCCTCCTCTAACAGATTGACAACATTATTATCTGAGCATCCTCCAGCTTAATGACATTATTTTCTGAGCACCCTCTAACTTAATACAACATTATTATCTGAGCTTCATCTAACTTAATGACAACATACACTATCTGAGCCTTCTATCTTAATGACAGCATTATTATCTGATCCTCCCTTAACGGATTGACAACTTTATTATCTGAGCTCCCTTTAACTTAATGACAACATTATTTTCTGAACCTCCTCTAACTTATTGACATTATTATCTGAGCTTCCTCTAACTTAATGACAACATTATTATCTAAGCTCCCTCTAACGTAATGACAACATTATAATCTGAGCCTCCTCTAACTTAATAACAACATTATTACCTGAGTCTCCTCTAATTTATTTGTCAACATTATTATCTGAGCCTCCTCTAACTTAAATATAACATTATTATCTGAGCCTCCTCTTACTTAACGACAACATTATTATCTGAGCCTCCTCTAACTTAATGACCACATTATTGTCTGAGCTCCCTCTAACCTATTGGCAACATTATTATCTGAACCTCCTGTAACCCAATGACAACATAATTATCTGAGCCTCCTCTAACAGATTGACAACATTATTATCTGAGCATCCTCTAGCTTAATGACATTATTTTCTGAGCACCCTCTAACTTAATACAACATTATTATCTGAGCTTCATCTAACTTAATGACAACATACACTATCTAAGCCTCCTATCTTAATGAAAGCATTATTATATGAGCCTCCTCTAACGGATTGACAACTTTATTATCTGAGCTCCCTTTAACTTAATGACAACATTATTTTCTGAACCTCCTCTAACTTATTGACATTATTATCTGAGCTTCCTCTAACTTATTGACAACATTATTATCTGAGCTCCCTCTAACGTAATGACAACATTATAATCTGAGCCTCCTCTAACTTAATAACAACATTATTACCTGAGTCTCCTCTAATTTATTTGACAACATTATTGCCTGAGCCTCCTCTAACTTAAATATAACATTAATATCTGAGCCTCCTCTTACTTAACGACAACATTATTATCTGAGCCTCCTCTAATTAAATGACAACATTATTATCTGAGCCTAATGTAACCCAATGTCAACATAATTATCTGAGCCTCCTCTAACAGATTGACACCATTTTTATCTGAGCCTCCTCTAGCTTAATGACATTATTATCTGAGCACCCTCTAACTTAATACAACATTATTATCTGAGCTTCCTCTACCTTAGTGACAGCATTACTATCTGAGCCCCCTAACTTAATGACAACATTATTACCTGAGCCTCCTCTAACGGATTGACAACATTATTATCTGAGCCCCCTCTAACTTAATGACATTATTATCTGAGCTCCCACTAACTTAATTTAACATTATATTCTGAGCTTCCTCTAACTTAATACAACATTATTCTCTGAGCTTCCTCTAACTTAATGACAACACTACTATCTGATCCTCCTCTAATATAATGATAACATTATTATCTGAGCCTCCTCTAACTTAGTGAGAACATTATTACCTGAGCCTCTTCTGACTTAATGACAACATTATTATCTGAACCTCCTCTAACTTAATGACAACATTATTATCTAAGCGTCCTCTAAATTAATGACAAAATTATTATCTGAGCCTCCTCTTACTTAATGACGTTATCATCTGAGCTCTCTCTAATGTAATGACAACATTATTATCTGAGAACCATTTTACTTGATGACAACATTATTCTCTGAGCTTCCTCTAACTTAATGACAACACTACTATCTGATCCTCCTCTAATATAATGATAACATTATTATCTGAGCCTTCTCTAACTTAAATATAACATTAATATCTGAGCCTCCTCTTACTTAACGACAACATTATTATCTGAGCCTCCTCTAACTTAATGACAACATTACTATCTGAGCCTCCTTTAACTTTATGACATTATTATCTCAGCTCCCTCTAATTAAATGACAACATTATTATCTGAGCCTAATGTAACCCAATGTCAACATAATTATCTGAGCCTCCTCTAACAGATTGACACCATTTTTATCTGAGCCTCCTCTAGCTTAATGACATTATTATCTGAGCACCCTCTAACTTAATACAACATTATTATCTGAGCTTCCTCTAACCTAGTGACAGCATTACTATCTGAGCCCCCTAACTTAATGACAACATTATTACCTGAGCCTCCTCTAACGGATTGACAACATTATTATCTGAGCCCCCTCTAACTTAATGACATTATTATCTGAGCTCCCACTAACTTAATTTAACATTATATTCTGAGCTTCCTCTAACTTAATGACAACATTATTTTCTGAACCTCCTCTAACTTATTGACATTATTATCTGCGCTCCCTCTAACTTAATGACAACATTATTACTTGAGCCTCCTCTAATTTAAGTGACAACATTATTATCTGAGCCTCCTCTAACTTAAATACAACATTATTATCTGAGCCTCCTCTAACGTAACGACAACATTATTATCTGAGCCTCCTCTAACTTAATGACAACATTATTATCTGAGCCTCGTCTGACTTTATGACATTATTATCTCAGCTCTCTCTAATTTAATGACAATATTATTATCTGTGCCTCCTCTAACGTAATGACAACATTATTATCTGAGCCTCCTCTAACGGATTGACAATATTATTATCTGAGCATCCTCTAACTTAATGACATTATTATCTGAGCTCTCTCTAACCTAATTTAACTTTATTATCTGACCTTCCTCTAACTAATCTAATTTAACTTTATTATCTGAGCTTCCTCTAACTAATGACAACATTATTTTCTGAACCTCCTCTATCTTTTTGACATTATTATCTGAGCTCCCTCTAACTTAATGACAACATTATTATCTGATCCTCCTCTAACGGATTGACAATATTATTATCTGAACCTCCTTTAACTTAATGACATTTTTATCTGAGCTCCCTCTAACCTAATTTAACATTATTATCGGATCTCCCTCCAACTAAATGACAACATTATTATCTGAGTTTCCTGTAACCCAATGACAACATTATTATCTGAGCCTCCTCTAACAGATCGACAACATTAATATCTGAGCCTCCTCTAGCTTAATGACATTAATATCTGAGCACCCGCTAACTTAATACAACATTAATATCTGAGCCTCCTCTAACTTAAATACAACATTAATATCTGAGCCTCCTCTAACTTAACGACAACATTATTATCTGAGCCTCCTCTAACTTAATGACAACATTATTATCTAAGCCTCCTCTAACTTTATGACATTATTATCACAGCTCCCTTTAATATAATGACAACATTATTATCTGTGCCTCCTCTAACTTAATGACAACATTATTATCTGATCTCCCTCCAACTAAGTGACAGCATTATTACCTGAGCCTCCTGTAACCCAATGACAACATTATTGTCTGGCCGCATCTAACAGATTGACAACATTATTATCTGAGCCTCCTCTAGAATCATGACATTATCTGAGCACCCTCTAACTTAATACAACATT
The DNA here is from genome assembly GCA_036971475.1 of Prosapia bicincta. NCBI lineage: Eukaryota > Metazoa > Arthropoda > Insecta > Hemiptera > Cercopidae > Prosapia > Prosapia bicincta. The sequence continues at coordinate 82,889,827 of JBAIZL010000005.1, forward strand.
ATTCTCTGAGCTTCCTCTAACTTAATGACAACACTACTATCTGATCCTCCTCTAATATAATGATAACATTATTATCTGAGCCTCCTCTAACTTAGTGAGAACATTATTACCTGAGCCTCTTCTGACTTAATGACAACATTATTATCTGAACCTCCTCTAACTTAATGACAACATTATTATCTAAGCGTCCTCTAAATTAATGACAAAATTATTATCTGAGCCTCCTCTTACTTAATGACGTTATCATCTGAGGTCTCTCTAATGTAATGACAACATTATTATCTGAGAACCATTTTACTTGATGACAACATTATTCTCTGAGCTTCCTCTAACTTAATGACAACACTACTATCTGATCCTCCTCTAATATAATGATAACATTATTATCTGAGCCTCCTCTAACTTAGTGAGAACATTATTATCTGAGCCTCTTCTGACTTAATGACAACATTATTATCTGAGCCTCCTCTAATGTAATTGACAACATTATTATCTGAGCTTCCTCTAAGTTAATGACATCATTACTATCAGAGCTTCCTCTACCTCATTGACAATATTAATATCTGATCTCAATCTAACTTTATGACAACATTATTATATGAGCTTCCTCTAACTTAATGGCAACATTACTATCTGAGCCTCCTAACGTAATGACAACATTATTATCTGAGCCTCCTCAAACGGATTGACAACATTATTATCTGAGCCCCCTCTAACTTAATGACATTATTATCTGAGCTTCCTCTAACTTATCGACAACATTATTTTCTGAACCACCTCTAACTTATTGACATTATTTTCTGAGCTCCCTCTAACTTAATGACAACATTATTATCTGAGCTCCCTCTAACGTAATGTCAACGTTATTATCTGAGCCTCCTCTAACTTAACGACTACATTATTATCTGAGGCTCCTCTAACTTAATGACAACATTATGATCTTAGCCTCCTCTAACTTTATGACATTATTATCTCAGCTCCCTCTAATTTAATGACAATATTATTATGTGTGCCTCCTCTAACTTAATGACAACATTACTATCTGAGCCTCCTAACTTAATGACAACATTATTATTTAAGTCTCCTCTAACGGATTGACAACATTATTATCTGAGCATCCTCTAACTTAATGACATTATTATCAGAGCTCCCTCTAACTTAATTTAACATTATTATCTGAGCTTCCTCTAACTTAATGACAACATTATTTTCTGAACCTCCTCTAACTTATTGACATTATTATCTGAGCTCCCTCTAACTTAATGACAACATTATTATCTGAGCCTCCTCTAACGCATTGACAACATTATTATCTGAGCCTCCTTTAACATAATGACATTATTATCTGAGCTCCCTCTAACTTAATTTAACATTATTACCTGATCTCCATCCAACTAAATGACAACATTATTATCTGAGCCTCCTCTAACTTAAATACAACATTAATATCTGAGCCTCCTCTAACTTAACGACAACATTATTATCTGAGCCTCCTCTAACTGAATGACAACATTATTATCTGATCTCCCTTCAACTAAATGACAACAATGTTATCTGAGCCTCCTGTAACCCAATGACAACATTATTGTCTGGGCCTCCTCTAACAGATTGACAACATTATTATCTGAGCCTCCTCTAGAATCATGACATTATCTGAGCACCCTCTAACTTAATACAACATTATTATCTGAGCTTCCGCTAACTTAATGACAACATTACTATCTGAGCCTCCTAACTTAATGACAACATTATTATCTGAGCCTCCTCTAACGGATTGACAACATTATTATCTGAGCCTCCTCTAACTTATTGACATTATTATTTGAGCTCCCTCTAACTTAATTTAACATTATTATCTGAGCTTCCTCTATTTTAATGACAACATTATTTTCTGAACCTCCTCTAACCCGTTGACATTATTATCTGAGCTCCCTCTAACTTATTGACAACATTATTATCTGAGCCTCCTCTAACGTAATGACAACATTATTATCTGAGTCTCCTCTAACTTAATAACAACATTATTACATGAGCCTCCTCTAATTTAATGACAACATTATTATCTGAGCCTCCTCTAACTTAATGTGATTATTATCTGAGCTCCCTCTAACTTAATACAACATTATTATCTGAGCTCTCTCTAACTTAATGACAACATTATTATCTGAGCCTCCGCTAACTTAATGACAACACTATTATCTGAGCCGCCCCTAACGTAATTACATTATTATCTGAGCCTCCTCTAACTTTATGACATTATTATTTCAGCTCCCTCTAATTTAATGACAACATTATTATCTGTTCCTCCTCTAACTTAATGACAACATTATTATCTGAGCCTCCTCTAGCTTAATTGACAACATTATTATCTGAGCCTCCTCTAACCTAATGACAACTTTATTATCTGAGCTCCCTTACCCTAAATGACAACATTAATATCTGGGCCTCTTGTAACCTAATGACTAAATTATTATCTGAGCCTCCTTAAACTTAATGGCAACAATATTATCTGAGCTTTCTCTAACTTAATGACATCATTATCTAAGCCTCTTCTAACTTAATGACAACATTATTATCTGAGCCTCCTCTAACTTAAAGACAACATTATTATCTGAGCTCCCTCTAACTTAATGATAGCATTATTAATATCTGAGCCTCCTCTAACCTAATGACAACATTATTATCTGAGCCTCCTCTAACTTAATGACAACATTATCTGAGCTCCCTCAAACTTAATACAACATTATTATCTGAGCTTCCTCTAACTTAATGACCACATTATTGTCTGAGCTTCCTCTAACCTATTGGCAACATTATTATATGAGCCTCCACTAACTTGATGACAACATTATTATCTGAGCCTCCTCTAACTTAAATACAACATTATTATCTGAGCCTCCTCTAACTTAACGACAACATTGTAATTTGAGCCTCTTCTTACTTAATGATAACATTATTATCTGATCTCCCTCCAACTAAATGACAATATTATTATCTGAACCTAATGTAACCCAATGACAACATAATTATCTGAGCCTTCTCTAACAGATTGACAACATTATTATCTGAGCCTACTCTAGCTTAATGACATTATTATCTGAGCACCCTCTAACTTAATACAACACTATTATCTGAGCTTCATATAACTAATGACAACATTACTATCAGAGCCTCCTAACGTAATGACAACATTATTACCTGAGCCTCCTCTAACAGATTGACAACATTATTATCTGAGCCCCCTCTAACTTATTGACATTATTATCTGAACTCCTTCGAACTTATTTTCAACATTATTATCTGAGCTCCCTCTAACGTAATGACAACATTATAATCTGAGAATCCTCTCACTTAATAACAACATTATTACCTGAGTCTCCACTAATTTAATTGACAACATTATTATCTGAGCACCCTCTAACTTAATACAACATTATTGTCTGAGCCTCCTCTAACTTAATGACAACATTTTTTTCTGAACCTCCTCTACCTTATTGACATTATTATCTGAGCTCCCTCTAACTTAAATACAACATTATTATCTGAGCCTCCTCTAACGTAACGACAACATTATTATCTGAGCCTCCTTTAACTTAATGACAACATTATTGTCTGAGCCTCCTCTAACGTTTTGACATTATTATCTCAGCTCCCTCTAATTTAATGACAATATTATTATCTGTGCCTCCTTTAACTTAATGACAACATTACTATCTGAGCCTCCTAACGTAATGACAACATTATTATCTGAGCCTCCTCTAACTTAATGACATTATTATCTGAGCTCTCTCTAACTTAATGTAACATTATTATCTGAGCTTCCTCTAACTTAATGACAACATTATTTTCTGAACCTCCTCTAACTTTTTGACATTATTATCTGAGCTCCCTCTAACTTAATGACAACACTATTATCTGAGCCTCCTCTAACGGATTGACAACATTATTATCTGAGCCTCCTTTAACTTAATGACATTATTATCTGAGCTCCCTCTAACTTAATTTAACATTATTACCTGATCTCCCTCCAACTAAATGACAACATTATTATCTGAGTCTCCTGTAACCCAATGACAACATTATTATCTGACCTCACTCTAACTTAATGACAACTTTATATTCTGAGCTCCCTCCAACTTAATGACAACATTATTATCTGAGCTTCCTCTAACTTAATGGCAACATTACTATCTGAGCCTCCTAACGTAAAGACAACATTATTATCTGAGCCTCCTCTAACGGATTGACAACATTATTATCTGAGCCCCTCTAACTTAATGACAATATTATCTGAGCTTCCTCTAACTTAATGACAACATTATTTTCTGAACCTCCTCTAACTTATTGATATTATTATCTGAGCCTCCTCTAACTTAAATACAACATTAATATCTGAGCCTCCTCTAACTTAACGACAACATTATTATCTGAGCCTCCTCTAACTTAATGACAACATTATTATCTGCGACTCCTCTAATTTTATGACATTATTATCTCAGCTCCCCCTAATTTAATGACAACATTATTATCTGTGCCTCCTCTTACTTAATGACAACATTATTATCTGATCTCCCTCCAACTAAATGTCAACATTATTATCTGAGCCTCCTGTAACCCAATGACAACATTATTGTCTGGGCCTCCTCTAACAGATTGACAACATTATTATCTGAGCCTCCTCTAGAATCATGACATTATCTGAGCACCCTCTAACTTAATACAACATTATTATCTGAGCTTCCGCTAACTTAATGACAACATTACTATCTGAGCCTCCTAACTTAATGACAACATTATTTTCTGAACCTCCTCTAACTTATTGACATTATTATCTGAGCCTCCTCTAACGTAATGACAACATTATTATCTGAGTCTCCTCTAACTTAATGACAACACTATTATCTGAGCCGCCCCTAACTTAATTACATTATTATCTGAGCCTCCTCTAACTTTATGACATTATTATTTCAGCTCCCTCTAATTTAATGACAACATTAATATCTGTGCCTCCTCTAACTTAATGACAACATTATTATCTGTTCTCCGTCTAACTTTATGACAACATTAGTATCTGAGCCTTCTCTAACCTAATTATATTATTATCTGAGCTTCCTCTAACTTAATGACAACATTATTATCTGAGCCTCCTCTAACTTAAATACAACATTATTATCTGAGCTCCCTCTAACTTAATGATAGCATTATTAATATCTGAGCCTAATCTAACTTAATGACAACATTATTATCTGAGCCCCTTCTGTCTTAATGCAATCATCATTACCTGAGCCTCCTCTAACGTATTGACAACATTATTATCTGAGCCTCCTCTAACTTAATGACAATATTATCTGAGCTCCCTCAAACTTAATACAACATTAATATCTGAGCTTCCTCTAACTTATGACCACATTATTGTCTGAGCTTCCTCTAACCTATTGGCAACATTATTATATGAGCCTCAACTAACTTAACGACAACATTATTATCTGAGCCTCCTCTAACTTAAATACAACATTATTATCTGAGCCTCCTCTAACTTAACGACAACATTATAATTTGAGCCTCCTCTAACTTAATGACAACATTATTATCTGATCTCCCTCCAACTAAATGACAACATTATTATCTGAACCTAATGTAACCCAATGGCAACATAATTATCTGAGCCTACTCTAACAGATTGACAACATTATTATCTGAGCCTACTCTAGCTTAATGACATTATTATCTGAGCACCCTCTAACTTAATACAACACTATTATCTGAGCTTCATATAACTAATGACAACATTACTATCAGAGCCTCCTAACGTAATGACAACATTATTACCTGAGCCTCCTCTAACAGATTGACAACATTATTATCTGAGCCCCCTCTAACTTATTGACATTATTATCTGAGCTCCTTCTAACTTAATTTCAACATTATTATCTGAGCCTCCTCTAACTTAATGACAACATTATTATCTGAGCCTCCTCTAACTTTATGACATTATCATCTCAGCTTCCTCTAATTTAATGACGACATTATTATCTGAGCCCCCACTAACAGATTGACAACATTATTATCTGAGCCTCCTCTATTTTAATGACATTATTATCTGAGCACCCTCTAACTTAAATACAACATTATTTTCTGAGTCGCCACTAATTTAATTGACAACAATATTATCTGAGCCTCCTCTAACTTAAATACAACATTATTTTCTGAGCCTCCTCTAACTTAACGACAACATTATTATCTGAGCTTCCTCTAACTTAATGACAACATTATTATCTGAGCCTCCTCTATTTTTATGACATTATCATCTCAGCTTCCTCTAATTTAATGACGACATTATTATCTGAGCCCCCACTAACAGATTGACAACATTATTATCTGAGCCTCCTCTATTTTAATGACATTATTATCTGAGCACCCTCTAACTTAATACAACATTATTATCTGAGCTTCCTCTAACTTAATGACAACATTATTATCTGAGCCTCCTAACTTAATGACAACATTAATATCTGAGCCACCTCTAACGGATTGACAACATTAATATCTGAGCCCCCTCTAACTTAATGACATTATTATCTGAGCTCCCTCTAACTTATTTTAACATTATATTCTGAGCCTCCTCTAACTTAATGACAACATTATTTTCTGAACCTCCTCTACCTTATTGACATTATTATCTGAGCTCCCTCTAACTTAAATACAACATTATTATCTGAGCCTCCTCTAACGTAACGACAACATTATTATCTGAGCCTCCTCTAACTTTATGACATTATTATCTCAGCTCCCTCTAATTTAATGACAATATTATTATCTGTGCCTCCACTAACTTAATGACAACATTACTATCTGAGCATCCTAACGTAATGACAACATTATTATCTGAGCCTCCTCTAACGGATTGACAATATTATTATCTGAGCATCCTCTAACTTAATGACATTATTATCTGAGTTCTCTCTAACTTAATGTAACATTATTATCTGAGCTTCCTCTAACTTAATGACAACATTATTTTCTGAACCTCCTCTAACTTTTTGACATTATTATCTGAGCTCCCTCTAACTTAATGAAAACACTATTATCTGAGCCTCCTCTAACGGATTGACAACATTATTATCTGAGCCTCCTTTAACTTAATGACATTTTTATCTGAGCCTCCTCTAACAGATTGACAACATTAATATCTGAGCCTCCTTTAGCTTAATGACATTATTATCTGAGCACCCTCTAACTTAATAGAACATTATTACCTGAGCCTCCTCTAATTTAATTGACAACATTATTATCTGAGCCTCCTCTAACTTAATGACATTATTATCTGAGCTCTCTCTAACTTAATGTAACATTATTATCTGAGCTTCCTCTAACTTAATGACAACATTATTTTCTGAACCTCCTCTAACTTTTTGACATTATTATCTGAGCTCCCTCTAACTTAATGACAACACTATTATCTGAGCCTCCTCTAACGGATTGACAACATTATTATCTGAGCCTCCTTTAACTTAATGACATTATTATCTGAGCTCCCTCTAACTTAATTTAACATTATTACCTGATCTCCCTCCAACTAAATGACAACATTATTATCTGAGTCTCCTGTAACCCAATGACAACATTATTATCTGACCTCACTCTAACTTAATGACAACTTTATATTCTGAGCTCCCTCCAACTTAATGACAACATTATTATCTGAGCTTCCTCTAACTTAATGGCAACATTACTATCTGAGCCTCCTAACGTAAAGACAACATTATTATCTGAGCCTCCTCTAACGGATTGACAACATTATTATCTGAGCCCCTCTAACTTAATGACAATATTATCTGAGCTTCCTCTAACTTAATGACAACATTATTTTCTGAACCTCCTCTAACTTATTGATATTATTATCTGAGCCTCCTCTAACTTAAATACAACATTAATATCTGAGCCTCCTCTAACTTAACGACAACATTATTATCTGAGCCTCCTCTAACTTAATGACAACATTATTATCTGCGACTCCTCTAATTTTATGACATTATTATCTCAGCTCCCCCTAATTTAATGACAACATTATTATCTGTGCCTCCTCTTACTTAATGACAACATTATTATCTGATCTCCCTCCAACTAAATGTCAACATTATTATCTGAGCCTCCTGTAACCCAATGACAACATTATTGTCTGGGCCTCCTCTAACAGATTGACAACATTATTATCTGAGCCTCCTCTAGAATCATGACATTATCTGAGCACCCTCTAACTTAATACAACATTATTATCTGAGCTTCCGCTAACTTAATGACAACATTACTATCTGAGCCTCCTAACTTAATGACAACATTATTTTCTGAACCTCCTCTAACTTATTGACATTATTATCTGAGCCTCCTCTAACGTAATGACAACATTATTATCTGAGTCTCCTCTAACTTAATGACAACACTATTATCTGAGCCGCCCCTAACTTAATTACATTATTATCTGAGCCTCCTCTAACTTTATGACATTATTATTTCAGCTCCCTCTAATTTAATGACAACATTAATATCTGTGCCTCCTCTAACTTAATGACAACATTATTATCTGTTCTCCGTCTAACTTTATGACAACATTAGTATCTGAGCCTTCTCTAACCTAATTATATTATTATCTGAGCTTCCTCTAACTTAATGACAACATTATTATCTGAGCCTCCTCTAACTTAAATACAACATTATTATCTGAGCTCCCTCTAACTTAATGATAGCATTATTAATATCTGAGCCTAATCTAACTTAATGACAACATTATTATCTGAGCCCCTTCTGTCTTAATGCAATCATCATTACCTGAGCCTCCTCTAACGTATTGACAACATTATTATCTGAGCCTCCTCTAACTTAATGACAATATTATCTGAGCTCCCTCAAACTTAATACAACATTAATATCTGAGCTTCCTCTAACTTATGACCACATTATTGTCTGAGCTTCCTCTAACCTATTGGCAACATTATTATATGAGCCTCAACTAACTTAACGACAACATTATTATCTGAGCCTCCTCTAACTTAAATACAACATTATTATCTGAGCCTCCTCTAACTTAACGACAACATTATAATTTGAGCCTCCTCTAACTTAATGACAACATTATTATCTGATCTCCCTCCAACTAAATGACAACATTATTATCTGAACCTAATGTAACCCAATGGCAACATAATTATCTGAGCCTACTCTAACAGATTGACAACATTATTATCTGAGCCTACTCTAGCTTAATGACATTATTATCTGAGCACCCTCTAACTTAATACAACACTATTATCTGAGCTTCATATAACTAATGACAACATTACTATCAGAGCCTCCTAACGTAATGACAACATTATTACCTGAGCCTCCTCTAACAGATTGACAACATTATTATCTGAGCCCCCTCTAACTTATTGACATTATTATCTGAGCTCCTTCTAACTTAATTTCAACATTATTATCTGAGCCTCCTCTAACTTAATGACAACATTATTATCTGAGCCTCCTCTAACTTTATGACATTATCATCTCAGCTTCCTCTAATTTAATGACGACATTATTATCTGAGCCCCCACTAACAGATTGACAACATTATTATCTGAGCCTCCTCTATTTTAATGACATTATTATCTGAGCACCCTCTAACTTAAATACAACATTATTTTCTGAGTCGCCACTAATTTAATTGACAACAATATTATCTGAGCCTCCTCTAACTTAAATACAACATTATTTTCTGAGCCTCCTCTAACTTAACGACAACATTATTATCTGAGCTTCCTCTAACTTAATGACAACATTATTATCTGAGCCTCCTCTATTTTTATGACATTATCATCTCAGCTTCCTCTAATTTAATGACGACATTATTATCTGAGCCCCCACTAACAGATTGACAACATTATTATCTGAGCCTCCTCTATTTTAATGACATTATTATCTGAGCACCCTCTAACTTAATACAACATTATTATCTGAGCTTCCTCTAACTTAATGACAACATTATTATCTGAGCCTCCTAACTTAATGACAACATTAATATCTGAGCCACCTCTAACGGATTGACAACATTAATATCTGAGCCCCCTCTAACTTAATGACATTATTATCTGAGCTCCCTCTAACTTATTTTAACATTATATTCTGAGCCTCCTCTAACTTAATGACAACATTATTTTCTGAACCTCCTCTACCTTATTGACATTATTATCTGAGCTCCCTCTAACTTAAATACAACATTATTATCTGAGCCTCCTCTAACGTAACGACAACATTATTATCTGAGCCTCCTCTAACTTTATGACATTATTATCTCAGCTCCCTCTAATTTAATGACAATATTATTATCTGTGCCTCCACTAACTTAATGACAACATTACTATCTGAGCATCCTAACGTAATGACAACATTATTATCTGAGCCTCCTCTAACGGATTGACAATATTATTATCTGAGCATCCTCTAACTTAATGACATTATTATCTGAGTTCTCTCTAACTTAATGTAACATTATTATCTGAGCTTCCTCTAACTTAATGACAACATTATTTTCTGAACCTCCTCTAACTTTTTGACATTATTATCTGAGCTCCCTCTAACTTAATGAAAACACTATTATCTGAGCCTCCTCTAACGGATTGACAACATTATTATCTGAGCCTCCTTTAACTTAATGACATTTTTATCTGAGCCTCCTCTAACAGATTGACAACATTAATATCTGAGCCTCCTTTAGCTTAATGACATTATTATCTGAGCACCCTCTAACTTAATAGAACATTATTACCTGAGCCTCCTCTAATTTAATTGACAACATTAATATCTGAGCATCCTGTAACTTAAATACAACATTAATATCTGAGCCTCCTCTAACTTAACGACAACATTATTATCTGAGCCTCCTCTAACTTAATGACAACATTATTATCTGAGCCTCCTCTAACTTTATGACATTATTATCTCAGCTCCCTCTAATTTAATGACAACATTATTATCTGTGCCTCCTCTAACTTAATGACAACATTATTATCTGATCACCCTGCATCTATATGACAACATTATTATCTAAGCCTCCTGTAACCCAATGACAACATTATTGTCTGCCCTCCTCTAACAGATTGACAACATTATTAACTGAGCTTCCTCTAACTTAAAGACTACATTACTATCTGAGCCTGCTAACGTAATGACAACACTATTATCTGAGCCTCCACTAACGGATTGAAAACATTATTATCTGCGCCTCCTCTAACTTAATTTAACATAATTATCTGAGCTTCCTCTATTTTAATGACAACATTATTTTCTGAACCTCCTCTAACTTAATGCCATTATTATTTGAGCTCCCTCTAACTTAATACAAAATTATTATCTGAGCTCCCTCTAACTTAATGACAACATTATTATCTGAGCCTCCTCTAACTTAATGACAACATTATTATCTGACCCTACTCTAATTTAATTGACAACATTATTGTCTAAGCCTCATCTAACTTAATGACAAAATTATTATCTGAGATACCTCTAACGTAATGACAACATTATTATCTGACCTCCTTCTAACTTAATGACAACATTAATATTTGACCTCCCTTTAACTTAATAACAACATTATTATCTGATCTCTCTCCAACTAAATGACAACATTACTATCTGAGCCTCCTACCTTAATGACAACATTATTATCTGAATCTCCTCTAACGGATTGACAACATTATTATCTGAGCCCCCTCTAACTTAATGGCATTATTATCTGAGCTCCCTCTAACTTAATTTAACATTATTATCTGAGCTTTCTCTAACTTAATTACAACATTATATTCTTAACCTCCTCTAACTTATTGACGTTATTATCTGAGCTCCCTCTAACTTAATAACAACATTATTACCTGAGTTTCCTCTAATTTAATTGACAACATTATTATCTGAGCCTCCTCTAACTTAAATACAACATTATTATGTGAGCCTCCTCTAACTTAACGACAACTTGATTATCTGAGCCTCGTCTAACTTAATGACAACATTATTATCTGAGCCTCCTCTAACTTTATGACATTATTATCTCAGCTCCCTCTAATATAATGACCACATTATTATCTGAGCCTCCTGTAACCCAATGTCAACATAATTATCTGAGCCTCCTCTAACAGATTGACAACATTATTATCTGAGCCTCCTCTAGCTTAATGACATTATTTTCTGAGCACCCTCTAACTTAATACAACATTATTATCTGAGCTTCCTCTAACTTAATGACAACATTACTATCTGAGCCTCCTAACTTAATGACAACATTATTTTCTGAACCTCCTCTAACTTATTGACATTATTATCTGAGCTCCCTCTAACTTAATGACAACATTATTACCTTGAGTCTCCTCTAATTTATTTGACAACATTATTATCTGAGCCTCCTCTAACTTAAATACAACATTATTATCTGAGCCTCCTCTAACGTAACGACAACATTATTATCTGAACCTCCTCTAACTTAATGACAACATTATTATCTGAGCCTCCTCTAACTTTATGACATTATTATCTCAGCTCCCTCTAATTTAATGACAATATTATTATCTGTGCCTCCTCTAACTTAATGACAACATTACTATCTGAGCCTCCTAACGTAATGACAACATTATTATCTGAGCCTCCTCTAACGGATTGACAATATTATTATCTGAGCATCCTTTAACTTATTGACAATATTATCTGAGCTCCCTCTAACTTAATTTAACATTATTATCTGATCTTCCTCTAACTTAATGACAACATTATTTTCTGAACCTCCTCTAACTTTTTGTCATTATTATGTGAGGTCCCTCTAACTTAATGACAACATTATTATCTGAGCCTCCTCTAACGGATTGACAACATTATTATCTGAGCCTCCGTTAACTTAATGACATTATTATCTGAGCTCCCTCTAACTTAATTTAACATTATTATCTGATCTCCCTCCAACTAAATGACAACATTATTATCTGAGTCTCCTGTAACACAATGACAACATTATTATCTGAGCCTCCTCTAACAGATTGACAACATTAATATCTGAGCCTCCTCTAGCTTAATGACATTATTATCTGAGCACACTCTAACTTAATACAACATTATTACCTGAGGCGCCTGTAATTTAATTGACAACATTAATATCTGAGCCTCCTCTATCTTAACGACAACATTATTATCTGAGCCTCCTCTAACTTAATGACAACATTATTATCTGAGCCTCCACTAACTTTATGACATTATTATCTCAGCTCCCTCTAATGTAATGACAACGTTATTTTCTGTGCCTCCTCTAACTTAATGACAACATTATTATCTGATCTCCCTCCAACTAAATGACAACATTATTATCTGAGCCTCCTGTAACCCAATGACAACATTATTGTCTGGCCTCCTCTAACAGATTGACAACATTATTATCTGAGCCTCCTCTAGAATCATGACATTATCTGAGCACCCTCTAACATAATACAACATTATTATCTGAGCTTCCTCTAACTTAATGACAACATTACTATCTGAGCCTCCTATCTTAATGACAACATTATTATCTGAGCCTCCTCTAACGTAATGACAACATTATTATCAGAGCCTACTCTAATTTAATTGACAACATTATTGTCTAAGCCTCATCTAACTTAATGACAACATTATTATCTGAGATACCTCTAACGTAATGACAACATTATTATCTGACCTCCTTCTAACTTAATAACAACATTAATATCTGACCTCCCTCTAACTTAATGATAACATTATTATCTGAGCCTCCTCTAACTTAATGACAACACTACTATCTGAGCCTCCCCTAACTTAATGACATTATTATCTGAGCCTCCTCTAACTCTATGACTTTATTATCTCAGCTCCCTCTAATTTAATGACAACTATATTATCTGTGCCTCCTCTAACTTAATGACAACATTATTATCTGATCTCCCTCTAACTTTATGACAACATTAGTATCTGAGCCTTCTCTAACCTAATGATATTATTAACTGAGCTACTTCTAACTTAATGACAACATTATTATCTGAGCATCCTCTAACTTAATGACAACATTATTATCTGAGCCCCCTCTAACGTAATGACAACCTTATTATCTGTGCTTCCTCTAACTAATTGACAACATTATTATCGGAGCTCCCCCTAACTTAATAACAACATTATTATCTGAGCTTCCTATAACTTAATGACAACATTATTATCTGAGCTCCCTCTATCTTAATGACAAAATGATTATCTCAGCTCCCTCTAACGTAATGAAAACATTATTATCTGAGCTTCCTCAAACATAATGACGTTATCGTCTGAGCTCCCTCTAATTAAATGACAACATTTTTATCTGAGCTCCCTTCAACTTAATGACAAAATTATTATCTGAGCTTCTTTTAACTTAATGCAACATTATTATCTGACCTCCCTCGTACTTAATGACAACATTATTATCTGAGCACCCTCTAACTTAATGACAACATTATTATCTGAGCTTCCTCTAACTTAATGAAAACATTATTATCTGAGCTTCCTCCAGCATAATGACGTTATCGTCTGAGCTCCCTCTAATTAAATGACAACATTTTTATCTGAGCTCCCTTCAACTTAATGACAAAATTATTATCTGAGCTTCTTTTAACTTAATGACAACATTATTATCTGACCGCCCTCGTACTTAATGACAACATTATTATCTGAGCACCCTCTAACTTAATGACAACATTATTATCTGAGCTTCCTCTAAATGACAACATTGTTAACTGAGAATCCTCTAACCTAATGAAAACATTATTATCTGAGCTCCCTTTAACCTAATTACAACATTATTACCTGAGCCTTCTCTAACTTATTGACAACATTATTATCCGATCTCCCTCTAGCTTAATGAGATCATTATTATCTGATCCTCCTCTAGCATAATGACAACATTATTATCTGAACTCCCTCTAACTTAATGACAACATTATTATCTAATTCTCCTCTGATTTAATGACATTTTTAACTGAACTTCCTCTAATTTAATAAGAACATTATAACCTTAGCCTACTCTACATTAATGACAACATTATTATCTGAGCCTCCTCTAATTTAATGATAACACTATTATCTGAGCCTCCTCTAACTTAATGACCACATTATTATCTGAACTCCCTCTAACTTAATGGCAACATTATTATCTGAGCCTCCACTAACGTAATGACAACATGATTATCTGACGTCCCTCTAACTTAATGACAACATTATTGTCTGAGCTCCCTCTAACTTAATGACAACATTTTTATCTGAGTTTTCTATAACCTAATGACAGCATTTTTATCTGAGCTTCCTATAACTTAATGACAACATTATTATCTGAGCCTCCTCCAACTTAATGACATTATCATCTGAGCTCCCTCTAATTTAATGACAACATTTTTATCTGAGCTCTCTTTAACTTAATGACAACATTATAATCTGAGCTTCTTTTAACTTAATGCCAACATTATTATCTGACCTCCCTCGTACTTAATGACAAAATTATTATCTGAGCTCCCTCTAACTTAATGACATTATTATCTGAGCTCCATGTAACTCATTTAACATTATTATCTGAGCTTCCTCTAACTTAATGACAACATTATTTTCTGAACCTCCTCTAACTTATTGACAATATTATCTGAGCTCCCTCTAACTTAATGACAATATTATTATTTGAGCTCCCTCTAACGTAATGACAATATTATTATCTGAGCCTCCTCTAACTTTATGACATTATTATCTCAGATACCTCTAATTTAATGACAACATTATTATCTGAGCCTCCTGTAACCCAATGTCAAAATAATTATCTGAGCCTCCTCTAACAGATTGACAACATTATTATCTGAGCCTCCTCTAACGGATTGACAACATTATTATCTGACCCCTTTCTAACTTAATGACATTATTATCTGAGCTCCCTCTAACTTAATTTAACATTATTATCTGAGCTTCCTCTAACTTAATGACAACATTATTTTCTGAACCTCCTCTAACTTATTGACATTTTATCTGAGCTCCCTCTAACTTAATGACAACATTATTACCTGAGTCTCCTCTAATTTAATTGACAACATTATTATCTGAGCCTCCTCTAACTTAAATACAACATTACTATCTGAGCCTCCTCTGACGTAACGACAACATTATTATCTGAGCCTCCTCTAACTTAATGACAACATTATTATCTTAGATACCTCTAACGTAATGACAACATTAATATCTGACCTCCCTCTATTTTGATTACAACATTGTTTTCCGACCTCCCTCTAACCTAATACAACATTATTATCTGAGCCTCCTCTAACTTAAAAACAACACTATTATCTGAAACGCCCCTAACTTAATGACATTATTATCTGAGCCTCCTTTAACCTTATGACATTATTATCTCATCTCCCTCTAACTTTATGACAACATTAGTATCTGAGCCTTCTCTAACCTAATGATATTATTATCTGAGCTTCCTCTAACCTAATGACAACATTATTATGTGAGCCTCCACTAACTTAATGACATCATTATAATCTGAGCCTCCTCTAACTTAAATACAACATTATTATCCGAGCCTCCTCTAACTTAACGACAACATTATAATCTGAGCCTCCTCTAACTTAATGACAACATTATAATATGAGCCTCCTCTAATTTAATTGACAACATTATTATCTGAGCCTCTTCTAACGTAATGACATTATTATCTGAGCTCCCTCAAACTTAATACAACATTATTATCTGAGCTTCCTCTAACTTAATGACAACATTATTATCTGAGCCTCCTCTAACTTATTGACAACATTATTATCTGAGCCTCCTCTAACTTAATGACAACATTATTTTCTGAACCTCCTCTAACTTATTGACATTATTATCTGAGCTTCCTCTAATTTAATGACAACATTATTACCTGTGTCTCCTCTAATTTAAGTGACAACATTATTATCTGAGCCTCCTCTAACTTAAATACAACATTATTATCTGAGCCTCCTCTAACGTAACGACAACATTATTATCTGAGCCTCCTCTAACGTAATGACAAAATTATTATCTGAGCCTCGTCTGACTTTATGACATTATTATCTCAGTTCCCTCTAATTTAATGACAATATGATTATCTGTGCCTCCTCTAACTTAATGACAACATTACTATCTGAGCCTAGTAACGTAATTACAACATTATTATCTGAGCCTCCTCCAACGGATTGACAATATTATTATGTGAGCATCCTCTAACCTAATAACATTATTATCTGAGCTCCCTCTAACTTAATTTAACATTATTATCTGAGCTTCCTCTAACTTAATGACAACATTATTTTCTGAACATCCTTTAACTTTTTGACATTATTATCTGAGCTCCCTCCAACTAAATGACAACATTATTATCTGAGTCTCCTGTAACCCAATGACAACATTATTATCTGAGCCTCCTCTAACTTTATGACATTATTATCTCAGCTCCCTCTAATTTAATGACAACATTATTATCTGTGCCTCCTCTAACTTAATGACAACATTATTATCTGATCTCCCTCCAACTAAATGACAACAATATTATCTGAGCCTCCTGCAATCCAATGACAACATTATTGTCTGGCCTCTTCTAACAGATTGACAACATTATTATCTGAGCCTCCTCTAGAATCATGACATTATCTGAGCACCCTCTAACTTAATACAACATTATTATCTGAGCTTCCTCTAACTTAATGAACACATTACTATCTGAGCCTCCTAACTTAATGACAACATTATTATCTGAGCCTCCTCTAACGGATTGACAACATTATTATCTGAGCCTCCTCTAACTTAATGACATTATTATCTGAGCTCGCTCTAACTTAATTTAACATTATTATCTGAGCTTTCTCTATTTTAACGACAACATTATTTTCTGAACCTCCTCTTACTTATTGACATTATTATATGAGTCTCCTCTAACTTAATAACAACATTATTACATGAGCCCCCTCAAGGTTATTGACAATATTATCTGAGCCTCCTCTAACTTAATTCCATTATTATCTGAGCTCCCTCTAACCTAATACAACATTATTATCTGAAATACCTCTAACTTTTGACAACATTATTATCTGAGCCTCCTCTAACTTAATGACAACATTATTATCTGAGATACCTCTAACGTAATGACAACATTAATTTCTGACCTTCTTTTAACTTAATGACAACATTAATATCTGACCTCCTTCTAACTTAATGATAACATTATTATCTGAGCCTCCTCTATTTTGATTACAACTTTGTTTTCTGACCTCCTTCTAACCTAATACAACATTATTATCTGAGCCTCCTCTAACTTAATGACAACACTATTATCTGAGCCTCCCCTAACTTAATGACATTATTATCTGAGCCTCCTCTAACATTATGACATTATTATCTCAGCTCCCTCTAATTTAATGACAACATTATTATCTGTGCCTCCTCTAACTTAAAGACAACATTATTATCTGATCTCCCTCTAACTTTATGACAATATTAGTATCTGAGCCTTCTCTAACCTAATGATATTATTATCTGAGCCTCCTCTAACTTAACGACAACCTTATTATCTCTGCTTCCTCTAACTAATTGACAACATTATTATCGGAGCTCCCCCTAACTTAATAACAACATTATTATCTGAGCTTCCTACAACTTAATGACAACATTATTATCTGAGCTCCCTCTATCTTAATGACAACATGATTATCTCAGCTCCCTCTAACGTAAAGACAAAATTATCATCTGACCTCCTTCTAACATAATGACAACATTAATATATGAACTTCCTCTATTTTATCGTCAACATTATTATCTGACTTTCTTCTAACTTGATTACAACATTATTTTCTGACCTCCCGCTAACTTAATGACAACATTATTATCTTAGCTTCCTCTAACTTAATGAAAACATTATAATCTGAGGTTCCTCCAACATAATGACGTTATCGTCTGAGCTTCCTCTAAATGACAACATTATCATCTGAGCTCCCTTTATCCAAATTACAACATTATTACCTGAGCCTCCTCTAACTTATTGACAACATTATTATCTGATCTCCCTCTAACTTAATGACAACATTAATATCTGAGCCTCCTCTAACGTAATGACCACATTATTATCTGAACTCCCTCTAACTTAATGGCAACATTATTATCTGAGCCTTCACTAACGTAATGACAACATGATTATCTGAGGTCCCTCTAACTTAATGACAACATTATTGTCTGAGCTCCCTCTAACTTAATGACAACATTTTTATCTGAGTTTTCTCTAACTTAATGACAGCATTTTTATCTGATCTTCCTATAACTTATTGACAACATTATTATCTGAGCCACCTCTAACTAAATGACATTATCATCTGGGCTCCTTCTAATTTAATAACAACATTTTTTTCTGAGATCTCTTTAACTTAATGACAACATTATAATCTGAGCTTCTTTTAACTTAATGCCAACATTATTATCTGACCTCCCTCGTACTTAATGACAACATTAATATCTGAGCTCCCTCTAACTTAATGACATTATTATCTGAGCTCAATCAAACTTAATTTAACATTATTATCTGAGCTTCCTCTAACTTAATGACAACATTATTTTCTGAACCACCTCTAAATTATTGACATTATCTGAGCTTCCTCTAACTTAATGACAACATTATTATTTGAGCTCCCTCTAATTTAATGACAACATTATTATCTGTGCCTCCTCTAACTTAATGACAACATTATTATCTGATCTCTCTCCAACTAAATGGCAACATTATTATCTGAGCCTCCTGTAACCCAATGACAACATTATTATCTGAGCATCCTCTAACAGATTGACAACATTATTATCTGAGCCTCCTCTAGCTTAATAACATTATTATCTGAGCACCCTCTAACTTAATACAACATTATTATCGGAGCTTCCTCTATCTTAATTACAACATTACTATCTGAGCCTCCTCTAACGGATTTACAACATTATTATCTGAGCCCCCTCTAACATAATGACATTATTATCTGAGCTCCCTTTAACTTAATTTAACATTATTATCTGACCTCCCTCTAACCTAATGACAACATTATTTTCTGAGCTCCCTCCAACTTAATGACAACATTATTATCTGAGCTTCCTCTAAGTTAATGACACCATTACTATCAGAGCTTCCTCTAACTTAACGACCACATTAATATCTGAGCCTCCTCTAACATAATGACAACATTATTATCTGAGCCTCCTCTAACTTAATGACAACAATATTATCTGATCTTTCTCTAACTAAATGACAACATTATTATCTGAGCCTCCTGTAACGTAATGACAACAATATTATTTAAGCCTCCTCTAACTTAAAGACATTATTATCTCAGCCTCCTTTAACTTAATGGCATTATTGTCTGAGCTCCCTCTAACTTAATGACAACATTATTATATCAGCCTCCTCTAACCTAATGACAACATTATTATCTGAGCCTCCTCCAATTTAAGTGACAACAATATTATCTGAGCCTCCTCTAACCTAATGACAACAGTATTATCTGAGGTCCCTCTATCTTAATGACAACATTATTATCTGAGCCTCCTGTAACTTAATGACAAAATTATTATCTGAGCCTCCTGCAACTTAATGACAAAATTATTATCTGATCCGCCTCTAACTTAATGACAACATTATTATCTGATCTCCCTCTAACTAAATGACAACATTATTATCTGAGCCTCCTGTAACGTAATGACAACATTATTTTTCTAAGCCTCCTCTAACCTAATGACATCATTATTATCTGAGCCTCCTCTAACTTAACGACAACATTATTAACTCAGCCTCCTCTAACGTTATGACATTATTATCTCAATTACCTCTAATTTAATAACAACATTATTATCTGAGTCTTCTCTGACTTAATGACCACATTATTATCTGAACCACTTCTAACTTAATGGCAACATTATTATATGAGCCTCCTTTAACGGATTGACAACACTATTATCTGAGAACCCTCTAACTTAATTACATTATTGTCTGAGCCCCCTCTAACTTAATGACATTATTATCTGAGCTCCCTCTAACTTATTTTAACATTATATTCTGAGCCTCCTCTAACTTAATGACAACATTATTTTCTGAACCTCCTCTACCTTATTGACATTATTATCTGAGCTCCCTCTAACTTAAATACAACATTATTATCTGAGCCTCCTCTAACGTAATGACAACATTATTATCTGAGCCTCCTCTAACTTTATGACATTATTATCTCAGCTCCCTCTAATTTAATGACAATATTATTATCTGTGCCTCCTCTAACTTAATGACAACATTACTATCTGAGCATCCTAACGTAATGACAACATTATTATCTGAGCATCCTCTAACTTAATGACATTATTATCTGAGTTCTCTCTAACTTAATGTAACATTATTATCTGAGCTTCCTCTAACTTGATGACAACATTATTTTCTGAACCTCCTCTAACTTTTTGACATTATTATCTGAGCTCCCTCTAACTTAATGAAAACACTATTATCTGAGCCGCCTCTAACGGATTGACAACATTATTATCTGAGCCTCCTTTAACTTAATGACATTTTTATCTGAGTCTCCTCTAACAGATTGACAACATTAATATCTGAGCCTCCTTTAGCTTAATGACATTATTATCTGAGCACCCTCTAACTTAATAGAACATTATTACCTGAGCCTCCTCTAATTTAATTGACAACATTAATATCTGAGCATCCTGTAACTTAAATACAACATTAATATCTGAGCCTCCTCTAACTTAACGACAACTTTATTATCTGAGCCTCCTCTAACTTAATGACAACATTATTATCTGAGCCTCCTCTAACTTTATGACATTATTATCTCAGCTCCCTCTAATTTAATGACAACATTATTATCTGTGCCTCCTCTAACTTAATGACAACATTATTATCTGATCACCCTGCATCTATATGACAACATTATTATCTGAGCTTCCTGTAACCCAATGACAACATTATTGTCTGCCCTCCTCTAACAGATTGACAACATTATTAACTGAGCTTCCTCTAACTTAAAGACTACATTACTATCTGAGCCTCCTAACGTAATGACAACACTATTATCTGAGCCTCCACTAACGGATTGAAAACATTATTATCTGAGCCTCCTCTAACTTAATTTAACATAATTATCTGAGCTTCCTCTATTTTAATGACAACATTATTTTCTGAACCTCCTCTAACTTAATGCCATTATTATCTGAGCTCCCTCTAACTTAATACAAAATTATTATCTGAGCTCCCTCTAACTTAATGACAACATTATTATCTGAGCCTCCTCTAACTTAATGACAACATTATTATCTGACCCTACTCTAATTTAATTGACAACATTATTGTCTAAGCCTCATCTAACTTAATGACAAAATTATTATCTGAGATACCTCTAACGTAATGACAACATTATTATCTGACCTCCTTCTAACTTAATGACAACATTAATATTTGACCTCCCTTTAACTTAATGACAACATTATTATCTGATCTCTCTCCAACTAAATGACAACATTACTATCTGAGCCTCCTACCTTAATGACAACATTATTATCTGAACCTCCTCTAACGGATTGACAACATTATTATCTGAGCCCCCTCTAACTTAATGGCATTATTATCTGAGCTCCCTCTAACTTAATTTAACATTATTATCTGAGCTTTCTCTAACTTAATTACAACATTATATTCTGAACCTCCTCTAACTTATTGACGTTATTATCTGAGCTCCCTCTAACTTAATAACAACATTATTACCTGAGTTTCCTCTAATTTAATTGACAACATTATTATCTGAGCCTCCTCTAACTTAAATACAACATTATTATGTGAGCCTCCTCTAACTTAACGACAACTTGATTATCTGAGCCTCGTCTAACTTAATGACAACATTATTATCTGAGCCTCCTCTAACTTTATGACATTATTATCTCAGCTCCCTCTAATTTAATGACCACATTATTATCTGAGCCTCCTGTAACCCAATGTCAACATAATTATCTGAGCCTCCTCTAACAGATTGACAACATTATTATCTGAGCCTCCTCTAGCTTAATGACATTATTTTCTGAGCACCCTCTAACTTAATACAACATTATTATCTGAGCTTCCTCTAACTTAATGACAACATTACTATCTGAGCCTCCTAACGTAATGACAACATTATTTTCTGAACCTCCTCTAACTTATTGACATTATTATCTGAGCTCCCTCTAACTTAATGACAACATTATTACCTTGAGTCTCTTCTAATTTATTTGACAACATTATTATCTGAGCCTCCTCTAACTTAAATACAACATTATTATCTGAGCCTCCTCTAACGTAACGACAACATTATTATCTGAACCTCCTCTAACTTAATGACAACATTATTATCTGAGCCTCCTCTAACTTTATGACATTATTATCTCAGCTCCCTCTAATTTAATGACAATATTATTATCTGTGCCTCCTCTAACTTAATGACAACATTACTATCTGAGCCTCCTAACGTAATGACAACATTATTATCTGAGCCTCCTCTAACGGATTGACAATATTATTATCTGAGCATCCTTTAACTTATTGACAATATTATCTGAGCTCCCTCTAACTTAATTTAACATTATTATCTGATCTTCCTCTAACTTAATGACAACATTATTTTCTGAACCTCCTCTAACTTTTTGTCATTATTATGTGAGCTCCCTCTAACTTAATGACAACATTATTATCTGAGCCTCCTCTAACGGATTGACAACAATATTATCTGAGCCTCCGTTAACTTAATGACATTATTATCTGAGCTCCCTCTAACTTAATTTAACATTATTATCTGATCTCCCTCCAACTAAATGACAACATTATTATCTGAGTCTCCTGTAACACAATGACAACATTATTATCTGAGCCTCCTCTAACAGATTGACAACATTAATATCTGAGCCTCCTCTAGCTTAATGACATTATTATCTGAGCACACTCTAACTTAATACAACATTATTACCTGAGGCGCCTGTAATTTAATTGACAACATTAATATCTGATCCTCCTCTATCTTAACGACAACATTATTATCTGAGCCTCCTCTAACTTAATGACAACATTATTATCTGAGCCTCCACTAACTTTATGACATTATTATCTCAGCTCCCTCTAATGTAATGACAACGTTATTTTCTGTGCCTCCTCTAACTTAATGACAATATTATTATCTGATCTCCCTCCAACTAAATGACAACATTATTATCTGAGCCTCCTGTAACCCAATGACAACATTATTGTCTGGCCTCCTCTAACAGATTGACAACATTATTATCTGAGCCTCCTCTAGAATCATGACATTATCTGAGCACCCTCTAACGTAATACAACATTATTATCTAAGCTTCCTCTAACTTAATGACAACATTACTATCTGAGCCTCCTATCTTAATGACAACCTTATTATCTGAGCCTCCACTAACGTAATGACAACATTATTATCAGAGCCTACTCTAATTTAATTGACAACATTATTGTCTAAGCCTCATCTAACTTAATGACAACATTATTATCTGAGATACCTCTAACGTAATGACAACATTATTATCTGACCTCCTTCTAACTTAATAACAACATTAATATCTGACCTCCCTCTAACTTAATGATAACATTATTATCTGAGCCTCCTCTAACTTAATGACAACACTACTATCTGAGCCTCCCCTAACTTAATGACATTATTATCTGAGCCTCCTCTAACTCTATGACATTATTATCTCAGCTCCCTCTAATTTAATGACAACTATATTATCTGTGCCTCCTCTAACTTAATGACAACATTATTATCTGATCTCCCTCTAACTTTATGACAACATTAGTATCTGAGCCTTCTCTAACCTAATGATATTATTAACTGAGCTACTTCTAACTTAATGACAACATTATTATCTGAGCATCCTCTAACTTAATGACAACATTATTATCTGAGCCCCCTCTAACGTAATGACAACCTTATTATCAGTGCTTCCTCTAACTAATTGACAACATTATTATCGGAGCTCCCCCTAACTTAATAACAACATTATTATCTGAGCTTCCTATAACTTAATGACAACATTATTATCTGAGCTCCCTCTATCTTAATGACAAAATGATTATCTCAGCTCCCTCTAACGTAATGAAAACATTATTATCTGAGCTTCCTCCAACATAATGACGTTATCGTCTGAGCTCCCTCTAAATAATGACAACATTTTTATCTGAGCTCCCTTCAACTTAATGACAAAATTATTATCTGAGCTTCTTTTAACTTAATGCAACATTATTATCTGACCTCCCTCGTACTTAATGACAACATTATTATCTGAGCACCCTCTAACTTAATGACAACATTATTATCTGAGCTTCCTCTAACTTAATGAAAACATTATTATCTTAGCTTCCTCCAGCATAATGACGTTATCGTCTGAGCTCCCTCTAATTAAATGATAACATTTTTATCTGAGCTCCCTTCAACTTAATGACAAAATTATTATCTGAGCTTCTTTTAACTTAATGACAACATTATTATCTGACCTCCCTCGTACTTAATGACAACATTATTATCTGAGCACCCTCTAACTTAATGACAACATTATTATCTGAGCTTCCTCTAAATGACAACATTGTTAACTGAGAATCCTCTAACCTAATGAAAACATTATTATCTGAGCTCCCTTTAACCTAATTACAACAATATTACCTGAGCCTTCTCTAACTTATTGACAACATTATTATCTGATCTCCCTCTAGCTTAATGAGATCATTATTATCTGATCCTCCTCTAGCATAATGACAACATTATTATCTGAACTCCCTCTAACTTAATGACAACATTATTATCTAATTCTCCTCTGATTTAATGACATTTTTAACTGAACTTCCTCTAATTTAATAAGAACATTATAACCTTAGCCTACTCTACATTAATGACAACATTATTATCTGAGCCTCCTCTAATTTAATGATAACACTATTATCTGAGCCTCCTCTAACTTAATGACCACATTATTATCTGAACTCCCTCTAACTTAATGGCAACATTATTATCTGAGCCTCCACTAACGTAATGACAACATGATTATCTGACGTCCCTCTAACTTAATGACAACATTATTGTCTGAGCTCCCTCTAACTTAATGACAACAATTTTATCTGAGTTTTCTATAACCTAATGACAGCATTTTTATCTGAGCTTCCTATAACTTAATGACAACATTATTATCTGAGCCTCCTCCAACTTAATGACATTATCATCTGAGCTCCCTCTAATTTAATGACAACATTTTTATCTGAGCTCTCTTTAACTTAATGACAACATTATAATCTGAGCTTCTTTTAACTTAATGCCAACATTATTATCTGACCTCCCTCGTACTTAATGACAAAATTATTATCTGAGCTCCCTCTAACTTAATGACATTATTATCTGAGCTCCATGTAACTCATTTAACATTATTATCTGAGCTTCCTCTAACTTAATGACAACATTATTTTCTGAACCTCCTCTAACTTATTGACAATATTATCTGAGCTCCCTCTAACCTAATGACAATATTATTATTTGAGCTCCCTCTAACGTAATGACAATATTATTATCTGAGCCTCCTCTAACTTTATGACATTATTATCTCAGATACCTCTAATTTAATGACAACATTATTATCTGAGCCTCCTGTAACCCAATGTCAAAATAATTATCTGAGCCTCCTCTAACAGATTGACAACATTATTATCTGAGCCTCCTCTAACGGATTGACAACATTATTATCTGAGCCCTCTCTAACTTAATGACATTAATATCTGAGCTCCCTCTAACTTAATTTAACATTATTATCTGACCTTCCTCTAACTTAATGACAACATTATTTTCTGAACCTCCTCTAACTTATTGACATTTTATCTGAGCTCCCTCTAACTTAATGACAACATTATTACCTGAGTCTCCTCTAATTTAATTGACAACATTATTATCTGAGCCTCCTCTAACTTAAATACAACAATACTATCTGAGCCTCCTCTGACGTAACGACAACATTATTATCTGAGCCTCCTCTAACTTAATGACAACATTATTATCTTAGATACCTCTAACGTAATGACAACATTATTATCTGACCTCCTTCTAACTTAATGACCACATTAATATCTGACCTCCCTCTATTTTGATTACAACATTGTTTTCCGACCTCCCTCTAACCTAATACAACATTATTATCTGAGCCTCCTCTAACTTAAAGACAACACTATTATCTGAAACGCCCCTAACTTAATGACATTATTATCTGAGCCTCCTTTAAACTTATGACATTATTATCTCATCTCCCTCTAACTTTATGACAACATTAGTATCTGAGCCTTCTCTAACCTAATGATATTATTATCTGAGCTTCCTCTAACCTAATGACAACATTATTATGTGAGCCTCCACTAACTTAATGACATCATTATAATCTGAGCCTCCTCTAACTTAAATACAACATTATTATCCAAGCCTCCTCTAACTTAACGACAACATTATAATCTGAGCCTCCTCTAACTTAATGACAACATTATAATATGAGCCTCCTCTAATTTAATTGACAACATTATTATCTGAGCCTCTTCTAACGTAATGACATTATTATCTGAGCTCCCTCAAACTTAATACAACATTATTATCTGAGCTTCCTCTAACTTAATGACCACATTATTGTCTGAGCTCCCTCTAACCAATTGGCAACATTATTATCTGAGCCTCCTCTAACTTAAATACAAATTTATTATCTGAGCCTCCTCTAACTTAACGACAACATTATAATCTGAGCCACCTCTAACTTAATGACAACATAATTATCTGAGCCTCCTCTAACTTTATGACATTATTAACTCAGCTCACTCTAATTTAATGACAACATTATTATCTGTGCCTCCTCTAACTTAATGACAACATTATTATCTGAGCTCCTCTAGCTTAATGACATTATTATCTGAGCACCCTCTAACTTAATACAACATTATTATCTGAGCTTCATCTAACTTAATGACAACATTACTATCTGAGCCACCTAACTTAATGACAACATTATTATCTGAGCCTCCTCTAACGGATTGACAACATTATTATCTGAGCCCCCTCTAACTTAATGGCATTATTATCTGAGCTCCCTCTAACTTAATTTAACATTATTATCTGAGCTTCCTCTAACTTAATGACAACATTATTATCTGAGCCTCCTCTAACTTATTGACAACATTATTATCTGAGCCTCATTTAACTTAATGACAACATTATTTTCTGAACCTCCTCTAACTTATTGACATTATTATCTGAGCTTCCTCTAATTTAATGACAACATTATTACCTGAGTCTCCTCTAATTTAAGTGACAACATTATTATCTGAGCCTCCTCTAACTTAAATACAACATTATTATCTGAGCCTCCTCTAACGTAACGACAACATTATTATCTGAGCCTCCTCTAACGTAATGACAACATTATTATCTGAGCCTCGTCTGACTTTATGACATTATTATCTCAGTTCCCTCTAATTTAATGACAATATTATTATCTGTGCCTCCTCTAACT
Source organism: Prosapia bicincta (assembly GCA_036971475.1). Lineage (NCBI taxonomy): Eukaryota > Metazoa > Arthropoda > Insecta > Hemiptera > Cercopidae > Prosapia > Prosapia bicincta. Next base: position 82,918,479 of record JBAIZL010000005.1, read on the forward strand.
TAATGACAACATTACTATCTGAGCCTAGTAACGTAATTACAACATTATTATCTGAGCCTCCTCCAACGGATTGACAATATTATTATGTGAGCATCCTCTAACCTAATAACATTATTATCTGAGCTCCCTCTAACTTAATTTAACATTATTATCTGAGCTTCCTCTAACTTAATGACAACATTATTTTCTGAACATCCTTTAACTTTTTGACATTATTATCTGAGCTCCCTCCAACTAAATGACAACATTATTATCTGAGTCTCCTGTAACCCAATGACAACATTATTATCTGTGCCTCCTCTAACTTAATGACAACATTATTATCTGATCTCCCTCCAACTAAATGACAACAATATTATCTGAGCCTCCTGCAATCCAATGACAACATTATTGTCTGGCCTCTTCTAACAGATTGACAACATTATTATCTGAGCCTCCTCTAGAATCATGACATTATCTGAGCACCCTCTAACTTAATACAACATTATTATCTGAGCTTCCTCTAACTTAATGAACACATTACTATCTGAACCTCCTAACTTAATGACAATATTATTATCTGAGCCTCCTCTAACGGATTGACAACATTATTATCTGAGCCTCCTCTAACTTAATGACATTATTATCTGAGCTCGCTCTAACTTAATTTAACATTATTATCTGAGCTTTCTCTATTTTAACGACAACATTATTTTCTGAACCTCCTCTTACTTATTGACATTATTATATGAGTCTCCTCTAACTTAATAACAACATTATTACATGAGCCCCCTCAAGTTTATTGACAATATTATCTGAGCCTCCTCTAACTTAATTCCATTATTATCTGAGCTCCCTCTAACTTAATACAACATTATTATCTGAAATCCCTCTAACTTTTGACAACATTATTATCTGAGCCTCCTCTAACTTAATGACAACATTATTATCTGAGATACCTCTAACGTAATGACAACATTAATATCTGACCTTCTTTTAACCTAATGACAACATTAATATCTGACCTCCTTCTAACTTAATGATAACATTATTATCTGAGCCTCCTCTATTTTGATTACAACTTTGTTTTCTGACCTCCTTCTAACCTAATACAACATTATTATCTGAGCCTCCTCTAACTTAATGACAACACTATTATCTGAGCCTCCCCTAACTTAATGACATTATTATCTGAGCCTCCTCTAACTTTATGACATTATTATCTCAGCTCCCTCTAATTTAATGACAACATTATTATCTGTGCCTCCTCTAACTTAAAGACAACATTATTATCTGATCTCCCTCTAACTTTATGACAATATTAGTATCTGAGCCTTCTCTAATCTAATGATATTATTATCTGAGCCTCCTCTAACTTAACGACAACCTTATTATCTCTGCTTCCTCTAACTAATTGACAACATTATTATCGGAGCTCCCCCTAACTTAATAACAACATTATTATCTTAGCTTCCTCTAACTTAATGAAAACATTATAATCTGAGGTTCCTCCAACATAATGACGTTATCGTCTGAGCTTCCTCTAAATGACAACATTATCATCTGAGCTCCCTTTATCCAAATTACAACATTATTACCTGAGCCTCCTCTAACTTATTGACAACATTATTATCTGATCTCCCTCTAACTTAATGACAACATTAATATCTGAGCCTCCTCTAACGTAATGACAACATTATTATCTGAGCCTCCTCTAATTTAATAACAACATTATTACATGAGCCTCCTCTAATTTAATGATAACATTATTATCTGAGCCTCCTCTAACGTAATGACCACATTATTATCTGAACTCCCTCTAACTTAATGGCAACATTATTATCTGAGCCTTCACTAACGTAATGACAACATGATTATCTGAGGTCCCTCTAACTTAATGACAACATTATTGTCTGAGCTCCCTCTAACTTAATGACAACATTTTTATCTGAGTTTTCTCTAACTTAATGACAGCATTTTTATCTGATCTTCCTATAACTTATTGACAACATTATTATCTGAGCCTCCTCTAACTAAATGACATTATCATCTGGGCTCCTTCTAATTTAATAACAACATTTTTTTCTGAGATCTCTTTAACTTAATGACAACATTATAATCTGAGCTTCTTTTAACTTAATGCCAACATTATTATCTGACCTCCCTCGTACTTAATGACAACATTAATATCTGAGCTCCCTCTTACTTAATGACATTATTATCTGAGCTCAATCAAACTTAATTTAACTTTATTATCTGAGCTTCCTCTAACTTAATGACAACATTATTTTCTGAACCTCCTCTAAATTATTGACATTATCTGAGCTTCCTCTAACTTAATGACAACATTATTATTTGAGCTCCCTCTAATTTAATGACAACATTATTATCTGTGCCTCCTCTAACTTAATGACAACATTATTATCTGATCTCTCTCCAACTAAATGGCAACATTATTATCTGAGCCTCCTGTAACCCAATGACAACATTATTATCTGAGCATCCTCTAACAGATTGACAACATTATTATCTGAGCCTCCTCTAGCTTAATAACATTATTATCTGAGCACCCTCTAACTTAATACAACATTATTATCGGAGCTTCCTCTATCTTAATTACAACATTACTATCTGAGCCTCCTCTAACGGATTTACAACATTATTATCTGAGCCCCCTCTAACATAATGACATTATTATCTGAGCTCCCTTTAACTTAATTTAACATTATTATCTGACCTCCCTCTAACTTAATGACAACATTATTTTCTGAGCTCCCTCCAACTTAATGACAACATTATTATCTGAGCTTCCTCTAAGTTAATGACACCATTACTATCAGAGCTTCCTCTAACTTAACGACCACATTATTATCTGAGCCTCCTCTAACATAATAACAACATTATTATCTGAGCCTCCTCTAACTTAATGACAACAATATTATCTGATCTTTCTCTAACTAAATGACAACATTATTATCTGAGCCTCCTGTAACGTAATGACAACAATATTATTTAAGCCTCCTCTAACTTAAAGACATTATTATCTCAGCCTCCTTTAACTTAATGGCATTATTGTCTGAGCTCCCTCTAACTTAATGACAACATTATTATCTCAGCCTCCTCTAACCTAATGACAACATTATTATCTGAGCCTCCTCCAATTTAAGTGACAACAATATTATCTGAGCCTCCTCTAACCTAATGACAACAGTATTATCTGAGGTCCCTCTATCTTAATGACAACATTATTATCTGAGCCTCCTGTAACTTAATGACAAAATTATTATCTGAGCCTCCTGCAACTTAATGACAAAATTATTATCTGATCCGCCTCTAACTTAATGACAACATTATTATCTGATCTCCCTCTAACTAAATGACAACATTATTATCTGAGCCTCCTGTAACGTAATGACAACATTATTTTTCTAAGCCTCCTCTAACCTAATGACAACATTATTATCTGAGCCTCCTCTAACTTAACGACAACATTATTAACTCAGCCTCCTCTAACGTTATGACATTATTATCTCAATTACCTCTAATTTAATAACAACATTATTATCTGAGTCTTCCCTGACTTAATGACCACATTATTATTTGAACCTCTTCTAACTTAATGGCAACATTATTATATGAGCCTCCTTTAACGGATTGACAACACTATTATCTGAGAACCCTCTAACTTAATTACATTATTGTCTGAGCTCCCTCTAACTTGATACAACATTATTATCTGAGCCTCCTCTAACCTCATGACATTATTATCTGAGCTGCCTCTAACGTAATGACAACATTATTATCTGAGCCTCCTCTAGCTAAATGACATTATTATCTGAGCTCCCTCTAATTAAATGACAACATTATCATCTGGCCGTCCTCTAAATTAATGAAAACATTACTATCCGAGCCTCCTCTAATATAATGATAACATTATTATCTGAGCCTCCTCTAGTTTAGTAAGAACATTATTATCTGAGCCTCTTCTAACTTAATGACAACATTATTATCTGAACCTCCTCTAACTTAATGACAACATTATTATCTGAGCCTCCTCTAATTTAATTGACAACAATATTATCTGAGCCTCCTCTAACGTAATGACAACATTATTATCTGAGCTCCTTCTAACGTTATGACAACATTATTATCTGAGCCTCCTCTAACTTAATGAAAACATTAGTTTCTGAGCTTCCTCTATTTTTATGACAACATTATTATCTGAGCCTCCTCTAACTTAATGACGTTATCATCTGAGCTCTCTCTAATGTAATGACAACATTATTATCTGAGAACCCTTTTACTTGATGACAACATTATTATCTGAGCTTCTTTTAATTTAATGACAACATTATTATCTGACCTCCCTCCAACTTAATGACAACATTATTATCTGAACTTCCTCTAAGTTTATGACACCATTACTATCAGAGCTTCCTCTACCTCATTGACAATATCATTATCTGATCTCAATCTAACTTAATGACAACGTTATTATCTGACCCTCCTCTAACCTAATGACAACATTATTATATTAGCCTCCTTTAATTTAATGACATTATTGTCTGAGCTCCCTCTAACTTAATGACAACATTATAATCTGAGCCACCTCTAACTTAACGACAACATTATTATCTGAGCCTAATCTAACTTAATGACAACATTATTATCTGAGCTTCCTCTAACTTAATGACAACATTATTATCTCAGCCTCCTCTAACTTAATGACAACTTTATTATTTAAGCTTCCTTTAATTTAATGAGAACATTATTATCTGACCTTCCTCTAACTTAATGACAACATTATTATCTGAACTACCTCTAACTTAAAGACAACTCTATTATCTGAGCCTCCTGTAACTTAATGGCAACATTTAATATCTGAGCTTCCTCTAACTTAATAACAACATTATTTTCTGAGCTCCCTCTAACTTATTGACAAAAATATTAACTGAGCCTCCTCTAACTTAGTGACAACCTTATTATCTGAGCTCCCTTTATCTTAATGACAACATTATTATCTGAGCCTCCTCTAACGTAATGACAACATTATTATCTGAGCCTCCTCTAACTTAATGACAACATTATTATCTGAGCTCCTCCTAACATAATAACAACATTATTATCTAAGCCTCCTGTAACGTAATGACAAGATTATTATCTTAGCCTCCTCTAACGGATTGACAACATTATTATCTGAGCCTCCTCTAATTTAATGTCATTATTATCTGAGCTCCTTCTTACTTAATACAACATTATTATTTGAGCCTCCTCTAACCTAATGACATTATTATCTGAGCTCCCTCTAACTTAATGACAACATTATTATCTGAGCTTCCTCTAAATTAATGACAACAATATTATCTGAGCCTCCTTTAACTTAATGACGATATCATCTGAGCTCCCTCTATTTTAATGACAACATTATTATCTGAGCTCCCTTTAACCTAATGACAACATTATTATCTGAGCCTCTTTTAACTTAATGACATCATTATTATCTGACCTCCCTCTAACTTAATGACAACATTATTATCTGAGCTTCCTCTTACCTAATGACAGCATTATTATCATAGCTCCCTCTAACCTAATTACAACATTATTATCTGTGCCTCCTCTAACTTAATGACAACGTTATTATCTGAGCTCCCTCTAACTTAATGACAACATTATTATCTGAGCTCCCTCTAGCTTAATGACAACATTACTATCTGAGCCTCCTATCTTAATGACAACATTATTATCTGAGCCTCCTCTAACGTAATGACAACATTATTATCAGAGCCTACTCTAATTTAATTGACAACATTATTGTCTAAGCCTCACCTAACTTAATGACAACATTATTATCTGAGATACCTCTAACGTAATGACAACATTATTATCTGACCTCCTTCTAACTTAATAACAACATTAATATCTGACCTCCCTCTAACTTAATGATAACATTATTATCTGAACCTCCTCTAACTTAATGACAACACTACTATCTGAGCCTCCCCTAACTTAATGACATTATTATCTGAGCCTCCTCTAACTCTATGACATTATTATCTCAGCTCCCTCTAATTTAATGACAACTATATTATCTGTGCCTCCTCTAACTTAATGACAACATTATTATCTGATCTCCCTCTAACTTTATGACAACATTAGTATCTGATCCTTCTCTAACCTAATGATATTATTAACTGAGCTACTTCTAACTTAATGACAACATTATTATCTGAGCATCCTCTAACTTAATGACAACATTATTATCTGAGCCCCCTCTAACGTAATGACAACCTTATTATCTGTGCTTCCTCTAACTAATTGACAACATTATTATCGGAGCTCCCCCTAACTTAATAACAACATTATTATCTGAGCTTCCTATAACTTAATGACAACATTATTATCTGAGCTCCCTCTATCTTAATGACAAAATGATTATCTCAGCTCCCTCTAACGTAATGAAAACATTATTATCTGACCTTCCTCCAACATAATGACGTTATCGTCTGAGCTCCCTCTAATTAATTGACAACATTTTTATCTGAGCTCCCTTCAACTTAATGACAAAATTATTATCTGAGCTTCTTTTAACTTAATGCAACATTATTATCTGACCTCCCTCGTACTTAATGACAACATTATTATCTGAGCACCCTCTAACTTAATGACAACATTATTATCTGAGCTTCCTCTAACTTAATGAAAACATTATTATTTGAGCTTCCTACAGCATAATGACGTTATCGTCTGAGCTCCCTCTAATTAAATGACAACATTTTTATCTGAGCTCCCTTCAACTTAATGACAAAATTATTATCTGAGCTTCTTTTAACTTAATGACAACATTATTATCTGACCTCCCTCGTACTTAATGACAACATTATTATCTGAGCACCCTCTAACTTAATGACAACATTATTATCTGAGCTTCCTCTAAATGACAACATTGTTAACTGAGAATCCTCTAACCTAATGAAAACATTATTATCTGAGCTCCCTTTAACCTAATTACAACAATATTACCTGAGCCTTCTCTAACTTATTGACAACATTATTATCTGATCTCCCTCTAGCTTAATGAGATCATTATTATCTGATTCTCCTCTAGCATAATGACAACATTATTATCTGAACTCCCTCTAACTTAATGACAACATTATTATCTAATTCTCCTCTGATTTAATGACATTTTTAACTGAACTTCCTCTAATTTAATAAGAACATTAACCCCTTAGCCTACTCTACATTAATGACAACATTATTATCTGAGCCTCCTCTAATTTAATGATAACACTATTATCTGAGCCTCCTCTAACTTAATGACCACATTATTATCTGAACTCCCTCTAACTTAATGGCAACATTATTATCTGAGCCTCCACTAACGTAATGACAACATGATTATCTGACGTCCCTCTAACTTAATGACAACATTATTGTCTGAGCTCCCTCTAACTTAATGACAACATTTTTATCTGAGTTTTCTATAACCTAATGACAGCATTTTTATCTGAGCTTCCTATAACTTAATGACAACATTATTATCTGAGCCTCCTCCAACTTAATGACATTATCATCTGAGCTCCCTCAAATTTAATGACAACATTTTTATCTGAGCACTCTTTAACTTAATGACAACATTATAATCTGAGCTTCTTTTAACTTAATGCCAACATTATTATCTGACCTCCCTCGTACTTAATGACAAAATTATTATCTGAGCTCCCTCTAACTTAATGACATTATTATCTGAGCTCCATGTAACTCATTTAACATTATTATCTGAGCTTCCTCTAACTTAATGACAACATTATTTTCTGAACCTCCTCTAACTTATTGACAATATTATCTGAGCTCCCTCTAACTTAATGACAATATTATTATTTGAGCTCCCTCTAACGTAATGACAATATTATTATCTGAGCCTCCTCTAACTTTATGACATTATTATCTCAGATACCTCTAATTTAATGACAACATTATTATCTGAGCCTCCTGTAACCCAATGTCAAAATAATTATCTGAGCCTCCTCTAACAGATTGACAACATTATTATCTGAGCCTCCTCTAACGGATTGACAACATTATTATCTGAGCCCTCTCTAACTTGATGACATTATTATTAGAGCTCCCTCTAACTTAATTTAACATTATTATCTGAGCTTCCTCTAACTTATTGACAACATTATTTTCTGAACCTCCTCTAACTTATTGACATTTTATCTGAGCTCCCTCTAACTTAATGACAACATTATTACCTGAGTCTCCTCTAATTTAATTGACAACATTATTATCTGAGCCTCCTCTAACTTAAATACAACATTACTATCTGAGCCTCCTCTGACGTAACGACAACATTATTATCTGAGCCTCCTCTAACTTCATGACAACATTATTATCTTAGATACCTCTAACGTAATGACAACATTATTATCTGACCTCCTTCTAACTTAATGACAACATTAATATCTGACCTCCCTCTATTTTGATTACAACATTGTTTTCCGACCTCCCTCTAACCTAATACAACATTATTATCTGAGCCTCCTCTAACTTAAAGACAACACTATTATCTGAAACGCCCCTAACTTAATGACATTATTATCTGAGCCTCCTTTAACCTTATGACATTATTATCTCATCTCCCTCTAACTTTATGACAACATTAGTATCTGAGCCTTCTCTAACCTAATGATATTATTATCTGAGCTTCCTCTAACCTAATGACAACATTATTATGTGAGCCTCCACTAACTTAATGACATCATTATAATCTGAGCCTCCTCTAACTTAAATACAACATTATTATCCGAGCCTCCTCTAACTTAACGACAACATTATAATCTGAGCCTCCTCTAACTTAATGACAACATTATAATATGAGCCTCCTCTAATTTAATTGACAACATTATTATCTGAGCCTCTTCTAACGTAATGACATTATTATCTGAGCTCCCTCAAACTTAATACAACATTATTATCTGAGCTTCCTCTAACTTAATGACCACATTATTGTCTGAGCTCCCTCTAACCAATTGGCAACATTATTATCTGAGCCTCCTCTAACTTAAATACAACATTATTATCTGAGCCTCCCCTAACTTAACGACAACATTATAATCTGAGCCACCTCTAACTTAATGACAACATAATTATCTGAGCCTCCTCTAACTTTATGACATTATTAACTCAGCTCACTCTAATTTAATGACAACATTATTATCTGTGCCTCCTCTAACTTAATGACAACATTATTATCTGAGCCTCCTCTAGCTTAATGACATTATTATCTGAGCACCCTCTAACTTAATACAACATTATTATCTGAGCTTCATCTAACTTAATGACAACATTACTATCTGAGCCACCTAACTTAATGACAACATTATTATCTGAGCCTCCTCTAACGGATTGACAACATTATTATCTGAGCCCCCTCTAACTTAATGGCATTATTATCTGAGCTCCCTCTATCTTAATTTAACATTATTATCTGAGCTTCCTCTAACTTAATGACAACATTATTATCTGAGCCTCCTCTAACTTATTGACAACATTATTATCTGAGCCTCCTCTAACTTAATGACAACATTATTTTCTGAACCTCCTCTAACTTATTGACATTATTATCTGAGCTTCCTCTAATTTAATGACAACATTATTACCTGAGTCTCCTCTAATTTAAGTGACAACATTATTATCTGAGCCTCCTCTAACTTAAATACAACATTATTATCTGAGCCTCCTCTAACGTAACGACAACATTATTATCTGAGCCTCCTCTAACGTAATGACAACATTATTATCTGAGCCTCGTCTGACTTTATGACATTATTATCTCAGTTCCCTCTAATTTAATGACAATATTATTATCTGTGCCTCCTCTAACTTAATGACAACATTACTATCTGAGCCTAGTAACGTAATTACAACATTATTATCTGAGCCTCCTCCAACGGATTGACAATATTATTATGTGAGCATCCTCTAACCTAATAACATTATTATCTGAGCTCCCTCTAACTTAATTTAACATTATTATCTGAGCTTCCTCTAACTTAATGACAACATTATTTTCTGAACATCCTTTAACTTTTTGACATTATTATCTGAGCTCCCTCCAACTAAATGACAACATTATTATCTGAGTCTCCTGTAACCCAATGACAACATTATTATCTGAGCCTCCTCTAACTTTATGACATTATTATCTCAGCTCCCTCTAATTTAATGACAACATTATTATCTGTGCCTCCTCTAACTTAATGACAACATTATTATCTGATCTCCCTCCAACTAAATGACAACAATATTATCTGAGCCTCCTGCAATCCAATGACAACATTATTGTCTGGCCTCTTCTAACAGATTGACAACATTATTATCTGAGCCTCCTCTAGAATCATGACATTATCTGAGCACCCTCTAACTTAATACAACATTATTATCTGAGCTTCCTCTAACTTAATGAACACATTACTATCTGAGCCTCCTAACTTAATGACAACATTATTATCTGAGCCTCCTCTAACGGATTGACAACATTATTATCTGAGCCTCCTCTAACTTAATGACATTATTATCTGAGCTCGCTCTAACTTAATTTAACATTATTATCTGAGCTTTCTCTATTTTAACGACAACATTATTTTCTGAACCTCCTCTTACTTATTGACATTATTATATGAGTCTCCTCTAACTTAATAACAACATTATTACATGAGCCCCCTCAAGTTTATTGACAATATTATCTGAGCCTCCTCTAACTTAATTCCATTATTATCTTAGCTCCCTCTAACTTAATACAACATTATTATCTGAAATCCCTCTAACTTTTGACAACATTATTATCTGAGCCTCCTCTAACTTAATGACAACATTATTATCTGAGATACCTCTAACGTAATGACAACATTAATTTCTGACCTTCTTTTAACTTAATGACAACATTAATATCTGACCTCCTTCTAACTTAATGATAACATTATTATCTGAGCCTCCTCTATTTTGATTACAACTTTGTTTTCTGACCTCCTTCTAACCTAATACAACATTATTATCTGAGCCTCCTCTAACTTAATGACAACACTATTATCTGAGCCTCCCCTAACTTAATGACATTATTATCTGAGCCTCCTCTAACTTTATGACATTATTATCTCAGCTCCCTCTAATTTAATGACAACATTATTATCTGTGCCTCCTCCAACTTAAAGACAACATTATTATCTGATCTCCCTCTAACTTTATGACAATATTAGTATCTGAGCCTTCTCTAACCTAATGATATTATTATCTGAGCCTCCTCTAACTTAACGACAACCTTATTATCTCTGCTTCCTCTAACTAATTGACAACATTATTATCGGAGCTCCCCCTAACTTAATAACAACATTATTATCTGAGCTTCCTATAACTTAATGACAACATTATTATCTGAGCTCCCTCTATCTTAATGACAACATGATTATCTCAGCTCCCTCTAACGTAAAGACAACATTATCATCTGACCTCCTTCTAACATAATGACAACATTAATATATGAACTTCCTCTATTTTATCGACAACATTATTATCTGACTTTCTTCTAACTTGATTACAACATTATTTTCTGACCTCCCGCTAACTTAATGACAACATTATTATCTTAGCTTCCTCTAACTTAATGAAAACATTATAATCTGAGGTTCCTCCAACATAATGACGTTATCGTCTGAGCCTCCTCTAAATGACAACATTATCATCTGAGCTCCCTTTATCCAAATTACAACATTATTACCTGAGCCTCCTCTAACTTATTGACAACATTATTATCTGATCTCCCTCTAACTTAATGACAACATTAATATCTGAGCCTCCTCTAACGTAATGACAACATTATTATCTGAGCCTCCTCTAATTTAATAACAACATTATTACATGAGCCTCCTCTAATTTAATGATAACATTATTATCTGAGCCTCCTCTAACGTAATGACCACATTATTATCTGAACTCCCTCTAACTTAATGGCAACATTATTATCTGAGCCTTCACTAACGTAATGACAACATGATTATCTGAGGTCCCTCTAACTTAATGACAACATTATTGTCTGAGCTCCCTCTAACTTAATGACAACATTTTTATCTGAGTTTTCTCTAACTTAATGACAGCATTTTTATCTGATCTTCCTATAACTTATTGACAACATTATTATCTGAGCCTCCTCTAACTAAATGACATTATCATCTGGGCTCCTTCTAATTTAATAACAACATTTTTTTCTGAGATCTCTTTAACTTAATGACAACATTATAATCTGAGCTTCTTTTAACTTAATGCCAACATTATTATCTGACCTCCCTCGTACTTAATGACAACATTAATATCTGAGCTCCCTCTTACTTAATGACATTATTATCTGAGCTCAATCAAACTTAATTTAACATTATTATCTGAGCTTCCTCTAACTTAATGACAACATTATTTTCTGAACCTCCTCTAAATTATTGACATTATCTGAGCTTCCTCTAACTTAATGACAACATTATTATTTGAGCTCCCTCTAATTTAATGACAACATTATTATCTGTGCCTCCTCTAACTTAATGACAACATTATTATCTGATCTCTCTCCAACTAAATGGCAACATTATTATCTGAGCCTCCTGTAACCCAATGACAACATTATTATCTGAGCATCCTCTAACAGATTGACAAAATTATTATTATCTGAGCCTCCTCTAGCTTAATAACATTATTATCTGAGCACCCTCTAACTTAATACAACATTATTATCAGAGCTTCCTCTATCTTAATTACAACATTACTATCTGAGCCTCCTCTAACGGATTTACAACATTATTATCTGAGCCCCCTCTAACATAATGACATTATTATCTGAGCTCCCTTTAACTTAATTTAACATTATTATCTGACCTCCCTCTAACTTAATGACAACATTATTTTCTGAGCTCCCTCCAACTTAATGACAACATTATTATCTGAGCTTCCTCTAAGTTAATGACACCATTACTATCAGAGCTTCCTCTAACTTAACGACCACATTATTATCTGAGCCTCCTCTAACATAATGACAACATTATTATCTGAGCCTCCTCTAACTTAATGACAACAATATTATCTGATCTTTCTCTAACTAAATGACAACATTATTATCTGAGCCTAATGTAACGTAATGACAACAATATTATTTAAGCCTCCTCTAACTTAAAGACATTATTATCTCAGCCTCCTTTAACTTAATGGCATTATTGTCTGAGCTCCCTCTAACTTAATGACAACATTATTATCTCAGCCTCCTCTAACCTAATGACAACATTATTATCTGAGCCTCCTCCAATTTAAGTGACAACAATATTATCTGAGCCTCCTCTAACCTAATGACAACAGTATTATCTGAGGTCCCTCTATCTTAATGACAACATTATTATCTGAGCCTCCTGTAACATAATGACAAAATTATTATCTGAGCCTCCTGCAACTTAATGACAAAATTATTATCTGATCCGCCTCTAACTTAATGACAACATTATTATCTGATCTCCCTCTAACTAAATGACAACATTATTATCTGAGCCTCCTGTAACGTAATGACAACATTATTTTTCTAAGCCTCCTCTAACCTAATGACAACATTATTATCTGAGCCTCCTCTAACTTAACGACAACATTATTAACTCAGCCTCCTCTAACGTTATGACATTATTATCTCAATTACCTCTAATTTAATAACAACATTATTATCTGAGTCTTCTCTGACTTAATGACCACATTATTATCTGAACCTCTTCTAACTTAATGGCAACATTATTATATGAGCCTCCTTTAACGGATTGACAACACTATTATCTGAGCACCCTCTAACTTAATTACATTATTGTCTGAGCTCCCTCTAACTTGATACAACATTATTATCTGAGCCTCTTCTAACCTCATGACATTATTATCTGAGCTGCCTCTAACGTAATGACAACATTATTATCTGAGCCTCCTCTAGCTTAATGACATTACTATCTGAGCTCCCTCTAATTAAATGACAACATTATCATCTGGCCGTCCTCTAAATTTATGAAAACATTACTATCCGAGCCTCCTCTAATATAATGATAACATTATTATCTGAGCCTCCTCTAGTTTAGTAAGAACATTATTATCTGAGCCTCTTCTAACTTAATGACAACATTATTATCTGAACCTCCTCTAACTTAATGACAACATTATTATCTGAGCCTCCTCTAATTTAATTGACAACAATATTATCTGAGCCTCCTCTAACGTAATGACAACATTATTATCTGAGCTCCTTCTAACGTAATGACAACATTATTATCTGATCCTCCTCTAACTTAATGCCAACATTAGTTTCTGAGCTTCCTCTATTTTTATGACAACATTATTATCTGAGCCTCCTCTAACTTAATGACGTTATCATCTGAGCTCTCTCTAATGTAATGACAACATTATTATCTGAGAACCCTTTTACTTGATGACAACATTATTATCTGAGCTTCTTTTAATTTAATGACAACATTATTATCTGACCTCCCTCCAACTTAATGACAACATTATTATCTGAACTTCCTCTAAGTTTATGACACCATTACTATCAGAGCTTCCTCTACCTCATTGACAATATCATTATCTGATCTCAATCTAACTTAATGACAACGTTATTATCTGACCCCCCTCTAACCTAATGACAACATTATTATATTAGCCTCCTTTAATTTAATGACATTATTGTCTGAGCTCCCTCTAACTTAATGACAACATTATAATCTGAGCCACCTCTAACTTAACGACAACATTATTATCTGAGCCTAATCTAACTTAATGACAACATTATTATCTGAGCTTCCTCTAACTTAATGACAACATTATTATCTCAGCCTCCTCTAACTTAATGACAACTTTATTATTTAAGCTTCCTTTAATTTAATGAGAACATTATTATCTGACCTTCCTCTAACTTAATGACAACATTATTATCTGAACTACCTCTAACTTAAAGACAACTCTATTATCTGAGCCTCCTGTAACTTTATGGCAACATTTAATATCTGAGCTTCCTCTAACTTAATAACAACATTATTTTCTGAGCTCCCTCTAACTTATTGACAAAAATATTAACTGAGCCTCCTCTAACTTAGTGACAACCTTATTATCTGAGCTCCCTTTATCTTAATGACAACATTATTATCTGAGCCTCCTCTAACGTAATGACAACATTATTATCTGAGCCTCCTCTAACTTAATGAAAACATTATTATCTGAGCTCCTCCTAACATAATAACAACATTATTATCTAAGCCTCCTGTAACGTAATGACAAGATTATTATCTTAGCCTCCTCTAACGGATTGACAACATTATTATCTGAGCCTCCTCTAATTTAATGTCATTATTATCTGAGCTCCTTCTTACTTAATACAACATTATTATTTGAGCCTCCTCTAACTTAATGACATTATTATCTGAGCTCCCTCTAACTTAATGACAACATTATTATCTGAGCTTCCTCTAAATTAATGACAACATTATTATCTGAGCCTCCTTTAACTTAATGACGATATCATCTGAGCTCCCTCTATTTTAATGACAACATTATTATCTGAGCTCCCTTTAACCTAATGACAACATTATTATCTGAGCCTCTTTTAACTTAATGACATCATTATTATCTGACCTTCCTCTAACTTAATGACAACATTATTATCTGAGCTTCCTCTTACCTAATGACAGCATTATTATCATAGCTCCCTCTAACCTAATTACAACATTATTATCTGTGCCTCCTCTAACTTAATGACAACGTTATTATCTGAGCTCCCTCTAACTTAATGACAACATTATTATCTGAGCTCCCTCTAGCTTAATGATAACATTATTATCTGAGCTTCCTGTAATTTAATGACAACATTATTATCTGAGCTCCCTCTAACGTAATGACAACATTATTTTCTGACATCCCTCTAACGTAATGACAACATTATTATCTGAACTCCCTCTAACCTAATACAACATTATTATCTGAGCTTCCTCTATCTTAATGACAACGTTATTATCTGAATGTTCTCTAACTTATTGACAATTTTATCTGAGCTCCCACTAACTTAATGACAACATTATTATCTGAGCTCCTTCTAACTTAATGACAACATTATTATCTGAGAATCCACTAACTTAATGACAACATTATTATCTGAGCTCCCTCTAACTTATGACAACATTATTTTCTGACCTCCCTCTAACGTAATGACAACATTATTATCTGAACTCCCTCTAACCTAATACAACATTATTATCTGAGCTTCCTCTAACTTAATGACAACATTATTATCTGAACCTTCTCTAACTTAATGACATTATTATCTGAGCTCCGTCTAACTTAATGACAACATTATTATCTGAGCTCCCTCTAACTTAATGACAACATTATTATCTGAGCATCCTCTAACGTAATGACAACATTATTATCTGAGCCTCCTCTAACGTAATGACATTATTATCTGAGCTCCCTCTAATTTAATGACAATATTATTATCTGAGCACCCTCTAACTTAATGACAACATTATTATCTGAGCCTCCTCTAACTTATTGACATTATTATCTGAGCTTCCTCGAACTCAGTGACAACATTAGTATCTGAGCTCCCTCAACCTTAATGACAACATTGTTATCAGAGCTTCCTCTAACTTAATGGCAACATTATTGCCTGAGCCTTCTCTAACTTAATGACGACATTATTATCTGAACCTTCTCTAACTTAATGACATTATTATCTGAGCTCCGTCTAACTTAATGACAACATTATTATCTGAGCTCCCTCTAACTTAATGACAACATTATTATCTGAGCATCCTCTAACTTAATGACAACATTATTATCTGAGCCTCCTCTAACATAATGACATTTTTATCTGAGCTCCCTCTAATTTAATGACAATATTATTATCTGAGCACCCTCTAACGTAATGACAACATTATTATCTGAGCCTCCTCTAACTTATTGACATTATTATCTGAGCTTCCTCTAACTCAGTGACAACATTAGTATCTGAGCTCCCTCAACCTTAATGACAACATTGTTATCAGAGCTTCCTCTAACTTAATGACAACATTATTGCCTGAGCCTTCTCTAACTTAATGACGACATTATTAACTGAGCATCCTCTAACTTAATGACAACATTATATTCTGAGCCCCCTCTAACTTAATGACAATATTATTATCTGAGCCTCCTTTAACTTAATGACATTATTATCTGAGCTTCCTCTAACTTAATGACAACATTATTGCCTGAGCCTTCTCTAACTTAATGACGACATTATTAACTGAGCATCCTCTAACTTAATGACAACATTATATTCTGAGCATCCTCTAACTTAATGACAATATTATTATCTGAGCCTCCTTTAACTTAATGACATTATTATCTGAGCCTCCTGTAACTTAATGACAATATTATTATCTGAGCTTCCTCTATCTGAGCCGGATGGTTGGGTATCTTACAATTAGAAACGTGTTCAATAATTTAGTTGGTGAGAGTTTAATATTCACAAAAAAAACTCTTTCGAAATGTATAAGAATTGCTTTAGTCGGTAACATTTTGTTTTCTGGATATGAATGACTTTAAAGTATTGAGCATAACGGCGAATGCATTGTACTTCGATTATGTTGTACTGGCGGTTTCACAGTTCTGGCAGTATTTTGTGCATGAATGTTAAACCTTCATACTAGACTATTATTGGAATCATTAGTTACTACAAACTATGAGATAAAACTAATATAAAAATTGTACAGAATAATGAAAAGAAATTACAGTAGAAAATCTTTTTACGAGAACATGTAAAGTCATTGAAGATGAATGTTAAAGAAGTTAAATCGTTCTAACAAGTAATGGTACTGAGTAAAGAAACAGTGTGTATTTGTTTTATTTTATATATACAGTTTGGAATAGTTTCAAGGCAATAATTATAATCGAATAAACTAAGATTTGATATTATTATTACAAGAATAAATTTTTGTAACTGCATTTGGCATTTAAAATTAACGTTAAAAGTTAAATATGGCGGGTTTAAATCTGTAAACAAACGATGCTAAAAGTTTTAAACGATGTCACGAGGCTATTCTATCCGTGGCTTAATTTTAGGAGGTGGTGGAAGATTGGTGTAAAACACCAAAGTCCAGGAGTTTCGTTTTTCAATTTCGTCCATATTTGAAATACTATTTTAGAACGATATAAAACTATTGTTAAAGTCTTTATCAAAATTATATTTTTAAATAATATTTTTTTTAAAATGTGTTATATATGTGCATAATTTTTTATATTCCATTCATATAAGTAACATGGTACTGTTCTACATAAATATTTACACTAGAGATTTTCGGTAGCTTCGATTACCATTTCAGTCACCATTAAAAAAACACTTTAACCATTGTTTTTATTGAATAACAAATAGTGAAGGGTTTTAATACTTTGAAGAGCGTTGTAGTTAGTCTAGCAATATAAAAATATAAAGGAATATATTTTTATATCTTGAAGAAAATGAGGTGAAATATAGAAACCATATAGATATTTGTTTAATTTACACATTTTATTATTCTGTAGAACTCCATCAGGAAGTTGTTTTCTTTATATTTTCATATTTTGTATAGAATAAACAGAAAATGAATAAAATCATCAAATATGTTTACAAAAAAGTTCTTACCACTCCATGACACCCTCGCGCACGGCTGTGAATGGAGTTATAGATAATTTTGATTTCACACACATTTCACAATTTCCAAACTTGTTCAAATCGGTTACAGATATTCGATTGGTAATTGTTAACAATTTTACTAAATAATCTGTACTTTATGACCTGTACTTTTCTATGATAAACTTTAAGAATCGTAGAGCAAAATATTTATCAATACAATTTAAATTAATTTTATGTAAGCAATTTTCATTTTTCATCCCTGTTAATATATCTTTATTGTTTGTAACCACTACAGTATTATTTACCTTTAACTACATTCGAATCCCACTTTGCCTACTTTGTTGTACCATTTACAAAAAAAAGAGTTTTAGTAAGATAAGGAAAAAGTAAATCATCATTAAAAGTAGAATTTTCATTTGGAAGGTAGCCTATTCCTTCAGCGTTTACTGATTCATTGTGTTTTAGCGGTTGCAATAACTGATTTAGTTCTTTCAAGTATTGAATCAGATCTAATCGATTATACGTATGTGCTGAACAACCGGAATCAACCACCAATTTATTACTTTTAATTGCATTACCATTAGTCACTTATTGAGTAAACAATGTCACTTTATTACCATTGTTTTAATACGTTGAACAAAGTTTTCGCCATAAGTGTTATTATTAGAAAATATATTTTTAATTTTACGAAAGAAACAATCCACTCCTAAATAAGTTGTTTTTCTTGCATATTTTACATTGAATATTTTATCCAGATTTATTATTTTAAATACAAGATTTAGCTGAGTGACTACATTTGCAAATAAAACATTTTTTTAACAAACTGTTTAAATGTCAATTTAAATCCAGTTATATCCCTGTTTAAACGCTTGTTTCATTAGATCCATTTTCTTCAGACAAAAGTCTAGCAGCTAGGTTAGTCGGGGTTTTTCATATGTAAGATTAGATTCCCAAGCAGTAAAAAAAATGTTTGTAATTATCAGGCAAAACTTTGTAGAAATTTCTGTATTATTAACATTTTTTGGAACGAATTTAACCAAAAAAGCCATAATTTGAAGCCAAATTAAATTCCTTTTTAAATGTAAATGAAAACAATCTTGTAACAGGTTGGACTTGATTGTTATTATATTTCTATATTTGATGTAATTTATGAAACATCTAGTTTAAGCTATAGCGATTTATGATAAATAACCTTGTTATTGACGCCTGTTAGAATGAGATTTTCAGCCACAGCGTGTTATTCTTTCAAAGCGCTTCTCACTCCACCATCTTTAATTAAATCAAGTTTTGACTCACCTTTGACGATGTCGAAAATAACTTGTGATCTAAAATAAATCGTTATTTGAAATTTCCAAAGTGGAAAGCCGTTGGCACTCACTAGTTTCTCAATTGTTATTTCATTCTCGCAGAAGCAGTATTTCCGATGTTTGTAGTAGTGCACCATAATGTAACTTTTTATATAAAATAGAAAAGAACACTATTTTTTACACACGAACACGTTTTTACTTTTGGGGGAATAACATGTTGGGGAGCGCCAGAGTTTTAATAATGTTAAAATGAAATTATAAAAGGGGGAACAATTGTTTATTACAAATTTTTACGCAAAAGCAGCCAACACAGTGTTCCCCCCCTACTTGTAAAAATATATATTGTATTTAGCCATCGATATTATATAGCCTATTGTCTTACATATACCTAAATAGCTTTATCATATTATTATCAAATATTTACATTTGTTGATTCCATCTTCACGTGAGCTACTAGTAATTACTAAACACTTTTAAATGTGTCAACTTGCCTATAGTAGCACTTACGTTGCTTACGTTACGGTCTGAGTTGACAAAGGGACACATCTCCCGAAACGGTCGTCCTCAACAAGCAAAGTAAGTGCTACTATAGGCAAGTTTAAATTGTTTAATCAAATATTTATGTTTTGTATCTTCAACTAATCTATTCATCTTTCACAAACAGTCGATATAAAATTAATTTTTTAACACATTATTGTTGTCATTAATTTAAATAAATAATAAACTCACTTAAATAAATTAAATAAATTTATGTCATTAATAAATGTCATTAAATAAATTTAAATAATCTCACTTATAATAATATAGGTTTCAATTTACACTAAAATGGAATTTTAAACACGTG
Organism: Prosapia bicincta; assembly: GCA_036971475.1. Classification (NCBI taxonomy): domain Eukaryota; kingdom Metazoa; phylum Arthropoda; class Insecta; order Hemiptera; family Cercopidae; genus Prosapia; species Prosapia bicincta. The sequence goes on from JBAIZL010000005.1 coordinate 82,939,312, forward strand.
CGATGGTTTTTATTCATCGTATGGATTTTAGCTCATTATTACTGTTTCATTCTAATCTGTCTTTACATTTTAGACACGGCTTATTATGTTTATATGGCTTTATATTTACGCCCCTTTTCAGTCGCTATTATTACAATTATTTCTTTATTAAGACTAATTCTATAACTTTTCTTTACATGAGTATATAGAATGATTATTATGTTTATAAATTCGTATTTATGGCTTTAAAATATTCCCAGTGTAACTGCCCCACATTTTTTGGGGGTTATCTAGGACATAATGTCAAAAGTTAGTAAAAAAATGTACTCTTATTTTGAACATATACAATTTGACTTTACATCAATTCTCAAATTACACTTTAGCTGCCACGTCTAATTAATTGGCCCGACACCCAATAAGCTGAACCGAATATCGTCGGGCCTAAAGGCCCGAAATTGTTGTCTAGTAAAGTTTTATGTTTATTAGTACTACTCAAGCGGTGTTACTACTCTTGGAAAAATGAATGCACATCAAGCTTCACACTACTTTCTGATATAACTACGATCGTTTTTGTTTGATAGATAAATTCCAACAGCATTATAAACATGATGTTATTCTAAGAGTTTTTTTTGGTAGTTAACGACAAACTCATTTGTAACAATTTTAATGAAGTGAAGTTGATTATTCCAAACGAAAAAAGTAGGTTCATTGAAAGAAGTTTATCTTTATATGCTATAATAATAAAATAAGTAATTTTTAATGACTTATTAAATGGATTTTTACTATAGTTTTCAAAATTTCACAAATCCTGAAAAATAAGTCAGAGTTATCGACTAAATATTTAGTTGTAAAATAATTCCTAAAAAACAGACTTGGTTAAAGTTAAGTACAAACATTGATATACTTATAAAACTCATCCTTTCTAGGTAGTTCCTTAAAAAGTAAATTATTAAGTTTTAAAACTTTACTTGTTATGAATCTTGTATAGGATTGATCGGATCTAAAGCATTACTCAAGCCGCGTTTACAACAAAGTCTTCCCCTTTTTCACAAGTTGCCGCAATTTGTTGCTTTTTCTACAAAATACAGCAACTTTTTCTGTCTGCCACTTGTGGAGAGACAAATCTTCCACTAAATTTTGGTTTACGCAGAGTGCCGACAAGGAACAGACAAAGTTGACAACTAAAAGTGGAAGTTGTGTTTCTGCGCGTTTGCAGCTTGCAGCAAACTAGTGAAGAACTGTTCACGCGTCAATCACCCAGGACGTAATGTAACTACTAGCTTTCTTGGACAGGTACTGCTTTCCTGTAGTTTGTGTCACATTTCTTGATTTTATGTCCGGTCATTGAAATCAAATACTCAAAGTTACTACTGGTCATTCTAAGAAAGTTTTTAATACTCCCGTCGTACCTCAGCTCACTACTCAACGGATCAAGATCTCCTGTAAGATCAGCTATCATGTCACTGCCACGTGCCTATCCATGGCCTCCAACGAGGGTTTACCCAATATCTTCGGGGACCTCTTGTACAGTGGCTGGCTATGATAATACAGGCAGCCGCGGCAATAATTGCGTCTTCTTCGTCTCACACCCTTCACCTTTCGCGCCAATTCTTTGGCAACAAGTTTTCCACTTGTTACTCTAAATTTGAGAAGAGCAACTTTTAATTTTCTACAGATAATCTTTTGTCAACTTTTAGTTTCAATTTTGGTGTGAACGCGGCTTTAGCAGAAAGAGAATATGTCTATACTTCCTTTCTATATACAAAATATTTATAAACTCACAAATCAATCACATGTGCCACGTTTACATGTCTTCTGTGGATAATGTTTACAGTCAGCATATTATACGGATAATTGTAACATGAAATTGTGGTTATGTTGTTTATTTTTTACACACAAAACACAACAAATATTAAGACAGTGTTGCACAGATTAAAAAATACAATCACCTCAAAAATAATGTCTGGCCAATTGGCCCTTCATGTGTTTTTATGAATATTATGATAAGAAACCTATTTTCGAACTTAGATATGATAGGGGAACAAACAATAATCACAGAATATTAAAAGTAAGCTGAAAATATTGTTGCATTCCTCCGCGAATACCCCGATATTGGGGCCGGCAGCTAAAGTGTTTAAACAATATTTCCATAGCACACCTTTCTACCTCTTCCTCAAGTCAATAGCACTAGTTGGACATTTAACGAAAACCACATTTATTTTAATCACATTGCACAAATTCAAACTACGGCATCAATTTAAAAGACAGAATCAAAAAAAGATTTTTCAAATTCTTTGAAACATGTCATAACATGTTATTAAAACATTTTCAATTTCTATTTCACTTTAGCATTGCATGTTGGTTTTGTATTTATACCCTATATTTATTCCATTATTGTTTGAGTTATAAGCCCTTAAATATATATTTTTTTAGAGCCGGATAGGAAAGGAATAGTAATTTAATAAATAGTTATTTAGAAGACCGATTTGTAAGGTGTTTGAAAACTACTGAAAGCCATAGAAGAGGATAGAAATAGTAATAAAATAAATACATATTTACAACGACCGATATGTAAGGTGTTTGAAAACTACTGAAAGCCATAGAAGAGGATAGAAATAGTAATAAAATAAATACATATTTATAACGACCGATATGTAAGGTGTTTGAAAACTACTGAAAGCCATAGAAGAGGATAGAAATAGCAATAAAATAAATACATATTTACAACGACCGATATGTAAAATGTTTGAAAACTACTGAAAGCCATAGAAGAGGATAGAAATAGTAATAAAATAAATACATATTTACAACGACCGATATGTAAAGTGTTTGAAAACTACTGAAAGCCATAGAAGAGGATAGAAATAGTAATAAAATAAATACATATTTACAACGACCGATGTGTAAGGTGTTTGAAAACTACTGAAAGCCATAGAAGAGGATAGAAATAGTAATAAAATAAATACATATTTACAACGACCGATGTTTAAGGTTGTTGAAAACTACTGAAAGCCATAGAAGAGGATAGAAATAGTAATAAAATAAATACATATTTACAACGACCGATGTGTAAGGTGTTTGAAAACTACTGAAAGCCATAGAAGAGGATAGAAATAGTAATAAAATAAATACATATTTACAACAACCGATATGTAAGGTGTTTGAAAACTATTGAAAGCCATAGAAGAGGATAGAAATAGTAATAAAATAAATACATATTTACAACGACCGATGTGTAAGGTGTTTGAAAACTACTGAAAGCCATAGAAGAGGATAGAAATAGTAATAAAATAAATACATATTTACGACGACCGATATGTAAAGTGTTTGGAAACTACTGAAAGCCATAGAAGAGGATAGAAATAGTAATAAAATAAATACATATTTACAACGACCGATATGTAAGGTGTTTGAAAACTACTGAAAGCCATAGAAGAGGATAGAAATAGTAACAAAATAAATACATATTTATAACGACCGATATGTAAGGTGTTTGAAAACTACTGAAAGCCATAGAAGAGTATAGAAATAGTAATAAAATAAATACATATTTACAACGACCGATATGTAAAATGTTTGAAAACTACTGAAAGCCATAGAAGAGGATAGAAATAGTAATAAAATAAATACATATTTACAACGACCGATATGTAAGGTGTTTGAAAGAGGAGGATAGAAATAGTAATGAAATAAATACATTTTTACAACGACCGATATGTAAGGTGTTCGATAACTACTGAAAGCAATGCGAGAGGAAAGGAAAATAATTATAGCTTGATTAGTGTATCGGAGTTCATGATGTAGGAGTGTTGTGCGTGAAAGATTTCCCAACTTAAATGTTAACCAGTTATTCCTTGTTTATATTTTGTAATGACTGTACAGTGCTACATAAATGCAGTTGTATTTCTACTGTATTTGTAAGCTCTTATTTTGTGGTAATGTAATAAATTTAGAAAATGTTTACTGTACTAACTCTACGCAGGGCTGATAATACTAACTCTAATAACCATAGGTCTGTATAACATAATAGTCACCACGAGACAAGAGTCTTGGTATAATATCTTGCTTAGTTGCTTAGTATTCTATAAGTAGAATTTCGTTTGCCCTTAGTGTTTTTTATATTAGTTCAGGTTTTAATTATAATTTTATTAAAGATACAGTTGTACAATATCTAAAAACTACCTTTTTGTTTTATTAAAATAGGAAGTGAAGGACTGTACATACAGCTCAATAGTAAATTCTAAATGTTTTTTAAAATCTAATCTGTAACTTTATATTTATTATAATATACATATATGAACATCCGAAGACCTCAATTAGTTCGGATAATCGTCTCTCCACTGTACATGGATGAGGTCACGGTTGATTTTGGTTGTATATTTTTAATGTCTTTCTTTGGAGTATTAAAGTTTCTGCCTGTTTGAATGCAATATATTGTGTTTAGTCTGTTCTGTTACAATTTTTACAAAACTTTATTTTGGCCCACTTTAAAATGTTGGTCCACTTTTCTACGTTTTGACTGAAAAATAAACATATGTATAACTTCAACACTTTTTATTTTTTAAATTTCTTTTACTCATAATGATGGTGGCAATAAATCGAATATATTGTCAAACGCCGAACTTAATAAATACCGTATTTGCCAAACTAAACAGTACAGAAACAGTTGTAAGATTTTATTTGATTAAATAGTTTTACAAGTACATACAAGTAAAAAAACTAAGTCAGTTACACTCGGGTATAAATATGTTCTATGTAACCTCCGTTCAATTTGAGGTTTTTTCATGCTGGTAATAGACGTCGTATTTGTTTACTGTAGTTGGACGATGGTAGTTGGTGGAATATCACGGAAAAAAATCTGCTTCATCATTTTCCAGACGTAAATGTCAGGTGGTGTAAGATCGGGGGAGTGGGATGGGTAAGGAAAGTTTGTTCTAAGAGAGATGAGGTGGATGCCCTAAGTTTATTTTGGGTGGTTGCACCAGCTTGCTGGAACTATTGTGTACGAAAAGACCGATTTTGGGCACAACAAAATTTCCTGAGGTTTCCTATGAAACGACCAAGCGATCTGAGAGAAGACAACTATGTATGAGAGACAGCTGATGCAATTTCGGTACTGTTTATTTTGGTGCATACGGTATATATATGGCACTTTACATTGAAAGCTTGCCATACTTTTATTTAAACCATAAACGTTAGTATTTCGTTATTTAAAATATTTCTTTGCTTTCAGATATGAAATAGAATCGCAGTTACCAAAGGATAGCTTCCCAATCAGTGCAACGTTTCCCATTGAAAGGGGAGATCATCTACTGAAGTCTGGAGCTAGAGACACAAGACTATAAAGAACTTCAAGAACGTTCTTCTGAGTTGCCAAGTCATTTCTATTATACTGTCGGATTCGGTTTAGATAGGTTGTGTGTTTACTAATGTTTACTGAAGTCTGGAGCTAGAGACACAAGACTATAAAGAACTTCAAGAACGTTCTTCTGAGTTGCCAAGTCATTTCTATTATACTGTCGGATTCGTTTTAGATAGGTTGTGTGTTTACTCATGTTTACTGAAGTCTGGAGCTAGAGACACAAGACTATAAAGGACTTCCAAGAACGTTCTTCTGAGTTGCCAAGTCATTTCTATTATACTGTCGGATTCGTTTTAGATAGGTTGTGTGTTTACTCATGTTTACTGAAGTCTGGAGCTAGAGACACAAGACTATAAAGGACTTCCAAGAACGTTCTTCTGAGTTGCCAAGTCATTTCTATTATACTGTCGGATTCGTTTTAGATAGGTTGTGTGTTTACTAATGTTTACTGAAGTCTGGAGCTAGAGACACAAGACTATAAAGGACTTCCAAGAACGTTCTTCTGAGTTGCCAAGTCATTTCTATTATACTGTCGGATTCGTTTTAGATAGGTTGTGTGTTTACTCATGTTTACTGAAGTCTGGAGCTAGAGACACAAGACTATAAAGGACTTCCAAGAACGTTCTTCTTAGTTGCCAAGTCATTTCTATTATACTGTCGGATTCGTTTTAGATAGGTTGTGTGTTTACTCATGTTTACTGAAGTCTGGAGCTAGAGACACAAGACTATAAAGGACTTCCAAGAACGTTCTTCTGAGTTGCCAAGTCATTTCTATTATACTGTCGGATTCGTTTTAGATAGGTTGTGTGTTTACTCATGTTTACTGAAGTCTGGAGCTAGAGACACAAGACTATAAAGAACTTCAAGAACGTTCTTCTGAGTTGCCAAGTCATTTCTATTATACTGTCGGATTCGTTTTAGATAGGTTGTGTGTTTACTCATGTTTACTGAAGTCTGGAGCTAGAGACACAAGACTATAAAGAACTTCAAGAACGTTCTTCTGAGTTGCCAAGTCATTTCTGTTATACTGTCGGATTCGTTTTAGATAGGTTGTGTGTTTACTCATGTTTACTGAAGTCTGGAGCTAGAGACACAAGACTATAAAGGACTTCCAAGAACGTTCTTCTGAGTTGCCAAGTCATTTCTATTATACTGTCGGATTCGTTTTAGATAGGTTGTGTGTTTACTCATGTTTACTGAAGTCTGGAGCTAGAGACACAAGACTATAAAGGACTTCCAAGAACGTTCTTCTGAGTTGCCAAGTCATTTCTATTATACTGTCGGATTCGTTTTAGATAGGTTGTGTGTTTACTCATGTTTACTGAAGTCTGGAGCTAGAGACACAAGACTATAAAGGACTTCCAAGAACGTTCTTCTGAGTTGCCAAGTCATTTCTATTATACTGTCGGATTCGTTTTAGATAGGTTGTGTGTTTACTCATGTTTACTGAAGTCTGGAGCTAGAGACACAAGACTATAAAGGACTTCCAAGAACGTTCTTCTGAGTTGCCAAGTCATTTCTATTATACTGTCGGATTCGTTTTAGATAGGTTGTGTGTTTACTCATGTTTGCTGAAGTCTGGAGCTAGAGACACAAGACTATAAAGGACTTCCAAGAACGTTCTTCTGAGTTGCCAAGTCATTTCTATTATACTGTCGGATTCGTTTTAGATAGGTTGTGTGTTTACTCATGTTTACTGAAGTCTGGAGCTAGAGACACAAGACTATAAAGGACTTCCAAGAACGTTCTTCTGAGTTGCCAAGTCATTTCTATTATACTGTCGGATTCGTTTTAGATAAGTTGTGTGTTTACTAATGTTTACTGAAGTCTGGAGCTAGAGACACAAGACTATAAAGGACTTCCAAGAACGTTCTTCTGAGTTGCCAAGTCATTTCTATTATACTGTCGGATTCGTTTTAGATAGGTTGTGTGTTTACTCATGTTTGCTGAAGTCTGGAGCTAGAGACACAAGACTATAAAGGACTTCCAAGAACGTTCTTCTGAGTTGCCAAGTCATTTCTATTATACTGTCGGATTCGTTTTAGATAAGTTGTGTGTTTACTAATGTTTACTGAAGTCTGGAGCTAGAGACACAAGACTATAAAGGACTTCCAAGAACGTTCTTCTGAGTTGCCAAGTCATTTCTATTATACTGTCGGATTCGTTTTAGATAGGTTGTGTGTTTACTCATGTTTGCTGAAGTCTGGAGCTAGAGACACAAGACTATAAAGGACTTCCAAGAACGTTCTTCTGAGTTGCCAAGTCATTTCTATTATACTGTCGGATTCGTTTTAGATAAGTTGTGTGTTTACTCATGTTTACTGAAGTCTGGAGCTAGAGACACAAGACTATAAAGGACTTCCAAGAACGTTCTTCTGAGTTGCCAAGTCATTTCTATTATACTGTCGGATTCGGTTTAGATAAGTTGTGTGTTTACTCATGTTTACTGAAGTCTGGAGCTAGAGACACAAGACTATAAAGGACTTCCAAGAACGTTCTTCTGAGTTGCCAAGTCATTTCTATTATACTGTCGGATTCGGTTTAGATAAGTTGTGTGTTTACTAATGTTTACTGAAGTCTGGAGCTAGAGACACAAGACTATAAAGGACTTCCAAGAACGTTCTTCTGAGTTGCCAAGTCATTTCTATTATACTGTCGGATTCGGTTTAGATAAGTTGTGTGTTTACTCATGTTTACTGAAGTCTGGAGCTAGAGACACAAGACTATAAAGGACTTCCAAGAACGTTCTTCTGAGTTGCCAAGTCATTTCTATTATACTGTCGGATTCGTTTTAGATAGGTTGTGTGTTTACTCATGTTTACTGAAGTCTGGAGCTAGAGACACAAGACTATAAAGGACTTCCAAGAACGTTCTTCTGAGTTGCCAAGTCATTTCTATTATACTGTCGGATTCGGTTTAGATAAGTTGTGTGTTTACTCATGTTTACTGAAGTCTGGAGCTAGAGACACAAGACTATAAAGGACTTCCAAGAACGTTCTTCTGAGTTGCCAAGTCATTTCTATTATACTGTCGGATTCGGTTTAGATAAGTTGTGTGTTTACTCATGTTTACTGAAGTCTGGAGCTAGAGACACAAGACTATAAAGGACTTCCAAGAACGTTCTTCTGAGTTGCCAAGTCATTTCTATTATACTGTCGGATTCGTTTTAGATAGGTTGTGTGTTTACTCATGTTTACTGAAGTCTGGAGCTAGAGACACAAGACTATAAAGGACTTCCAAGAACGTTCTTCTGAGTTGCCAAGTCATTTCTATTATACTGTCGGATTCGGTTTAGATAAGTTGTGTGTTTACTCATGTTTACTGAAGTCTGGAGCTAGAGACACAAGACTATAAAGGACTTCCAAGAACGTTCTTCTGAGTTGCCAAGTCATTTCTATTATACTGTCGGATTCGGTTTAGATAAGTTGTGTGTTTACTCATGTTTACTGAAGTCTGGAGCTAGAGACACAAGACTATAAAGGACTTCCAAGAACGTTCTTCTGAGTTGCCAAGTCATTTCTATTATACTGTCGGATTCGGTTTAGATAAGTTGTGTGTTTACTAATGTTTACTGAAGTCTGGAGCTAGAGACACAAGACTATAAAGGACTTCCAAGAAAGTTCTTCTGAGTTGCCAAGTCATTTCTATTATACTGTCGGATTCGGTTTAGATAAGTTGTGTGTTTACTAATGTTTACTGAAGTCTGGAGCTAGAGACACAAGACTATAAAGGACTTCCAAGAACGTTCTTCTGAGTTGCCAAGTCATTTCTATTATACTGTCGGATTCGGTTTAGATAGGTTGTGTGTTTACTCATTTTTTCCTCGACACCAAAGAACAATTATATCTACGGAACAAACTTGTAAATAGTTCTAAATCCTAAATGTGATTCTAAAATAGTTTTGGTCGTTGAAACCCTAACTTTGATTTGTTTATACTTTATCGACAATCAACATGGGTAATGGCAATCAGAAATGTGACTACAGAGTAATTGCTCTTAATTACAAAGTGAATGTGTGTAAATAAAGCTTAAAAATTTAAGTTATATTATTTTGTCAACGTAAAAAAGAAGCCTAACTTCTACAGATAACTTACTTATCTTCGGTCATTGGTTTTTGAGGTAGCACCAAAACGGATTTTGTTCGATTCGCACAAACTCCACACTTCTAAAAGCAAAACGTACATTGAAATCATCGTATGGATTCATTCAAATCAACTATTGATAACTCCACCCCTTCCCCAGTTACATACTCGCCTACTATAGACCTCATCTTAGGAATTGGGATATCGTTCATTATAATTTTAACAATAATTGGGAACATTTTAGTCTGCGCGGCCGTCTTTCTGGTGCGAAAACTTCGGAAACCTTGTAACTACCTGCTGGTCTCTTTGGCTATGTCCGATATGTGTGTGGCCATTTTAGTTATGCCAATGGCACTCATATATGAAATACTCGGTACATGGAATTTTGGACCTATCATCTGTGATATTTGGGTATCGCTCGACGTATTGTCGTGTACTGCGTCAATTCTTAATATATGTATGATAAGCGTAGATAGGTATTATGCTATAACTAAGCCCCTGGAGTACGGTGCGAAACGAACACATAGACGTATGATAATCTATGTGTTGCTGGTGTGGCTAGGTGCCGCAAGCATCAGTTTGCCGCCTCTCTTGATACTTGGCAATACGCACGAAGGTGGGCGCTGTTTAGTTTCTCAAGACTTTGGCTATCAGATTTATGCTACTCTCGGTTCGTTTTTTATTCCTCTGACGGTGATGATGTTTATGTACTACAAGATTTACCGTGCTGCTAGGAAGACTGTGGTCAAAGAAAAGAGCTTTCAGAGCCACTTGGAAACTAACTCGGATATCAATATTGAGGACAGAGAAGAACTGCCAGATGCTAAATTGGCTGCCAACATGTCGACTGGAAGCTCTCCGGCAGTCCTGACTCCTGCTAATAAAAAGCAACATCACCGCAGCAGTACATCCAGCACTAATATGGGTGTAAGTATTCATTTGTTTAATCGGCTGAATGATTATACTCTTGAGTATGTGCGTGCCAAGCTGCAATGTGGCGCACTAGACCTTTATAGTCGCCGGCCAGCTAGTTACATTTTTATTTGTTTCACCACGTTCTAGATTTAGAGATCATCCTTCAAGGTGTAGTAGTTTAGTGCACGCTGTTAGATCATTCTTTCCTCCAAGCAACCAACATATTCCTCTTAAATTTTAGTTTAATATTTTTTTATGGAAACCATAAAGTCTCTCTCATAGTTTGGTCAAGGTAAGTAAAGACTAAAACGTAACTACCACTATTATTGTTAATAGTAAAAGCAATGTTTGTGTTTGCAAGATTGTACCTAATCTAAAATAAACATCGAGTTTAGTTTCTCTATTACCATACTGATGTAATATTTCAACCGTGCTTCTTGTTATAGTATTCACATTTTGTTTTTTGTTTTTGGAGAGTGAATTATTATAACATATTTGTTTGAAGTGAAAAAATACAAACCTAATAAAGATCGGCAAGACACTTCTTTAAATGTTTCTAAACCTAGAAATCGAAAGCTAAAAATATTAAAACATCTAGCTATCGGCACTACCTCACTGGAACAAACCATCAATATTGACTGTTTGTCTCCCACACTTTGATTTTGAAATTTAACTTTTTTTGTACAAGATATAGATTTTTATAAAACTACTACAAACTTGATCGGAGAATAAATGAAAACTAATGAATTCCTCTTTTAAAAATGTTTATGGGATACGTATGTTTTTAATTAAGAGGCAATTGAATAAATATATTCATTAAAAGTATTCTTGTTTTTGAAATATTTTTAATTTATTAAATATATATATATATATATATATATATATATATATATATATATATATTAAATATTTAAAATACATTAAACGATTTTTAAAATTTTTTCCCCTGAAGGTGCTGGTACTATTTTATCGGCGAAAAGCTTTGAATAAAAATATGCATTAAAAGTATTCTTTTTTTAAAAATATTTTTAATTTATTAATTATTATATATATATATATATATATATATATATATATATATATATTTATATATTTAAATATAAAATACGTTTTCTTGTTTAATAATTTAAAACAACATAGGTTATTCAAATACAAGAATATTTATTATTTTATATCCAAAGCTTTTCGTTGGCAAACAATACCAACATCATCAGGAATAAAAATTACAATTATCTTGTAATTTTGTAATTACAATAATTATTGTAATTTTCATTCCTGATAATGTTGATACTGTTTGCCAACGAAAACCTTTGGATATAAAATAATAAATATTCTTGTATTTGAATAACCTATGTTGTTTTGATATAAATATATATATATATATATATATATATATATATATATATATATATATATTTAATAAACCACTTTCATACAAGAATAAAACCTTTTTTTTATTATAAAGTTAAAGCTTTTCGTCGATTAGCATTACCGGCATTATCAAAACTAACTTAGCACACTTCTAACTTATTCTGTTCCTACATCAAGACTAGGAACAGAATAAGTTAGAAGTGTGCTAAGTTAGTTTTGATAATGCCGGTAATGCTAATCGACGAAAAGCTTTAACTTTATAATAAAATAAAATAAAGGTTTTATTCTTGTATGAAAGTGGTTTATTAAACATATACATTTTTTCAAGAAAAATTTCATCTTAAAAATACAACAGATATATATATATATATATATATATATATATATATATATATATATATATATATATATATATATTTAAGATTAAATAATATGCACTAATACAGGAATATTTAATTTATTGAATAATATACTCAAAGCTTTTCGTTGGTTAACATTACCAACATCCTCAGGAGTTACAATACTAAGAATCATTCTTAGTATTGTAATTCCTGAGGATGTTGGTAATGTTAACCAGCGAAAAGCTTTGAGTATATTATTCAATAAATTAAATATTCCTGTATTAGTGTATATTATTTAATCTTAAAAATATTCTAACAGGAAAACACATTTGATATTCTATATATATATATATATATATATATATATATATATATATATATATATATATATATATATTGTAATCCTTAGATGAATTTAACTTTCATAAACAAGCATATGTTACTTCATTTTAATATTTATTGAAGCTTTTCGCTAATTTACATTATCAGCATTTTCAAAAATCACTCAGTCTTACTCTAGTCACATAACTGGACAGTGATGTATAAGTTTTGAAAACGCTGATAATGTAAATTAGCGCAAAGCTTCAATAAATATTAAAATGAAGTAATATATTCTTGTTTATGAAAGTTATTTTATTTCACTATATATATATATATATATATATATATATATATATTTATATAAGTTATGTAACTAAAGATAACTAATATATGTTACTATTTTAAGATGATCTATTTATAATTTTGCTGATGCAGGTTATCTGTAATGTGCACCTGCGGACCATAGTCAAGTCAGTGTGTAGCGAACTTTAGAAGAGAACAGTCGCCTCTACTCCAACTGAATGTATATCAGTTGTAATTTTGTTAAGCCTAATTTTCTAATAATTTCAATTCAAAGTTATTCTAAATTAAATAAAAAGGTTTGTAAAAATTAATTCATTTTAAAAAACCTTTAATGATTAATAAAACACGTAACTGGCGCAGTCGGTAGGACATCTCGGGAAAATTAATGAATATATTTTTTTTCGATATTAATCGTTACCCGAGATATTGCAACCGCGATAACATTGTAGAGTGTATATCTGTAACGATATCCGAAAAAACCGTAGAGCTAATATCTACAAGACGAAGGAAAATGAAGGCATCACTCAAAGTCAAAATGTGAAAAGTGAAAGTGCTATTCGTTCAGTGAGAAATACGCGTTCTGTTCCCACTGTAACAAATGAGCAAAGTATTTTGGATTGTACAGTAAGTAAATCTGTAATAGCATTAAGTAATCTATATTGTTCTAATTGAATATTAAGAACAAATGTAATATTTAATAGTTTTGAAAAGTGTTATATATTGATACAAGTTATTAACAATCTAATTGTAGAACCTACATTTTATTGTTGTAATTGATTTTTAATTGTATTTTTAATATTTAAAATATATCATAATTAGTTACAATGACTACCCCCGGATTAAAGAAAGAATACTTGGACATTATTCTAGAATATAGCGACGAGCCTTCTATGCTCAGCAGATTTATTACAATTTGTGATAAGATAGTGAAGAAATTCTATGTAGTTACAAACCCGGACGATTTCCAAAATGATTTTCTTTTTCATCCATCCTTTCAAAACTAAATGGACAGCGTTAAAAATATTAGTAAGCTCAAATAATTATGCCTGGAAAGATATCAAAAACACTCTTATAAGTAGCTATTCAGATAGGAGAGATTGTTTTACTTAAATTTTGGAAATGGCCGAATTAAGACAAGAACACAATGAGTCGCCCTTTAACTTCAATGAAAGAATTCAGAAACTTCTAAATTTGCAAATAGCATCTTTTACTAATAAGGAAGCAGCTGCTAAAGGTAATATGTCTACTTATACCCAAAAAGTAGCACTAAGAGTTCTTTTGAGAGGATTCCAGGAACCGTTAGGATCATTGATGCGGATAAAAACTCCCATCACACTCAGTGAAGCTCTTAATATGGTAATCAAAGATTTTCAATTCAAAAATAATAAACTATTTCTAAATTATCGGCAAAACACACGACCTAATATTCAACATTCACCGATCCGTAAACCTGTGATAAATAATCAACCTTTTCAGCATTATTACAAACAAATGCCACCAAAAAACCCTAATAGTTTAAACAACAACATTAAAACAAAGCTAATCGATTTATAACACGGAACTATTTAGGAAACCCTACAGCACCTAAATCTAATCAAAGTTATCAACCCACACCGATGAGCATATCAACTCGTCCAACCAGAAACACGATCACGCAAAATAAATTGCATCAATTTACAGGAAAGTCGATCGATAGAGAAAACGAGAGTGATTTGATGTATCAGATCGAAAAACAAATGTCAAATATATCGATGACGGAACAGACGGGAAATATTTGTAACTTCGAGGAAGATTGCGAAGAAACCCAAGACGAACACAATGCTTTTAATAACTTAATCGAAGAAGGCAATGCATGCGGACTTTTGAAGGAAAATGAATACGCACATATTTTTTTAGGACTTACGACACTAAAAAGAAATTTTCCATAATGCATATAGAAAATGACACAAATGATTTATCTTTTGCTTACGACCCAAGAACTAACTTAAAACTTTTGATTGACACAGGAAGCACTAGATCATTTATTAAAAAACCGATTGGATTCAATATATTCCAAAATACACTAAAGCAAGAACTATTCATAATAAGTACAGCCCATGGAGCGTCAAAAGAAAATTTTAGCTGCAAATTACCAATTTTAGGAAAGAAAATCGTAAATTGTTATTTATTCGATTTTCATAAAGACTTTGACATGTTACTTGGACGCGATAATATAAGAGAATTGAAAATTAATTTGGATTTTGTAAGCATTACAAATCACCTACGCCTTATAGCTTTTAACATAACATATTCTCAACAGTTTTATAGCAATTAGCTTTACAAATCACCTGCACCATATAGCCTTTAACATGACATATATTACAAAGTTTAATAGCAATTAGCATTACAAATCACCTACAATTTATAGCTTTTAACATGACATATATTTCAC
>JBAIZL010000005.1:82961916-82969416 GCA_036971475.1 Prosapia bicincta
TCGGGTCAAGAGGATTAACATATCTCTAAATCGGGTCAAGAGGATTAACATATCTCTAAATCGGGTCAAGAGGATTAACATATCTCTAAATCGGTATTTAACATTTAATTAAAACATATGTTTTCTTTCATTTACAAGGTTGAATTAGAACTCTGTTTGCGTTAATAAAACATATTTAAAACAAAACATTTTCGCATTTATAAATTCAATTTATCATCAATTGCGGTTACCATGCTAGTAATGTTCTGTTAACCCAATATAAATAAAAGTATAGAATGATTAAGTAGGTATGTAATCATACAAGTTTAATTAAATAAAATTTTGTACGAATCAAAATAATTTCACTACATTTTCTAGATAGATTTTATATTTATTATTGTTTGATAACTTGTTTAAGAGGAACAAAAAATATATTTATGTTCATTTAAAGAAAACCTTTTCCTTGTAAACTATAGCGCCTGGTATTATTTCTCAAAGAACTATGTGATTGTTTACTATTTATGTTGTACTTAGGACTCGTCGGTAGAAATTCATAAGTAGGACGCCATCTTCACAAGTTTTGAAGTAGGATTTATGACATCGACAATTTTTGGCCTTGACTGGCTTTAGTGTCATAGTGAAGTTACGGTTTAGACTTTACGTTTGAAAATAATTTGCAAATAATTCATGTATACACTCGTAACCATATAACATTGGATAAAATAATATACGATTTATTGGCGAGTGAAGTATATACTGAATTTACTATTTTATGTTGGCCTTCCGAAACTAAATTGTTTCCATTATCAGACCTAAGTATATCTATAGTAAACCTAATTAGATCATATATAAACACTCCCTAAACTATAACTTTTACTAAAAAATACAATATCCCAAATTATAAATATGACATCAAGAACTAAATGAAGATTGTGTTTGATAACACCCAATACTGAGTGTTAGAATGGAAAGGAATGCTAAAATTACCGGTAATGAACCATTCTTTATATATGCTCAATAGATAATAAATTATAACGCAATCATTAATTCAACCAACCTATGTCAACAAATTAAATTAAAAGATGGCTACTAACTTCTTATTTTTTTATTATTATTTTTTTTTTTAACGACGAGAATGCTTTATGCACAGAGTGTGGGACTCCTCTCGATACTGCACTAGACTCTACATATGAAAGTTTACCCACTAAACTCGTCACCCTCCAGGCAGATTTCCACCCCGGAACCGCCGAAGCATTACTTCAGGGCGGTGCCTCTTATACTTCCTCCATTATATTACGGATCTAGCCATCCTTCTTCTTTTTTACATCGTAGAATAGATTCGATGTATTTCGATGCCATATTCCAGTTGGCTTCCGATGCAAGCATCGTCCGCACAAAGCTCTCTGGGGAGAGACCCGTGGCATGTGTCATCAATCGACTCCTCTGGTCTACGAATCTAGCGCACTCAAAGAAGGTGTGCCTCGAGTCATCCAGTTTGTCGCTACATATCCGGCAGTTCTGGGACAGAACTTTTCCCATCTTATACAGGTATGCCCTAAAGTACCCGTGGCCTGTCAGGAACTGTGTGATATAGAAGTTCACTTCTTATTACTAAATTCATTTATACCAATATTCTCTCTCTCTCTCTCTCTCTCTCTCTCTCTCTCTCTATATATATATATATATATATATATATATATATATATATATATATATATATATATATATGTATGTGTGTATGTATGTTGTAGACGCCTAAACCGCTGAACAAAAGTTGATGAAATTTGGAGGGTTTGTGTAACATATTGTCAGGATTGTTCGTGGTAAGTTTGGTGTATATCCATCCACAGTCTTCTGCCCCAGATTCCTTGGATGGTTCAAAAACCTTTGTATATATGCGTGTTGTATGTATCTTATGAACTCCTAAACAGCTGAACAGAAGTTAATGAAATTTAAAGGGTTTTTTTTATCATGTTTGAATCATGAAACTTGAACAGCTCGCTTGTCGAAATCCTCTAATTATTCAACTACTACGATGGTGTAATCGTAAAAACTGTAACTAAACGAAATGTTATAGATTTAGTGTAGCCTAAAATAAAGATATTAAGCTCACAACCTAAAGTTCTTACTTGAATGATTAGCAGTGGATTAAAATTTTAAAAGTAAATATCTCAATAATGTGTAATATCGACTGCTCCTTATAATAATGTACTGTAAGTTATGAGTAACATATAGCTAGGTTTGAGAAACTGAATATTTATAAAATAATAAAATTCGCATTTGACACAAAATTACATTTATAGTGGTAATCATCTATTATACAATTTTAATATGTTTAACACAAGGTTTTTTTTATAATCAAGCTGATAATTAATTTAATTTGATCATTAGTTTTAACAGTCTAAAATAATTCATATAACTTTTTGAATAGTTTTTACAATATTTTTTAATTCACCCAATTAATAGTATGAAATTAATTTTCTTCCATGTTTGTAACGGATGTTATAAAATTAAACTAGCAGAGTTGCGCAATATGTAACGGATGTTATATAATGAAACAAGCAGAGTCGCGCATTTATGTAACGGTTTATAATTTTACAAATTGGACTTTATTTAGTTATAACTCTTAAAACATTTAATATTCACTTCTAGCTTACAGTTGAGGCGTAATGAAACGTCTGTCTGTAACGCAATAGAAGCTATAAATCCGTTACAGTTAAAATATTTTTAATTACCAAGTTAAACAATTAAAATTAGCAGAATATTCTTGAATTAATTCTTAAAACTTATTTATCTGAAATGCAAGGAATTGTGCGCTGGTAAAATAATGACTCTTTTAAATTCAATTAAAGCAAATTATAAACTTTTATTTTAAGATAGACAGATAAAATAAATTTAAATCATGACACATAAATTTCTTTAACACTCAGTTACGGATTATGGAACATTTTTAATATTACTTATAAATTTTTAAGGATAGCAATCCTTCAATTAATTAATTAATCAATGGCTGAAAATGAACATATATTCGAGTTTACTTGCCTTTCTTGTATAATCAAATTTAATAATTAAATGTGAACATATTGGCACCAAAAGATGCGTAATTATAATTATGCTTATTAATTAAAAAGTTCAATGTTCATAATTTAGAAATTCTGCTTCGAAATGTTTTAAATTTTGAAATTAAGTTTTAAAAGTTTTAAATCGCCCACTTAGCTGTGTTAACTTGTCGCAACTTCCCTTCTTCCTCGTGGTAAATCTCGGTAAAGCCTGGATTCGTCTTCGAGATTAAGCATCGGGAGAACCATGAATAAGTCTGCAACCCATCTTGTATCTGGTATCGTATGCCGTGTTCTATGCCATGATTGAAAGAAAGAATACTTTATATTAATTAAAATAAAAAGAAACTAAATACATCTTCTTGCTATTTGGAGACGTCCTTTCCCGGTTACATCCTGGCCAAATGAGAGAGAAAAATTAATTGCGAGCAGCCTACCTACCTATCGCGCATCCGCGGGGCGCATATCCCTAGCTTGATTACTTATTTTAATTTTTTCTCGCTAGATGTCACTATCAGCCAGAGATCTCATTAAAAATATTTATCATACATTACAATTTTTTTTACATAGTTATACATTATTACAATTTTGAATTTATTCTCGTTTATTTTCTGAAATTTGCAAATTTAATATGTAACACCATCTAAAGTGTGTTACATATTTTTCCCCCCTCTTGAAAAAAAAATTGTGTCATTTCATTTCTCCCTTTTAATTATTTTTATTAAATGTAACGATTTACTAACAACTCTTAAGTTAACAATCAAATTATTTTCTTTGGGAAAACATATCATAAAATATTGTATTGACACTCTTATACCTTTACATAAATTTCTTTACTGACTTTATTTCCTGAAAACACTTTTATTAATTAAATATATTTACTCTGCTTTGATTTAAAATCCTTATGCAAAATTTCAAACTTCATGTGAACATACAATTTACTCATTATTTCTATTTATATTTTAAATACATATATTATAATAAATTTAATTTATATTTAAAAAAAATTAATTTAATTTAGATTAAAAAGTCCTTTCATACACATTTCTTATTTTGATCAACTCTTTGAAACTTGTTTTATTAATTCTCTAAATTATTTATTTCACTATATAAAAATTTTTTTAAAAACATTGCATACTTGAAAATCTTTACTTTCTAAATCAAACTTCTTGTAAACTTTTTTTTTATTTCATAAGCATATAATTATATCTCTTTTAATTTCAAACAACCTTATTTACTCTTAATAAATTTATTCTGTTTATTCCAATTACTCTTGTTAAAAATTACTCGTTCAAAGTTACTCTGTTTCACAATTCCTCTTTGTTTGTCAACATTACCTAACATATGCGCTAGCTATATTCTTCATAATCCAATCTCTAGGATTTATGAATACCGCTTACTTCCTGTAAGCCAAAAAATTTCAACATTATCGACGCTATTTATCTACATATTCTCCATTTTCAATTTTACCACTTTTAAGCATGTACTATTGCCTCATAACCTTTCGTTATCTCTACAATATTTCGTACATCTTATACCACTTTGGATTTCAAAACCCATATTTTGAAAATCCAATTACATTATTCTTAAATTAAAACCCATATTTTAATTTAAAAATTATATAGCTAGCATGTTGACACACAAAGGATTATATGTATTCTATTACATATTAAAACTTCTTTTAAATCTTTCTGTAAATAAATTGAATAAATTTCTTGCTAAGCCTTTATATTTACAAACAAGAATTGAAATTAAACGGAACCTACGCTTGCACATTTATACACAATTTTGGTCAAGTGTATAGTCTGTTGATTCCCCATAAGTCATTGAATCGGTGTAGTATTATGTGTTTTGAGATTTGTCCAGTCTTTCTCATGTAGAATATGTATAGTATGTCAACGTGCACTTTGACATACAATGTGAGTGTTGTCGTGGCGTATAAATTCTGTACAAAGGCACATTCGCATTCTCCTTGTTAATTTATTCCTCTTTTTTAAATAAACTTGCATATTTCCAAATTTAAAATTTTAAAGAATTTCTACTATTTTAGAAGATAAATTTTGCTTGAAATAATTTTATATGATTATTATACAACTTATACATTTAAATTTCAATACCTTTAAAATTTTAACTCATAACTTTATTATTTTATTAAACATTACTTTTAAAATCATATTACTGTTAATTTCAATTATAATTTTTCCTTTTTTTTTATTATACATTTTAATTCCTCTTTTGACAAAACTTTATTATTAAATCCATTTTGTTTAATAGGATTACTTTCAGAAAATTCACGAGAATCTATTCCTTATCCATAAGTCAAGCAAACTCGAAATATTTAAACAGGCTTTATTCAAACATTGAACTTCAGGCTAGATACTTGTTTATACAACTCGGACAATCAAATCTAACTTGCCTGACATTGGAACTAGCAGCTGTGTCAACATTGGTAATCTACAACTGGCTTTCTCAAAGCCATGCACAAACTTTTAAAAATCTAAACTCTACAGCATATTACGATTAACATTTTAAACAAGAGTCTCTAACCTTGAAACTCTACACTACAAGTAAAAACTGGTTATAACTGGTTTTCTCCCCTAACTTTACCATGCTGTTTACACAAGCTACATCCTTTTACTTTCAATTTATACATTTTATAAAATTTTACACTGTGAATTTACGTTTTGAATATATTTAATGAATTCGGTTATTTTCAACCATTTTTAAATTTTCTTTTTGCCAACACACAAATTTACATTTCAAATTTATATAAAGCAGAGTCGCGCATTATGTAACGGATGTTATAAAATTAAACTAGCAGAGTTGCGCAATATGTAACGGATGTTATATAATGAAACAAGCAGAGTCGCGCATTTATGTAACGGTTTATAATTTTACAAATTGGACTTTATTTAGTTATAACTCTTAAAACATTTAATATTCACTTCTAGCTTACAGTTGAGGCGTAATGAAACGTCTGTCTGTAACGCAATAGAAGCTATAAATCCGTTACAGTTAAAATATTTTTAATTACCAAGTTAAACAATTAAAATTAGCAGAATATTCTTGAATTAATTCTTAAAACTTATTTATCTAAAATGCAAGGAATTGTGCGCTGGTAAAATAATGACTCTTTTAAATTCAATTAAAGCAAATTATAAACTTTTATTTTAAGATAGACAGATAAAATAAATTTAAATCATGACACATAAATTTCTTTAACACTCAGTTACGGATTATGGAACATTTTTAATATTACTTATAAATTTTTAAGGATAGCAATCCTTCAATTAATTAATTAATCAATGGCTGAAAATGAACATATATTCGAGTTTACTTGCCTTTCTTGTATAATCAAATTTAATAATTAAATGTGAACATATTGGCACCAAAAGATGCGTAATTATAATTATGCTTATTAATTAAAAAGTTCAATGTTCATAATTTAGAAATTCTGCTTCGAAATGTTTTAAATTTTGAAATTAAGTTTTAAAAGTTTTAAATCGCCCACTTAGCTGTGTTAACTTGTCGCAACTTCCCTTCCTCCTCGTGGTAAATCTCGGTAAAGCCTGGATTCGTCTTCGTGATTAAGCATCGGGAGAACCATGAATAAGTCTGCAACCCATCTTGTATCTGGTATCGTATGCCGTGTTCTATGCCATGATTGAAAGAAAGAATACTTTATATTAATTAAAATAAAAAGAAACTAAATACATCTTCTTGCTATTTGGAGACGTCCTTTCCCGGTTACATCCTGGCCAAATGAGAGAGAAAAATTAATTGCGAGCAGCCTACCTACCTATCGCGCATCCGCGGGGCGCATATCCCTAGCTTGATTACTTATTTTAATTTTTTATCGCTAGATGTCACTATCAGCCAGAGATCTCATTAAAAATATTTATCATACATTACAATTTTTTTTACATAGTTATACATTATTACAATTTTGAATTTATTCTCGTTTATTTTCTGAAATTTGCAAATTTAATATGTAACACCATCTAAAGTGTGTTACATGTTTATAAAATAAAAGAATTTTAATCTGTACAAAATAAAAACCATTTGATATAATCGATTAAGCGGTATTTGGTTCAGATCTTAACCAAACTTCAAATGAAATTTGAACTTTAGTTACACAATGAGAAACGGTAGTTAAACTTTAAGCTATGCAGGAGGCTTATTGATTTTAATGTGGACAATATGCAATTCTTGTATTAATAAATCTACATACAGCAATAAGTCTATGACTTTTAAAAATAAAACTTAATTTTGTAGACCTTATAAACTCTGAAATAAGGGTTTAATATTTCAGGATTGAAATATTGAGTATTCAGGACTCCATCGTTATAATACTTATACAAAGTTTACAAGTAGTCTATATAATATATTTAAGACACTTATAGAAGTAAAGAAATACTAAAATACATGTTTCAAAATAGGGGCTCTGAATTAATACCACAGA
>JBAIZL010000005.1:82979416-83004416 GCA_036971475.1 Prosapia bicincta
TATTAGGATTATTCCGAGGTTGTTATTAAAGTCTTTGATATCTGCTGAGTCGGTGACTGTGGCAAGGACGAACAGGATGGACAGTAAAATCCAAAATACTTTGCTCATTTGTTACAGAGGGAACACAACGCGTATTGGCACTGAACAATTAGCACTTTCACTTTAAGTTCTTGTTTATTCTGTCACGATGTTTTATCGTGTTCGTAATAGATATGCACTCTATTAAATTGTTGCAGATATGCACTCTACCAGTTTGTCGTTACCGTTACAGATTTGCACTCAGCAATGTTATCGTGGTTGCAGCATCTCGGTTAACGACTAATATCGAAAAAAATTATATCCACTAAATTTCCCTACCGACTGCGCCAGTTACGGGTTTTATTAAACTTGAAAGGTTTTTAAAATAATTTAATTTTTATAAACCTTTAATTAATTAACAAACATTTGATTTAGAAACTGTTACATTAAATTTGCTCAATAAATACAATTACAAATACAACTGATATACATTCAGTTGGAGTGGAGACGATTGTTTTGTACAGGAGTTAGCTACACACTAAACTTAAACTGTCTCACCACCTGCACGATGGAAAATCTGCGTAAGCAGGAATTTATTCTAGTGCGCATTGTACCTAGTCAAGTTTACTTTATTCGTTCACATAACTTATATAAATTCATAATTTTGTCCTAAACGTTCTCTATACACTTTTTCCCAAGGTATTTTCTTTCTACCTTTTAATTTACTTTTGCATATCTAATGAAACTATCCGTAAATTTATAAAATCAATCCGTTTGATTCTCATACAATTCCTTAATATTTAAACTTCAATGAACTAAATCAATTCATAAAATATCTATTGAAATCTATTTAAAATGCCTTTATTCAGTCAAAGTTGCCGAGACTGTTTTAATTAGATTCATATTTTTAACCTTAAAAATACAAAAATTTTATATATATATTCTTTTCTGTTTCCCAAAACATGTCTCTAAACTTTGAACACCTCAGGTTCGTCTATCTGACTAAGGTATATTTATAAGGTTTGTGTTTTCTGGACCTTAATATATGTCTTATGTTGTTACAGAGTACTATGAGGACAAAGAGGCGACAGAATGCCAAGGTGCATCCAATCGCTATTGGTACAAGTACGAAAAAGTTTCTGTCCCAACTTGCTAAAGAGAGAAAAGCATCTGTCACCCTTGGGATAATAATGAGCGCCTTCATTATTTGTTGGTTGCCATTCTTCGTGTTGGCACTAATCAGGCCGTTCTTGCATAGTGAAGACGCAATCCCCCGATTTGTGTCTAGTCTGTCCTTGTGGCTGGGATATGCAAACTCTCTACTCAACCCCATCATATACGCCACACTTACCCGCGATTTCAGCACGCCATTTAAACAGATACTTCTCTTCAGATGTGACTCCTTGAACCATAAGGTGCGAGAAGAATTCTACCTGTCGCAATATGGTGATCCGGAACCGCAACACCAGTACTGCCGTGATTGCCAGGCGAGTGGGAAACTCAATGAGTCCTCTCTGTAATTGCAATCATAAAGTGTACAATAACGACGACCTGTTCAGTCGACTCACTACGACCTACGCACTGTGTGCTACCTACAAGGGTAACGGCGCTATGAAGCAGTCATGCGCTCGACCAATCAAGTATTTCACGATTATTTTATTATGCTTACAAAATGTTACATATAATTACTTCTTATACCAACAATAAACCAATAATGTTACGGTTTTCAAATCAAGGTAAGTGACAACACAGAAATCTCATCGAAGCGGTTTATATAGGCCTACACTTGTAAGCAGTATATTGCCAATTCATTTTGAGTTTGACACCAAATAGGTTGGGAGTATCAAGCAGGTAATTCGAACAACTTTATATTTGAAAAACCCACTGGACTGCAGAGAAGCCGCCACAGATCCGACTCCAAACTGTATCTCCTCCCGATAAACAAAATTACTCCGATTAAACATATTTTACTAGTAAGTTAATGACAGCTTAGCTAGTGACAACAGTTCATAACAATAAATAATAAAACACTTTACTTATCTCACTACACATTATTTTATTAATACATATAGGCTAGTTTTGATGACCATGAATAACTCACAGAGATTGACTACTCAATGTTAGTGTTGGGCAATCACTGATGAAGATAATATGGTCGCCGGAACTACTCTATATGTATAATTAAACTAGTGTGTAATGAGATTTCGAGTGAAATCATTTGAATATTTAGACACATTTTCATGAAATTAAAACTGGCAATCTTGAAAGGTTGATTTATTAATTTGTAAACAAATATCGGGGAAACCGTAAAATTGAAGTGTTATCGAAGCAAAAAAACCTCATTTTAATACGCATCTTATAAGAAGTTAACTATGTTGAAGCAATAAAGTCATTATGACATCTTATTAACCGAACAAAAATAAATGTTCGATGATTTTAACAACGATAAAGATCAACTAATATAAGACACAAATTTTAAAGTCAATTCCTATTAAAGACAACAAAGAAAAATTTTGTTCTAGATACTATTTATTAAATATTTACAATTAATATAATTATGTATATACATATGACAAATTTACAATATTAGGTGGCGAAATAGGAAGCGAAATTAATTAATACAATTAATTAATACAATTAATTAATTAAATTTATTTAATGAATTAATATTTGACAAAATTGTAATAGCATCAGTGTCATCCCCTACAAGTTATAAAAAATATATTAGAACTTGAGTGGATGAATAAAAACTATTTTATTAACGATTGAAAATAAAATACATAAATATGTGTAGAGAGAGAGTGTGAACCAATAGAAGGAATTGAAAAAGGAGTAAATGAAAACAAAGCAAGGTTGACGGTGTAAGTTCGTAAAACTTCCTTTTAGTAGCAATATTCTTTGCGAAAAATTTATTTTATCCTTTTATCTCTTACTAACATAGCTTCTACATTACGCTCAGTAAAATACGAAAAAATTGTTAAATACAGTCAATCTAAACATTTATTCAAACAAATTGCCAATAATATTCATGTCTGTTGCTACATGGTGGAGTTTCCTTGAAACTTAGACTGTAATAGTAAATCTTTAAATTTCCCTTAGTAAAAGCCGTCCCACCGACAATGCTGACTTACCGAAAGCATATTTTGTCGGTTATAAAGGTATGTTTATTATTCTAAAACTCCAAACACGCATCCTTATATGACAGTTCACTAGTTTAAGGCGATAGAATCATTTTTCCAGTAGCACACGTCAATTCAAAGACAGTTTAAATTACTCGCTAAACATCACGCAACACAATTCTGGAACCATGGGCTTTTCCGCTAGTATCTGTAGAGGAAACCTACCTCAAACTAATAATTGACTACTTCGGTAAACTTACCGTGAGATACGGAGTGGGACTGGTAGTAGTGAATTAACTGAACTGGTCAAATAATGTTTTGGAAAACAGAAAAAACCTAATCTTGAAGTACTAGCCTGTACGCTGATTTTTCAGATTGTATTACAGCTATATAAGTTAACTTATGTTTGAACGTTTTCCTTGCATAAATGTATGAATGTAGCCTTCTTCTGAAAGCCTATCACAGATGTCTATTTTACAACTTTTAAATAAATGTGAAAGACTATTGTGTGATTCAACCTATCAAAGATGTTTGTGTATGTATTTTATTGTGTACTGTACATAGAAAGCTTATTTTTGTAATTCAACTTATAGGCCTATATTATTTTTCTAGAGGACCATGATGACGTCACACAAATAATAATTCTATGAACAACTATTTTAAAATATGTTAAATTTTTTATTATTATTCTTATGGTTAAAATAATGATGTATTTTTAAATCAAGACTTTAGAGGAATATATAATAATTTATTTTTAGATCAATCTACAAATTTGTAGCCATAATAAGCTACGTACCTGAACATAACCAGCATTTTCAAAAAGATAACAAGGCTAGATAACTTTTAGGTTATGGTCGTGATTCCCGTAAATTAGATCAACCAAAGTTTAAGGTTTTTATCTATTTGTCGATATGTAACACGTTTGTGTGTGTCAAGTTTTATAAGTGACTTTTATTATTGTTTTTCAACTATTTGATTAAATTCTGATATTTTTATGTGAACATATTGGTTATTTTTAAGGCAATAACAAGATCTGTACTCTTTGATATTTTATTATAAACTATGAGAAAGAAGAAGGTTTATAGTTTACACAGATATGCAGAAAGATTTCTTTTGAAATCATATTTTGGTTGTAGATCTAATAGAAAAAGATGATTTCATTTGGAGTCATTATGCAATGTAGTGTTAAAAAATGCTTTTGTTTTTAAATTTTTGGTTTGTCATTACAGACAATATTTCAAGTTTTAAAAGCGTCTAGAGGTGTCACCCCAGTATACCGAAACTATAGTCACACAGGCCAGTGACGTAAGCCGTTTCATTTGACAGTAATAATATTACTGAACGTTTTAGTAAACAATAATAAATAGAATAAAATGAAATAAGAGTTTAAAGTCTAAATATGAATTCGTTTAACAAGACTGGAACTGCAAAATTAACAAAAAATTACAAACTTGTGAATACCAGGTCTTTAGAGTAATTTTCCTTTGTGTATTTCCTACTTAGCTGTAAATAAATCCTTTTTGCTAAATTCAAGTTAAATCAATATATTATTACATATTGCATTGTCTGTTACTATCCCAGTCTTAGTCAAATTTGGAAGAAATCTGTCAACTATAGTATTTTGATGAGTTTTGAAGATTTTCCGGTGCTAGTAAGGTCAGCAAGTTGGTTAACTTAGCACTAGATTTAGTGGCGTACAAGAGACACTTTAGCTCGTCATACATACGCAGCAATATAGTAGCACCCCATCTGCGTGACTATTACCACAATACTTTGTAGGCATCTGTTTTCCTTCCGTAGTGTCTTACTGAGATACAGGCATTTACGTAAGTGGTTCCCATTTCTGTTTAAATCTGAACTCATATTGTCTTATCGATCTCACTCATAAATATTATTGCCAAAATCGTATACCTCAGTCAGTCAGGGAAGGAGTTGATTTGTGTTCCCAATTCATCTTTATAAACAGTGGCTGCAGATAGGATACGGCTTAGTGATGTTGGTGAAAAGAGTGTGGCTTAATCGTGAGGAACTTTTTTGCTTAAGATCAGAGAGGATTAGTAACAACTTGAAACAACTGGTCGAATTTTTCAATTATAAATTAATAAAACCTCTTTACTACAAAAACTTTTCATTTATATCCTTATGCACATTTCGATTGTAAATCCATCATCTTCAGAGGATTTATTTCTTTGTTTTGCTGCACGAGACATAAACTATACTTGAAAACTACATTTCTTAAAAGCTAACAGTGTAACTTTAAAACGAGATAAACTCACTTAAGACTAGTTACAAATTAACTCCAGCTAAAAGTGTAATAACGAAAATATACGACAAAATAAAACTTTCTGGTGATGTGACGCCTCAAAATCGAACACGTTTCGGTATAAGACAAAAATTATCTCAATTTTGAACACACAGGATACCTACAAAGTTTTTCCTATATAAAACATATTACTTTTATATATATATATATATATATATATATATATATATATATATATATATATATATATTAATATATTAAATATAGTGATATGTTTTCTTGTAATATAGTTAATAAATTAAAAATATTTCAAAAACAAGAATACTTTTAATGAATATATTTATTCAAAGCTTTTCGCCGATAAAATAGTACCAGCATCTTCTGGAAAATAATTATCTAATAAAATATTTTTACAGAATTAGATCATATGTGCTACAAACTTTGTTTATTCCTTCCCTAATTTCATCCTCACCATCGCATATCTTGTTAAAGATCGCCCCTAGATATTTGTTCTTTAGTACCACTTGATTTCATCCTCACCATCGCATATCTTGTGAAAGATCGCCCCTAGATATTTGTACTTTAGTACCACTTGATTTCATCCTCACCATCGCATATCTTGTGAAAGATCGCCCCTAGATATTTGTACTTTAGTACCACTTGATTTCATCCTCACCATCGCATATCTTGTGAAAGATCGCCCCTAGATATTTGTACTTTAGTACCACTTGATTTCATCCTCACCATCGCATATCTTGTGAAAGATCGCCCCTAGATATTTGTACTTTAATACCACTTGATTTCGCTGTTTTCTAAGCTAAGGTCCCAAATATCGTCTTTGCCTACTTTATTGATACTCACAATTTTTTCATAGCTCACATTTTATATACTCACATTAGATACTATGTTATATAACATAGCTAAAAAGTATCTACAACTATAGCTATAAGGTATCCGGTTAGGATATATTTGTTTGTAAAAAAACATAGTAAAAAGTCCAACATAAACTAATTCGTAAACAACACTGACGTACGCAACACAGGCTATGTTTCACTGCAAGCATAAATTGACCAACTCATTCTCTTTTCACCAATCCTGTCCCAATGGGATACACTGTAGCTACATTCTGAGTAATAATACATATGTTTTAAATAACTATAACATCATTCTGTGTTTTATAAAGAAAATTTGAGTTTATAAAGTTTTCTGTATTGTAAAGTTAGTTTAAATGTTCATTTTCGAAATCATTAGTTAACGGGCATCGGCACCAATTTTATTATTTTTCCGTATTTCAGAGGACTTATTACATCGTCAAATATATTATTTGCGATCGTTATTAGATAAAAGTTTGCAGTGTTGTTCCTCTCAAAGTCATCTTTATCCAAGAATAGAAAAGTGTGAAATGAAGTTGAGGGGGCTCTAATATAACTATACATTCCTAAGGATTTCCACAACTTTACACTATTTCTAACAAAAGGTTCGATCTTTCTCTCTTCCAACTAGTGTCTTCTTTCCGATTTCCCTCATCACGGCAGCGTTATTCCTGTAGGAGAAAGGGAGAGTACAGCAAACAAGTAAACTCGCCTCTCTACTTATGGAATGTATTACCTCAAAAAGTAGTTCCATTCAACTTGTATCGTTCAGGAATTAATATATACGCTAATATGCATCAAACAGAAACAATATACTCCATACAGCCCACTCTGTAAAAGGGATGAACATAGAGGTGGGTAAAAGTGAAGGGTGGTAGTGATGAAATGATATTGATACGTGCTTTACAAACAAATTTCCATTACACATTGCTTCAAACTACGTATTTACATATTTATTATTAATGTGTGATTTGAAATAAATTAGTTTTTCGTTAATGACTTAATCAATCTAATAAATATATGTATTTTGTTAGTTATTAAATGAATACGTTTCTCGAAGGTCTTTATTATTAGAGACAATATTGAGACACTTTTAAATTGTTTGAAAAATGGTTTAAGATGTGGTCTGTGTTGTCGTCACTTCTGGCCAACTAAACGTTAGATTTTACTCAACCCTTCCTCAATGTTTATGTACTATCAATGTACTCAAAGTAATCTGTTTCATTTTCATTAAATAAATCATGTCTGTATTAGAATATATAGTCAGTCATAACTTGTTTCATCTTCTATAAACTCTGCAACTAAAGTGTTGATGTTTGTGTTAAGCTGCACTGTGTGTAACAAATAAAGATGAATATAAATGTCTGCTTACTTTCTGTGTCTTTATTACAGTATAATCAGAAGTTAATACTTTTTATACACCTACCTATGAAACCGTACAGAATCTGATATTGTTAACACCTTATGTACTAATTCAAAAATTCATTTTCGGTGTATATAACTATGAAATTAAGGATGTTGCCACGACCAAATACGAATAGTCATGTTTTCAGCTCTTTGGGGACTCCGGTCTAAGACTATGTGTGTATGTGTGTGTGTGTGTGTGTGTGTGTGTGTGTGTGTGTGTGTGTGTGTGTGTGTGTGTGTGTGTGTATGTGTGTCTGTGTGTGTGTGTGTGTGTGTGTGTGTGTTTATTGGATGCATCAAGCGTTTAATAATGCAGAAATCTTTAATAATGTAGGTTTATGTGTATGCGTACTAGGATATGTGTGTGTGTGTCTGTGTGTGTGTGTGTGTTTCATGGATGCATCAAGCGTTTAATAATGAAGAGATCTTTAATAATGTAAGTTTATGTGTTTGCGTACGAGAATATGTGTGTGTGTGTGTGTGTGTGTGTGTGTGTGTGTGTGTATGTATGTAAGTGTGTGTGTGTGTGCTTTTTTTTTTTTTTTTTTTTTTTTTTTTTTTTTTTTTTTTTTTTTTTTTTATTTATTTATTTTTTTTTTAAGGAGGTGGGGGAAAGATCTTCAGAAGACACCCGATGTTATGGCTAGTGTCGGATTCATCTCAGTATGGAGCCGAGACGCCTACCGAATAAAAAAACCCCCTTCTCCTCTTTCCAAAAGCCTTAATTCCCCGCGGGACCGCCGCTAGGCACTACTTCACGGGGCGGAACTATTAGCTGGGTGTACTTTCCTTTTCTTTTCTTCCTTCCGCAGTTCTGTAATCACTTCTCTGGTGAAGTCCGTTGTGGCGTTCCATATAGTTTCTGATGCGAGCATTTGCTCTACTAAATTTCCTGGCGTAATCGTCACGTTGGTTAGCCTTTCGAATTCTCTTCACTGTGGGTCAAATCTTGGATATGTGAAGAACACATGCCTCGCGTCCTCTTCTGCTCCATGACATACTGGGCAATTCGGTGAGTCCTCTTGCTTATACTTATATAAGTATTGTCGAAAGCATCCATGTCCAGTAAGTAGCTGCGTCAGGTAGTATTTGGGATCACCGTGCTGACGGTTGGTCCATTCCGCTATCCGTGGGATGAGCTGGTGGGTCCACCTGCCCCTTTCAGAACCATCCCACTCCACTTGCCATCGTTGTAGCCATAAGCTTATATATATATATATATATATACATACATATAATGCGTGTGTATGTGTAAGTGTGCGCTCGTGTGTGTGTGTAGGCGTATCTCAGTATATATATGATGCGTGTGTGTGTGAGCGTGTATGCGTATCCCTGTTAAATATATGATGCGTGTGTGTGTTTGAGTGTGTGTGTGTGTGTGTGTGTGTGTTTCATGGATGCATCAAGCGTTTAGTAATCCAGAGATTTTTAATAATGTAGGATTATGTGTTTGCGTACGAGAATATGTGTGTGTGTGTGTGTGTGTGTGTGTGTGTATGTGTGTGTGTGTGTGTGTGTGTGTGTGTGTGTGTGTGTGTGTGTGTGTGTGTGTGTGTGTGTGTGTGTGTGTGTGTGTGTGTATGTATGTAAGTGTGTGTGTGTGGGTGTGTGTTTCATGGATGCATCAAGCGTTTAATAACCCAGAGATCTTTAATAATGTAGGATTATGCGTATGCGTACGAGGATATGTGTGTGTGTTGTGTACATGCTCAAAATTTACGGAATAGTATATAAATAATTGGTTATATTAACAAATGTAAATCTTATAATATTTTAAATAACAAACCCAATAACCACAAAATAACTTTATTTAATCACTTGATGTACATTTCGGTTATCAGGTAACTATCTTCAAAAGTACTGAACAAAATTAATATAATTTACAACGTAACATATATAGCAAAAAATATTGAGGTTATCAATTTTTGCTATATATGTTACTTTGTAAATTATATTAATTTTGTTCAGTACTTCTGAAGATGGTTACCTGATAACCGAAATGCACATCAAGTGATTAAATAAAGTTATTTTGTGGTTATTGGGTTTGTTATTTAAAATATTATAACATTAGGCCACAGTTGCTCAAGAAATCATTAAAATTGTAAATCTGGGTTTTAAAAAAATGCAAATAAGGTACGTTTTCCTGCACCATTTCAGTTTCTCGTTGGTAAGTAAATGTCTGGCGAGATGATGTTGCCATGACAACGTGTAGAGCAAGCGGGGCTTCCCTCCCAGGCAAGGTTTCAACATGACCTATGGCAATTGGCTCCAGTAACCTGGTCGTGGCTTATTGATTTATTGTGCAATAGCTCCAAGAACACTCGGATAACGTGAATTGTTTATAGTTCTTATAGTCCAGGATCTAAAGGGGGTTGACATGTACTGACAGCCTAACGCTTTCTCGGCACTTGGGTGATGTCGTCGCCTCCACACGAGGTCGATTTACCAGGGGGAGGGGAAAACATCCCTGGGGGCGCGCAGTACTTGAACCGTTTCATCTTTTAAGCTATAAAAGATAGAACAATAAAAAAAATGTTTTTAAACTCACAAAAATATGTGCTTTAAAAGAGGGCATTACTACTAAATATCGATCTCTATTTTTAGTTAAAAATGTGTTTTCTAAAACTTTTAAGTTTTACTGTAGTTTTATTTCAGTCATAACTCTAAAAAAACTAGTTGTTTTAATTAATTACGCTTTATTAGGTCTAAAAATTGGAAATACATATTTTTATAAAGAAAATACTATATAACAACTGTCTAAACTATTGTCTAAGCAATGTTACTACTGGACAGAAGCAAGTATACGTCATGCGCATTGTCGTAGGCCTACTAGTCTAGGTTTCAAAAGGGGGTTGAACATAGGTATAGCGTATTTATTTTTATTAACTTGGGAGCGGGTTTAAACTGCCCGAAGCACCGCTAACTTAGGTATATTGTACTTACCTCCCTGATCTAGTCAAAGAGCCCCTTCCTTCTTACCAGGTTTAGGAGTTTTCTGACTAGTGTTTTACTTTCAGCATCCTCTTCCAGAGCTGTGCTATCACCAAAGAGGTTGAAGCGCCTCTCGGCAAGTGCTTCACATCTATAAATGATGTGTGTAGCGGTCTCCAGTTCTTACCCGCATAATCTGCACGCTGGTTCATCTTTGAAGATACCCCTGTTATGTAGATGTTTCCTTAGTCCACAGTGTCCCGTGAGTAGACCTGTGGCTATCCTCAATTCCTGCCTAGACAGATAGATGAGACTCTCCTGCAGCCCCAAGGAAGGTTTCCTAAGGGTTAGCTTACTGTGTCTCATTCCTTCAGCCCTGACCCAGTGCTCACAGTGTCTTTCAGCCATCCACCTTCGCACTGCAATCTCGACCATGGATTTGGAAACACCTACCGCCGGCTCCGGTCCAATTAGGGGAGTTGAAGACCCCTATCTGGCCAGTGCATCTGCGGCTTCATTTCCAAATATTCCCCTATGCCCTGATACCCAACCTATCTTGATTTGATTGTGCCTTGCTAGGGCTTCTAGGTTATTTAGGCACTTCCTGACTATAGCCGAGGTGACCACATGTCCGTTTAGTGCCTTAATTGCTGCCTGACTGTCAGAGAAAATAGCAATCTGGGTCCTGTGTATTCTACTTCTCGCTATCTCTCCCAGACTGGCATTTATAGCATATATTTCGGCCTGGTCAGGTGCAAACGCCCATCACCAAGACAGGTTCTTTGACCACGCACTCGATACCCATATGTCCTGAAACATCTGGGAGATTAGTCCAGTTGTTCGAGTTATGCAATTTCCATGCCGCCAGCATCGATTCTCCCCTAAGGATAAGCTCAAGGGGAGGGAGGTTAAGCATTACTTCCATTGCTGCACCAGGTATAGTTGACATTGCTCCCAGTGTGCAATGACAGGCCAATCTCTGGATAGAGCTCAGTTGAGATCTTGCCTGTGCCTGGTTGGCCTTTGTCCATCTCACCAGAGCTCCATAGGTAATCATAGGTCTTATCACCCTCAGATACAGCCAGTGCACCATTGATGGCTTCGGTCCCCATTTCTTACCCAACATTCTTCTCACTGTCATCAGGGCCCTTTTGGCCCTGTTAACTGTCCTCTCAAGATGTGGGTTCCAGGTTAGTTTCCTGTCCAGAGTAACTCCCAGGTACTTCACCTCCCCAACAAACTCAAGGTATTCAGCAAACAAGCGAGGCATCCTGGTCGTCAGATCTTTTCGCTGTCTGGTGAAGTTAATAAGAGCAGTCTTTTTCGGATTTACCCTAAGGTTCTCCTTATTACACCACTCTTCAATCAGTCGTAGAGAATTTCTGATTACCTCAAGGACTGTATCAGGGAATCTGCCCAGGATCAGAACAACTATGTCGTCCGCATATCCCAGACAGAAGTAGTTCATTCAGGAGTTCAATAAGATTGTCAACCACCAAGCACCACAACAGAGGAGAGAGAACACCCTCCTCCACTGTGCACAGCCCAGACTTGTCTCCGCCCTTCTGACCTCCCCTACCACCTCTACAGGTTCTGTTCGTTAACATGGAACTTATCCAGCCACAAGTGGTCGCATCCACTCCATGACGTCTTGCACCATTTACCATCGTCTCCACTGAGGAGTTATTGAAAGGCCCTTCAAAATGTCGAGGAAGGCACCAATGGCACAACCTTTCTTAGCGATCATTTGCTCTATCCTACCAACCACTTGGTGGAGAGCTCCCTCGTAGGATTTCCCCGTTTGATAAGCAAACTGATTCCAATGCAGTGGTTTTCCAAAGCACCCCCCCCCTAATATGCCTATCAACCAGTTTTTCAAGTCCCTTAAGAACAAAGGACATGAGAGTAATAGGTCTGTATCCTTTCCCTTCCGATTGGTTACCGGTAGGCTTAGGTATAAAGACCACCTTACTACATTTCCAGGCTGCAGGCACATGCCCTAGAGCAATGCTTAGCCTGTATAATTTAGTAAGTACCAGCACCAGCAGGTCCATTCCTTGCTGTAGCAGCACAGGATAGATCCCATCTGGACCTGGAGATTTGTAGGGTTTAAATGTGCCTATGGCCCATCTTACCCTTTGTGGAGTTACCATCCTCCTTGCCACTTCCCAGTCCTCCCTCTTACCACGTCTTGTGAAGGGTTTGGCAAATGGTACAGTGTCTGCTCCCCCAAGTTTCCTCAGAGTGCTGCAAGGGAAATGTGTTCTGATTAATTCTTCCACAGTTTCCCCTGCAGTTTTTGTTATATTTCCCAGTGGGGTTCTTAGCATCCCCACCGGGTTAACTGGGTCCTTAGAGAGCACTTTATGCAGTCGTGCCCCTTCCCGAGTTTTGTCAATCTCTTGACAAAACTCCTTCCAGGACTTCCTGCGTGCTTCTCTAATTGCCCTGTTGTATTCGGTTAGTGTTTTCCTATACTGGTCCCACTCACCGTTCTTTTTTGCTCTATTAAAGAGTCTCCTGGTTCTCTTCCGTAGTTTGGCTAGCTTCTTGTTCCACCATGACGGATCCCCTACTTTTCTCCCCTCACTGAGAGGGCAGTTATCAGTAAAGGATTCTACTATAGCCTCGCCAACCAATGTCTTCTAGCTCTCTCCTCCCACCATACTCCAATCCAGCCTCCTCAATCCGAACACCCAGGTCCCTCCTGTAGGAGTCCCAGTCTGTTCTTCTTGGATCCCTGGTTGGCCGAAGCATGGCTGGATTTAGGGAGATATCATACCTAATATGTCTGTGGTCAGAAGAAGATGGTTCATCCGACACATGCCAGTTTAGTACATACCTAGCCGTCTGGTTCGATGCCACCGTAATGTCCAGGACCTCCTGTCTGGCCCTAGTGACAAACGTCGGCTCTTCCCCCTGATTTAACACTAGTAAATTCTTAGAGCTAAGATAAGCTAAAAGTTCCTCACCTCTAGTGTTGGTACCTCTACTTCCCCACGAAGTGTGATGGGAGTTAGCATCCATCCCCACCAGCAGCTCCTCATCCACAGCCCCGCAGTGCTCGACCAGCCTCCTCAGCTCTTGTGTTGGTAGAGCCCCCGCGTAGTCAAAGAGGAGATATGCAGTGGCCAGGTTCAGCCTCTTCACCCCCCCCCCTCCGCCCGCAGCTCCACCTTCACTGCTATCAAGTCCCTGCAGCAGAAGTCCGTTAGTACAAAAGCACTGAACCCCCTCCTAACCAGGATACACGTCCTGGGAACACCGGAGTCCTTATCGTACAACAACTTACCTCCAGATGTCGCCAGCCCGTATATTCCTCCTCCAGAATTCCATGGCTTCTGGATGAGAACCAAGTCCACCTCTCCCCTGTCCAGCATCCTACACACGACAGCACTAGCCGCCCTGCTATGGTGTAGGTTCACTTGGAGGATCTTGATCATTGTTCTGCTTAC
Organism: Prosapia bicincta; assembly: GCA_036971475.1. Lineage (NCBI taxonomy): Eukaryota > Metazoa > Arthropoda > Insecta > Hemiptera > Cercopidae > Prosapia > Prosapia bicincta. The sequence continues at coordinate 82,993,482 of JBAIZL010000005.1, forward strand.
TTCGCAGTTGCCTGGGTCCGCAGAACAGCCCCAGGACTAGACATCGTGCTCAACTCTACAGCCACTTCACTGGTTTCTGCAGTCGGCAGCTTGACAGCCGCCCCCGCACCCCCAGTGATGGTTGCCGTTGACACATCTGCTACAGACTCACGGTTTGCCGTCTCATTAGCTCCCGCTGTCTGTGCAGTCTCAAAATCAATTCTTTTACTTACTTGGTCCATTAACGTCCCACGAGTATGGGGGAAATAACGGTCGACCAGGGCAGAGCCCCCACTGCCCTGGCAAGACAACATACAATGAGGTTTTGTTTGGTTCCTCAAGGGGACCGTGTGCGACTGCTTACTCCCTTTTTTACAACTGTGTCGTTAGGGTAGTTTCCCGCCCATACTTCACAGTCGCATTGCCCTTGGTTCACCCGGGAGGTGAGAGTAGCATTGTGAGGACTTAATTCCCAACTACCCCAGTCTCCCAGTCAGAGCAGTTATTTCTACCACACCCAACCGGTTGACTGACGAGGAGGGATAATTCCTCACCTTTGAACTATTGCCTTGGTCCAGGCCTGCATATTCAGAAACCTTCCGGAATCCTTATTCACAGGTAACCTACATTTCTGTAGGCCGTCCCACTATCCGCCACCTGTGGACCCGCCCGGTTGCTCAGGCCAGCTAGCCGGGGTTGCTTCCGTGCTCTAATACGATTTGTAGCGATTCTTCTAAGGAAAGGAAATGTTTAGATATAATCGCCAAATCGTCGGCATAGTCTATTTTCCACTTTTTATAGATAAACTTAGAGTGTTACAGAGCTCCTGAAAGTAACAAGCGGTGGAGATGATATTGTTAACAGTGAAGGTAATTAATATGCTGATTTATTGTTAGATTTTATTTTGTTACCTTGATTATATTCAGTATGTACTCGATGATTGTTTTGGATTGAAAATCCATATTAATATTTGCATTTTTTAGGTTGCACATCTTAAAGTTTCTGTTATATTTACTTACAAATTCTCTTGGTGAGATACCTCTACTTACTGATGTTTCTGAGCAGCACACATTTAGTGCATTGTCCAATGCTGTGTGGTACGGACGTAGTCCATTCAACGAAAAGGTACAGAGGAAAATGTTTGGAACACAATGTTCAACCTCGTAACTTTGTTTGGACTAGTTAGGAGGTGAACGTATCAAAAGTCCCTGCGCGTAGCCTTTGAGCCGGAGAGGAGTGAGGAGGGGGGGGGGTTGAAGGTCCCATTTTTCAGTTTTTACATAAATTTCGATAATTATGCGCGTTAACCAAATGATCACTTTATATAAAATGAAAGCTGATTAAATGTTCTAAAGGTTTTATGGAATCAGGTTTTGGATATATTGTATAGTTTTCGCAATATCCACTCTTGAAAGTCTGTAATATTGGAGAAAAACATTTTCCCTCAAAGGTTTTGCTTTTTTGATCGCCAAACTCTTCAAATATACACCTAAATATGAATTCCGGTTGTAGAAAATTAGTCTCCATTCAATGATATATATTACTTTACTGTTTTCTTTCAAATGTTAAAGCAATTTCAGTATTGAGTGAGAAATCTGAATTTTAGCGACAACTGCCGACCAATGAATCTTCCGATATTTCATCATTCCCAGTCAATGTTATAGCGGAAATACACCCCATTATGTAGACATAGGAAGTACCGTACGTCTAAATAACACAGATACTCATTTTAGAATATATATATATATATATATATATATATATATATATATATATATATATATATATATATATATATATTGTAACAGTTGAGCCTTTTTTCCTGGGGTAAGTATTTATCAGGGCTTTATTAAAAATGTGTGTTAATTACCAATTAACAAATTAATTAACCTTACTTACCAGGGGCTCCTAGTTCTCCGTTTCAGCCAGGCATAATAATGTCTTTCTGTAAACGATCTTCTGATATCTTCGGAAGATAGAACTAGGTTACTTGAAATGAAAATTGAAAATTTGTAACATTCTAGTTTACTTGTGAAATAAGAATTTAAATTTTTAAAATACAAAGTCATACAATTTATTAATCAGTGACAAATTACAGTAGAATCAGTGAACAAAAGACAGCAATGTGCCGAGTAATTATCTTTTAATTACTGCTAATTATTCCATACATTTTAATTACTTATTAACCTTTAAAATTATATTTATCGAGAAGATAGTAACTTAAGTTTTGCAATTAAATTTTTAGAAATGAATATTCAAAGGACAATTTCTACCGTTCATTGTTAACCGTTTATCAATTAATAATTCTTCAACTTAGTTAACATTAAAATACATTTTCTTTATTATCATCTAAAACGTACCTGTTTGTGTACATTACTTGTAAAACACTTTAAATACATCATTAATTATTGCACATCGCTTTTGGAATCACTATTCACTGCACATCACTCCTGGAATCACAGCGCTCTTACACAAAAATTATATAAACTTTTATTTATTTGAAACACGTAAATAATCGCTTCTGACTTCTTCTTTAGCTCGTTAATAAAATTTGGTACCGGCCTTGACATCTTAAATTTTGAATACTGGAAGCTTATAAATTTCTAGGTTACGTCCGAAAATGCCATTACGTCTGTTCTGTTCAAGAACCTCTCGAGAAGTGGGCCTTCTGCAAGGGCACGCCAACGGAATTTCCCACCCTTGGTTATTATTTAGAATTTTTTGATTGGTGCTTCGGATCAGGCGATATCAGACCATGCTTACATCACATGGGGGTATGTCAGTTTTTTAACTTAAGCTACCAACTCGTACGATATTTTACATTTTTACCCGCTAGGGGCGCTACGAAACTTACCCTAGAATTACAATTGTACAAAGAAAACAAAAATTTTCTTTTATATTGGAACGATATAATTATTAAATAAAAATTAAATATATAAATGAATTTATATGTAACACCTTATTTTTAAGAGTGTTACAATATATATATATATATATATATATATATATATATATATATATATATATACATACTTGTGGGCCCGCTGATCAGTTTCCGCACACTTAAGTAAAGGTGATCAAGACAGTTTTAATTGGAACATATGTTTCTATAACCATGTTTCTGCATATATGAGTCTATAACGCATTGTAATAGTTTTATAAATTACAACCAATAAATCAAAACTAAGTTTATTGACGTAGAAAAGCGAATTAGATTTATTTATGTTAACATATTACATATTTTTTATACTATCCTATAAATAGGGATAGAGGGGAAGTCCGGGATAGATGGCCATGATTTTTTCAAAACCCATTTTCACAACCTAAATATATAAGAACATCCTGAAATCTTCTATGAATTGCCTCTTCAGTCCATAAAAATCAAAAGTCCATGTATTTTAAAAAGATATACCAAATGTCATACCAGCTAAAAATATTTTAAAAATTTGTAGCACTTGGCCATCTCACCCGAGGATCAGGGTTAGATGGCCATACATGTAAGGGATAGATGGCCATACATGTAAGGGATAGATGGCCATACATGTAAGGGATAGATGGCCATACATGTAAGGGTTAGATGGCCATACATGTAAGGGATAGATGGCCATACATGTAAGGAATAGATGGCCATACATGTAAGGGATAGATGGCCATACATGTAAGGGATAGATGGCCATACATGTAAGGGATAGATGGCCATACATGTAAGGGATAGATGGCCATACATGTAAGGGTTAGATGGCCATACATGTAAGGGATAGATGACCATACATGTAAGGGATAGATGGCCATACATGTAAGGGATAGATGGCCATACATGTAAGGCATAGATGGCCATCGGTAAAAACACTTAAAAATAAAGGAGAAAATTATAACAACAAACTTTAACAGTTTAAACATGTTTAATGGAATAAATTAATGTAAAATGATAGCCTATTATAAAGATAACAATTATAGTTAAATTATAAATTAAACAAAACCTCATTTGTAAAAATTATTCTTCAGTACTTAATTCTTTATTAACTTGTTAGGATATAGGCCTAGTGGTTTTATATAGAAAATAATGAAATATCTTAAATTATTCAGTTGGTTACTTTAGCCTTAGATTCATTTTTTTTCGAAATTGCGTTTCCACATCGATGACACACATCAACATATGATATGCAGGATTCGTGTAACCAACGCTTGCACCTAACACACTGAATCCAATCACAGATTTTATTTGTTTCTGAATAGTCTTCCCCGCATCCAACGCACTCTTCTTCTTCAAGAAGTCCGTCACTTGAGTCTTCTTTGTACTGAACTACATCTGATTCGTCTGAACTGTCTGACATAACTTCAACCTTCTTGGTCCAGACCTATTCCTTCACTTCATCACGATTCATTCCCTGTACTCTAGCCACAGATACTCCTTTAGATTTTCGCACACTTAGATCTGGATGTCCAGACAAGAACAGTTGTAACCAATCCTAACCTGCTTTACCTTTTTCGTTATTAAATTTATGTTTCAGACCAAGGTTCACAGCAAAGTCATTAGGTAGGCTTCGAATACAGTTTCTCGTTAAAGGAAATCCATGACCTTGCATTTTTTTTATGTGGTTGTCAAGTCGAAACTCATTAGCTGTACCCAAATATGAACTAGGACCCATTGGAATTTTGGAATCACAGCCAGTTTGTAATATTTTCTCAAAAGTATTCCTTGGAATGTTAAACTCCATTGAAGCTCTTCTCACAGAATAACCATTATTATTTACTTTATTGATATCATTTTTAAGATCTTCTTCTTTCCATGATCCTCTAGAGGAACCGTTCTTTAGAATGTACTTATTTGGCATCTAAAAACATAACGACACTGTCAAAATTTAATATATATAGCACGTTTATGGGATGGCCATATATCCCGATGATGGTATGGCCGTCTCTCCCGATCGGCCGGGAAAGACGGCCATAGCGCGTCATCAATCATGGTGGACGCAAACGTATACAAAACCTACGTACCGGTGTGGAGTTAGATCTAAGCTACTCTAAAACTAAAGGTGCCCTCGCTATTCACAACCTACGTCATGTTTTAATCGAAATGTTACGACATACTATATAATTTTTTGGTATATTGGAAACTAAAATCACGGATTTTACTGACTTTTAATTCAAATAAAGAGTCATCCGTAGCATCAACATTCAATCACATTACTAATTACGTGTTAACTGACCAGCAGCGCTCTGCAACGAATAGCGTAAAAACTACAGGCGTTGGCCATCTCTCCCGTATGGCGATCTATCCCGGACTTACCCTATACCACACACACGCACGCACGCACGCACACACACACACACACACACACACACACACACACACACACACACACACACACACACACACACACACACACACACACACATACACACACACACACACACACACTCATACATACACACACACACACTCATACACACACACACACACACACACACACACACACACACACACACACACACACACGAAGCCTCCAGCTCCAAGTATCTGTCTTATAACTAAGAATAATTTGAGACACGTTACATTTCTGAGGAGGGAATAATTCCTCGGGCAATAAATATAAGAACAGGGAAAATGGCACGTTATCCGAGAGACTAATGTTATCTAAGATGCGATTCCCGGAAAATGTTTGCTAAGAAAAAATATCATTACTCAAGTTACGGATATTTCCAGAGCGCAAATAACATTGTTTCAAATGTGACATTATTCACGAACGTTAGGGGATATTATAACATGCTTATGACGTTAACGAATCGGAAAATATCTCAGTCGTGTTTCAGCTTCGAAAAGGGGGACACTCGCTGTTTGTTCTTAAAGACACACAGAATGATTGTGGATACGTATAACACTAAGCCCCCTATTAAAGAATAGATAACCCACATTATAATAAAAATTAAATCCTACAAAACTAGATCAAAGTGACTGTTCACATGGATCTCTTGAATGATCATGGAACTATAAGTACCTCCCAATACAAACTTAAAGGTTTTTGGTGTTCACTGAAGCGTTGGAACGGAAAACCACAAACCCACGTTAGTAATGATAATTATTTTTTAAAATTTTGTATTAAGAAACACAGAAACTTGAGAAGTGGTAGGGGACCAGGAGGACGGAGGAGATCTTGGCAATATTCATCTTAAGTCATACGCAGTGTATGTTTTAAATACCACCATCTACAGTCACCCTCGCAGTCACATCTTTTTCAGAAGTTTTTTGGACATTGTATGGAGATTTCCTATATGAAGGAGACATACACAGTTGATATTTAGTTGTTTCTTAAAGTTGGAGTGAAATCAGTATGAATCCGAATTATAATAGTTGAGTAAATACTGGTGTAAAAGAGTAACATAATTTCCTAATTGAATGTATTACAAAATAAACTCTTGTGTTTGTCAACGTATAAAACTGACTCTAATAAGACTCTCTGTAAAAGCAATATAGCGTAATAACTTGTGGTTTTTATTCATAAATTTTTTAAATAATCAAAATAGTCAACACAAGCTAACAATATTGCTTTACTCATCAGCCCGTCGTTCCAGTGCTCCTACAACTATCAGCATCGTAGCTCAGTCCCAACATTTTGGATTTTGCAGACATTCACACAGTTCGAATCCAAACCTGAAAATCTAACATTTTTCCAAAGAATTATCTACTATGTTGGGGCGTTATTTCATGACGACGGAACAAGAAGAGGGAGGGCAAGAAAATAAAGCTTCAGAAAACTAACTGGGAGCGGGACACGAAGTGGAAGGTTGTCAATCAGACGAGTGTAGGTGAAGCCGACTTTTCCAACATTCTTTGTCACCGCTGACAGGTTTATTCATTCAGTCTGTACTAAAGGAGTGTAAACGTAATCAAATGCCAATTACATAACTTGAACATAGGGCTTTTTATTTCCAATACATTATGTTACTAATAATATTTTTATGAACTGACGATTGTACACATGTAAATCTTTGTAAATTATGCCTATATACTACATTTCGATTTCCCTGCAAATATATAAATCAATAAATAATAATAATTGGCGCAGTTAAAGATGAAACATAATATATTTAGCGCCTATTGCGTAAGGTAGATCCTACGATTATGGTAATGTAAGAGCTCCTGAAGTTACAAATACGTTCCGCTACGACAAAATGTAAAGGTATTTTAGATAAAAGGAAGCTAATATAATTACGAATAGTTGAATTGCTGCACGCAAAGGAAACGAGTTGCAATAGATTCCAAAAGTAATTTTTTAATCACTAATTAAAAATCAAATTAACCTCTAAAGTTTAGATCTTAACTAGTCCCACCCAATTCCTAATTCTAATAAAACAGCAATAAACGTCTCATCTTTGTCTCAGCCAAATCCAATGGTGAGAGTTCCGCCTAACAGGCATACCACAGTTCAGCCGCTCTAATCTCATTTGCCTCTTTGGTCTACCCACTGTACGCCGGCTAAATCCATAAGTTGCGCAACGGATCCACCATACAGCCATTGGGACTGTTCTATGTACCCCGAAGACTTGGTGTAAAGCTGGTGTAAAAACTGTATCTGGAAAACCAACAAGCCTGCAGTCGCTCAAACAACCCACCGATCACCAGCGCCGTTACCGTTGCCATTATGTAACAAACACAAACGAATGTTCAGACTCTTCCTTCTCCCCCAAATAAGAATCTCCAAACGACACCAAAGAGTTTTTCTCACAGACCCAGCCGCAGTTAAAACCAGAGCATGGCGAGAACTAGTTTCAACATAAAAAGCCCTCGTAAAATGGAAGCGGAATTATCAGTCGCAAGATTGGATTCCGCCACCTTCTAATGGACCGACAAATTGATATTGTATTTTAATCAAAAACCATCCCTCTCCAACCCTTCAATGATTCATTGGTGTGCTGAGGCATTTCCCGTCATTTCCTCCAAGCAACCCTTACAGCCCTTCCTTCTCTATTTTGTTGTTAATATCCGTAACAACCGAGCCTCCGCTACTGGAGCCTTAAATGCTGTAAACGCAGTTGCTTTGTTTCTAATATTTATCATTATTATAAATCTTATTTATGAAGAGTTCCCATTCACTTTAAATTTCTTTTTAAAATATTACAAAATATGTTTTGTAGTAGTAAAGATAAAATTCTTGTAGAGAGCAGAATTGGGTTCTGTAAATTTATTCAAACTGAACCAAACTTTGTTGTGCGTTGTACTTACAGCTCCTTTTCTTCAACTTGGTTATTTCTTTATTCTTGTGGATTATTTTGTTTATTTAGCCATAGTTTGTTGTTTAAAATGTTTAAATTAAAAAATAAACTCAAATATATTTATATTCGGAATCAGTACGATGAGCAAGTAAATATATCTGTATTTATTTGTAGATCATTGCCACAAATATTTTTGCAATAACAAAAACTGTAAATCTAATTTATTTTGAACTCTTCTGTTTTTGTAAAACCATATTTTATAAAAAGTGGTAACTAATAAAATATATTTATAAAATATAATTGGTTGAGATGCATGTTTTGATTCAATTACTGATATTCTATGATATGATGCAATATTTATGCAATAACCTTGTTAAAACATATTTTAAAATTACAAGTTTTGCTCTTGAAATCACGCTAATTGAGTTAAAACTAAAAGCAATCAAACCGTGAAGTATTGAACGCTGTCGAAAATTAATATCTAACAAACTCTACTTACTATAGTGTTACTGCCTCTGAGAAAAACTTTTTAATTTGTTTGACTTTACTTGAAAGTTAAATCCTTATTAACTTTAATGATGTTATTAAATTCCTTCTACTAATTCCTTTCTCTCCTGATGTATATCTTGTACAAAATTTCAGTCGTTAATAAAATACTTTTTTATTCATCTAATAAAGTTAAAATACATTTTTTAACTTATAGCTGATGATAATTGATGTTGATAATTATTTATTCAATATTTAAATTATAAAACTTGTGGGGTCCAAACGGATTCGAACTGAGAATCTTCCAGTACGAAGTCTTGATCGCCAATACCTGTTATATATTTCTCGAAGATGTATATGAATGTTTTCCTCCAATCTGGTTGTCGTCAAAATATCCATGGTACAACCTTAAACTGTTGCATGGTTACTACACAATATCATAAAGAGTGCTCTAGGGTAACTAAAATCAAATTTTTCTTTGTTAACCTCAGTAGAAATTTACTTGAACAGTTTTTTTTTTTAATATTTCTTGTTTTGTATAGAAACATAAATTTCACATCTTTATAGATTCCTTTCTAACACTAAACAAAGTATGTGGAGTCTAATAAGGAATAATGTTAAAACTGTGGTATCTCGAGGGAGTCAAAATGTTTGTAGTCAGAATGTCCAGTCTATATACAAAAGTTTTATTAAGTTACCTTCCATTTATTATTATGATTAAGGAATGTATGTGAAGAAGAATTCTAACTTAGGTGAGGGTTATTTGTGGAACCAGGAAACAAGCTGGAGCTATGCATAAAGGTTATTCACAATATTAGAGCCGCGAGAATAAAAAGGAAGCTAGAAGAGGCTTCACTCACTTTAAAGTGCATACTTACGTCCCACCTGTTTCAACATAACACTTTCATCAAATTTATTTAGGTTCCTGGGTTGGAAGAAATCTTGCAATTCACCTAAATGTTTTTTTCATTTTCAAAGACATGACAAAACTTGAAATATGAAAATAAGATTGAATATATTGTTAATTACATTTTTGCTAATGAGAACCATCGAACAAGAGTAAATAAAAAAAACACATACATACACACTCAAATTTTGTTGTAACCACTACTGTATGTAAACAGAATAGTTTAGACCATGTCGCTTTCATGAGTAATGGGCTTACACTCACTGATGATGACGTGGTCGCCGAAATTAGTGTGAATAAATACACGATATATTAGTGAGAGTGTTGAATGTGTATTTTTAAAATTTACCTTTTATTAAATATTATTTACTGTAGTTCTACCTAAGTTTTAACTAATACAAAGCACCTTAGTTCTGTTTCACGTAGAGTACGCAACATAAATAAGGCTTTCAATAGTGCCAATGCTTCGAGCTTGTTTCACTTTCCTGAAAACTGAAGTTTGGAGGTAATTGTTTTCTTAGAATTTTTTCAACACAAAAATCGTAAGGAATCTCATTTTCCGTGTGTAGTAGTTATTCAAATGTTGTTTTGAATGATTTTTTTTCTTTCACATTAATATAATTTTTTTTACAATACAGATATTAAGGAAAGTGTCTCCCCGCTACCCGAGTCACGAGACCTTTCTACCATATATCCAGCGACTCCGTAGTAAAGTGTATAACACATTTTAGGTGATGTTACATATTAAAACAGATTCAGAAAACGAACGTGAAATCAATTTCAAAATGTAACATAATATTAAAGAAAAATTGTTGTAGATTTTATAAAGCTATAAATAAAAAAATCTATTGGCGAGCCTGACCTCTAGGTTGAAATTTTGGAACTGCAATATGCGCAGAACAGATGCGCGGAAATTAAGATACTCGGGTAATAACTGCATTTCCTTCTCTTTCGTTTGAACCATGTGATTGAAGGCACACGTATTAAGATTGAAGAGCTAGGGGAAGCCTTTTTATTTCAAGTTTTGAAACATGTAACGGTTTACTATATTTTAATTTTGTTTTAATAGAAGAAATGCTACGTTACTTTACAACGCCGGGACCAGATTCCGAATTACGAGTGAGCCAACACAAAATGCAGAATGCAGAGATCTAAGTACAGGAACCACGTTTTGGCTACACCAGTTTTGTTACAACACAGCTAAGTCCTAAAATTCGGGAGTTTAGTGATCAAAATTGAAAAATTTAACTTTTAAAACATTAACCGTTTAAATTTTTTTAAAAACTTTAAACGTTCAATGGCATGATAGTGCAAAGTTTCTTTTTATAAATAGGGACAATGTAAATTCT